>CM051822.1:106579128-106894128 GCA_028451465.1 Erethizon dorsatum
TCTGAATCCAGTGAAAGAATCAGTTGATCGACAACATCCAGAGTGGTGTCCAAGGAAGTGACAGAATCTGTAAGAGATGGGGCCAAATGTGGGTCCTTATGTCATTAGAGTTGTGCCCCTTCCTTTCTTCTTTCCCTTCTTGACCATGAAGTGAGAGGTTCTGCTCTACCATGTGCTCCTGCCATCATGTTCCACCTCATCACAGGCCCAAAACAATGAGGCCAATTGATCATTGAATAGAATCTCCAAAACTGTGAACCAAGACAAACCTTTTCTGTTATAAGTTATTTATCTCAGGTATTTCATTATACTGACAGGAAGCTGACCTGCACACAATAAGTGGAAGAGCCAAAGCTGGAAGTCAGGACTTAGCGTAAGAATTTGCCAGTTATCATACTGAAACCCTATCACTCTGAAGCCTGCAGGGCTGGGGACATAGCTCAGTGGAAAAGCATTTGCCTAGAAAGTGAGAGGCTCTGGGTTGTTCATTTCCCAGTACTGCAAAACAAAACAAAACAAAACAAAACAAAACAAAACAAAACAAAACAAACCATATTACACCTCTGTAACCTAATTACAAAGAAACCCTAGTATCAGCAACACAGTAATGACCTTAGAAAGATGCTGCTACTAATTTAAGCAAGGGAGAAAATTACAGATGGCACCACTAAATAGGGGGCTAAATAAAGGTCCACTTGGGGATTCCAACTATCCACCAAATGGAGTAGAAATGTGATGATTGGTAGGTTAACTGAATCAGTAGGGATAGCTCAACTGGACCACGAGGGTCAGCTAATCCTCTGCAGGGCTGACCTGTCACCATTGATACCACTAAGTGGACATCTGTTTGGTTTCCATTGGCTCTGTGTCCCAGGGACTCAGTAGTCCCAGAGCCACCAGGAACACAGCCACCATTGCTGGAAGTGCCTGTATAGGAGGTGAAGAAGCTCAGAGCCATTACCAGCTCCTCCCTCATCTGGGCTTTCAGCCTCCTCCAGGCATGGAGAACTGAAGAGGGGCATGGCTGCCATTACATGTGGGCAAGTCTTGAATTCAGTTCAGCCTTGCAAATAATCACACATAGAGGAATCTACTGTTTTGACCCATCCTATGTCTCTCACAGGAAGTAGCACATCGCTGAGAATAAATATATAGATGGCTAGATATATTCATGTCTACAAACATAGACCATAAAGTCAGTGTTCTCACTTGGGGGAGTGAAGACTTGTTTCAAGTAACTGACTAAGGGGTAGGATTGCCTAGTCTGAGCAAAAGTGAGACCCATGGAGTTGGTACAAAAAGGAGCCACCAGATAGCAATGCAGGATTTCATGAGTAAGATGACCTCCTGAGGTGTCTCCAGATGAGGGAACTATTATTCTAAGGTGCTTCGTGAGGATTTCTAGGGTATCCAAAAACCTAACCCTTCTGCAGGAGGACTGCCCACCTACACCTCCACAGGGGCAGACCCTCCAGCTTCCTTTGTACTATACAGAGGTGTGAAGGAAAAATATAATATGTTTACAATTTTAAAGAATATTACAATAAAAGACACATTGCCATTCATCTGCCTCAGAATACTCCCTTCACTTCAAACATACTTATTCCATCATTTTTGCCACTTCCTGAAGCAGTTTTGGAATCCCTTTTTGTGTCTTTAGTTGTACTGTTGGGGTTGCCTTGATGTCCTAAATCCATTTGAAATGTTTATCTTTCATGGTCATTTTGTGGGGAAGATCCAGAAGTCACACAGTGCCAGATCTAGTGAGTAAGGTGGATGAGAACACTCATGACATTTTTTCAAGCCTGTCTTTCCATCAGGTGGCAATTAGCAGAGCAATCACGCCTGGTAAAGACATGAAAGAGCACTTCCAGAACTGCATCAGAAGGTGGCAAGAACAATGAGATAAGTGTGTTTGACGTGAGAGGAAGTATTTTGAGGGGAATTAATGGCAATGTGTCTTTTACTGTAAATTTTTAAACATATTTAATCATTCACAGTGTTTTTGATCACCTCTTGTATTTCCACAGTTTATAGGTGGCCATTGCTGATTGGATATGGGGTGAATGCCTGACTAAAACACATAGCTCTATTGGCTGGGATGGACCAGTCAGAATCTTTATGACACATCTCTGGCACTGGGGGCTGTGTCAACCCCTTCAGAGTTTAGAAGCAATGTAGGGTTTCTTTTTCTCATATGTACAGAAAACAGAGGCAACCAAGGAGTAGCTGGAACACAGACTGTCCCAGCTGGGTCTAAAGAAGTGGAATGAGCGGGCAGGGGTCTCCAAAGAGTCTCCCTTCCTGGCTCCAGGCTGTTATGAGGAAGGTCATATTTTTGTCCCTGGGTTCTGGGGGTTTCCTTGTGTCCTAGAAAATCCCCTATTACTTAAGGTGGTGAAAGTTGGCTTTGCTCCTAGCAATAAAACCTTCCCCTAGACAGTTTTGTTTTGTCACCTATGATACTTACAATTCTGGGTAATGGATGTGGGAAGTGGGGAAAGGGTATGGAAACAAGGGAGGAAAGAAGGGAAGTTCTGTATCCATTACTTTTCCTTGGATAAGAGAGACTTGGTATATCCTTCAGGTGGAACACATTCTTTTCTAGAGGATAAGAATGTTTTCTGAGGCAGTCATTTTAAAAATAGACCTAGAAAAACTTGAAGCCAGCAACTTTACCTGTACTACTCAGGACTTTCAGTCCTGCCTTTATGTATCCTATTCGTTGACCCTTTCCTCTCCCACCAATGACAGGTGTGATGAATTGATTGGTATCCCCCACCACAAACACAATTCATGTCCACTAGGACATCAAAATGTGACTTTATTTGGGGGGAAAAGGGGCCTTTGCCATATATCATACTGGAGTCAGTTGGCCTTCAATCCAATGACTATATCCTTAGGAGAACAGAGGACACAAAGATACACATAGGAAAGATGGCCCTGTGACAATAAGGTCAGATTGGACTGATGCAATGATAAGCCAAGGAAGGTCAAGGGTTGCCCAAAACCATAGCATTTAGGAGACAATCATCAAACAGATTTTCCCTTGGGCCCTCCAAAAGATACCCATCCTACTGAGACCTTGATCTCAGACTTCCAGTCTCTGGAATTGTGAGAATAAATTTCTTTTATATTATGCCACCCAATTGTAGTAATTTGTAATGGTAGCCCTAGGAAACCATATAATAGGGAAAGGGGCTGAGGACTTCCCTGGAATGTTGGCATCTTTTAGTTGACAGAAGAGAAGAGGGCAGATTTTTGTATCAAAGTATGACTTAGTAATATCGACTCTTCACGCTCCACTGGGAAAGCTCTTTTGGAGTAAGTATAATCAAAATGTAAACCAGTAAGTGCTGCCTGTTCTACTTCCACTTATTCACACTTTTGAGAGACAGAAACAATGTTTATTAGGCATCCATGATGTACCAGACAATGTGGTAGGTAATTTCACATTTCTCTTAATGCTCACAACTCCCCGGGAGATAAAGAAGTATTGTGCCCATTTTGCTGCTTGGGATACTGAGGCTCATAGAATGTCAACAATTGACCCAAGAGCCCAGAGCCAATAGGGGCGGGCCCAGAATTTCTAATTCTGGCCCTCCTTCAAAGCCTAAACTGTTTCCAACAAGTCATTTTGCTCTTGCAGAAAAGCATCTGCAAGATGCTTTTATATTATTTTACATTAGAAAGAATGCAGCATGGTTAGAGTGTAAGTGTTGGAGTCCCAGGTGTGGAATTTGAAATAACTGCTCTTTCAGTAGGAATGGTCCCTCCCTGGGAAACCCTCACATCTTCACATGGCAACACTTCCTGAAGCTCAGCAAGGCTGCCTGAGTAAGGATGCAAGGAGCAGACAATCTGACCTGTATCAAATGACATGGGGGAGGGGTGGTGGCCTTTGTCAGGGAGGCATATCTGGTAATGCTGCCCCTGGAGGGGGGTTTTGTGCACAGAAATACTCTTCCCCTGTGTCTCTTTCCACCATGCCGTGCTCTTCCCCATAGGCCTTCTAATGTGATGTCTATAACTTCTCAGGGTGATGGGACTAGCCTGCTGAAGAAATAGCTATGAAATTTGAAGATTAGAGAGGTTGAGGGCCTTGTCCAGTTTGCACAGCTAAGAACCTCAGTACAAGGCTTTCTTCTCACAAATATTTCACTGCCAGAGCAAAAGCCAAATAATTCCTGCTTACAAAGCACTTTTTACCTCACTTTTTAACTCAAGTCTGAAAGGCAAGAAGGAATCAGTTATCAGTAGAAAGCTCTGTGGTACAGGGACCACTGATTTGGCTGCTCAGACCCATTCCATCCCCCTACAGCCTGAATAAGAGGTTGATCAACCAGAAGGCCTCATCTGCTCGGCCACTATGATTGGGTGAAAAGTGGCCACAGGACCCAAGTGGGACCAATCACAGGTCTTTAATTTTCTCTTGGGGGTGAGGGTGGGTGGGGATTGGTTTTTGCCAACCAAGACAGAAAAGCAGATTCCAGCGCAAGAATCTAGATGGGGCAGGCATAGTGGCGATCTTCAGCCTGGGTCTTCCTGTGCCTGAAGCCAACCCCTTCTGCATCCTGTTACCTTTATTGAACTAGTTTGCGTTGTTTCTGAAAGGACTGCAGGTAATACAGGCATTCTGCACAGAATTTGACCAATTATTTGTGGTTATTAGTTGAGATAGACTAACAGACCCAAAATGACTGAGGTCTCCAACAAACAAGTTGGTTTCACATTCACGTAAATAGTTTAAAGTAGCTTAGGTGGGTGTAGGATGGACATGAAGGGAAGGAGACTGCAGCTTTGTTTCCCACCTTTATTGGGGGTAGAGGCCAGAGACCCTTCCAACTCCAACATGTGGCTTTAGGTTACCTCGAGCATGAATATCAGCCAAAAGAAAGGGAGAGAATGTGGATGAAATGTGGATAATCTTTATGGGCCAGACCTGAGGTTCCCAGGTATGAAACCGGTGACATGGCCCAGATAACAGGAGAGAAGGCTGGGAAATGTAATTTGGTTAGTGCCCCACAGGTGAGGAAACAGATTTTGGTGGCAGCCCTCAGCTTCTACCTGATATGGTAAAGGTTTCCAAATCTCATTACTTTCCTCTGTGCCCTTGCCCTGACATTCCAGTCCTACCTAGCACTGGCCTTTGGGGCCAAACTCAGGACTTCTGGAGGAGAGAGGGCTCTGTGGTACAACCCTTGAGCACCTCAGGAAGAGGACCCTTCTGGGGGTCTCCAACCAGAGCTTTCTTAGGTTCACCATCTGATAAAGCAGGAGGGGGGTTGCAGCCACAGATGCCACTCTGGGAAGGCTTGACTGCTGAGGCATGCTCTGCAGGCCTTGCTTTCTGGTCTGGGCCTCCTGAGAGTTGCTCTTTTTGACACCCAGAGAAATGGCATCAGAGGTCTCAGCCTGGCCTGCTCCATCCCCTTCCTACAACAGAGACTTGACTGAGGAGTTCAGCATGATGGTCTAAGACATGGCAGTCCTCATGTCACCAGCATACAGTCTTGCTTTCTGTGGCTCAGCATAGCGAGTGCCGTGGCTGAGCCTCCAGGCCCTGGGATGCCCAGTCACCTACAGCAAGCTCCTTGAGCACCTTGGAGAGTACCCAATCACCAGTCTCCCTCCCTTGGTTTGGGGACTTTGCAGAATCAAGGCTGTGAGTTTATGTACAGAGCCCTCCTAGCCCTAGCATGAGCCCCAGACCCCCACCCCCAAGCCACAGGCAGTGCCTGGCTAAGATCCGGTGTTGAAACTGGTGGGAACCACCCCGGTGAGGGTGCTGGATGCTGGGTTCTCTTGGCCTGGCAGTACTCTGCTATCTCAGCATCCTTTGCTTGGTTAAACATCTGCAACATTCATTATTACAATTTATTAATTATTACAATTTATTTCTGGAGAAATAAAATCTTAACAGTGTTCCCCTCACCATCACCCCACTCTCCCAAGAAAATGGAGTATCTTATTTTGCTAACTGCTTAAACATAAAACTCCCTCAGAAAAAAATTGTCCCCACAGCTCATATTTTTCATCATTTGGTCATTAAATAGTGATGGATATAAACCTATAAAGAACCTAAACTGAACCTTTTAACAATCCATGAGCAATACTATCATTTCTTTAATAGAACCTGCTGACCGTGCCTCGCACAGGCACCATTTGTCATTTTCAGCATGCGATAATCAATAAGTTGGCTTGAAAATAAATAATATAACAGTCACAATATATTACCTTTCAGACTGGCCTTAGACTAACCATAGAATGGGACCCAAACAAGAGAGAAACTTTTACATAAATGTTAAAAAGTTACTAACGTTACAGTTGGGCCTAATGCCTGACTTAGATCCGAGCTAGTGTGCCTGTCCCTGAGGTGCTCTGAGCTCTTCTAAGTTGGCCTGGGAGGCTGCCCACTGCTTACACTGTGTGAGTAGGAACTCTGGGGTTGGGCAGCGGGGTCATAATCACCAAGGTATGCGGGGACAAAGTGGAAGAGAGTTCTGTTGCAGACTGTAGTACACAGAGACAGACACACCAAGGGTCACTCTAGGCACTCCAGATTGCTGGCTTTAGACAGAAAAGGCCTGACTGGTCATATACTCAGAGCTGGGAAGTAGTTTGCTTAGATCTAAGAGGGACCATAACTCAGATTCAGCATCAGAAATGTGTGTCCTATGGGACAGAAGTGTCACAAAGAATGCAGGCCACCAGGTGGCATCAATGGGAGCAGGCTCTGGACACAGCAATATAGTGTCTTGTGGTCATTCTGGATTATGTGGCCCTTAGCAGCCTCTCGGCAGCTCAGCTTTGAGTTTGTTAGCCATCTAGGGCTGCTCTTCAACAACAATGGTCAGTCTAGGTTCTTGGTTTGCTCATTCGTCCATTCATTCATTCATCAAAAGGTTATAGAGAGCCTACTTAAGTGCCAGACACTCTTCCAGGTATCAGAAATACAGCAGTGGAGCAAACAGACACCTGCCCCCACCAATCTTCCATGCTAGTCATGACAATAGAGCAGACATGCTGTGTAAATCTACGGTATGTCAGGAGAGTAATCAGTGCAAGACAGAGCAAGAAAGCAGGGCAAAGGGACAAGTTCAAGTGTATGCCTTTCGCACCAAGGCCCTGCTGGATCCCAGGTGCCCAGGCCTTCCTTCAGGGTGTGCTGTCCAGCCTCAGACCTGCCTTGGATTCCCTAGCTTCCCTGGAAAACAGTCCCATGGGGTCCACGTGTCACCATATGCTAGTCAGCACCAGGCTGAAGCTGGCAGCTGGTCCCCACTTCACAGCTGGGAGCCTTAAACTCAGAGGCAGCATGTTGCTGGTAAGTAGGATGAGCAGCTGTCCCTGTTTGACTTGGACTTCCAGTGCTAAAACCAGGACACCCAAGCAAACTGGGATGGTTGATCACCCTTGAGTGATGTGGAGATAGGAATCTCAAACTCATGGGGAGCTAGGTCTTTCCATCCCACTGCATCCTGATCCCCAGAGGTCATCTTCTCACTAAGGCTGTCAGTGAGACAGTCTTGTAGCAATCTGAGACAGCAGCCGTCACTCTAAGTTCAAGTATGACCATGCTGACAAAGATGAACTTAGATGATTTGGACTGATCTGCACAGAGGTTGGCATCAAATAGAACTACAGCCCCATCACTCACTAGCTGGGTCACCTTAGTCAAAGTGCTGAACCTCTTGGAGCTTCTGTATCATCATCTGAGAGTAGGGGTAAATATGTATAGTTTAGCAGGGTCTTTAGGAGGATTGGATTTACACATCAGATGTAGCCCATGGTTAGTATTCATAAGTTGTGGTGTAATCGTAGAGTATTTCATCCCAGAAATAAGGGAAGGACTGATGTACCTAGGGGAGGCATGGAGGTAGGATCCAGAACAGCCACATTTATTATGAATCAGCTCGCTGTGTGGAGCCAAAAATACTCTCCCTGGGTAGTATCTCTGTGACTGATATTAAAAATGACTGATTTAAGAGAAAGTGCTTCACCCCTGTTGCAAACTAAGAAGGTAGGTCTGGAGTATTCTCAGCCTTAAATGCTGCCAGTATTTCATCTTTGGGTAGTCATAAAGTTAAAGGTTAATAGGCTGTACAAATTACAGAGTTTAAAGGAAAAGATGGGGAGGGCATGAGGTACTCTAGGGCAGCCGCAGGCATGTTGGAGACAGGTGGCAGCTCACCTGTAAGGAGGAAATATGGAGGTGGGCACACTGAGTGTCCTTGCTCCTTCTCAGTCCTTTTCCCACATGGAAATTCCACATTCCAAGAGCTTCTTTCTCGTAAGTGGATTACTTTCCTGGTAGGACCCAAGGACACTCAGCCCTGGAGAGATTGAGGCTGAGCAGAGTTGTGAAAGTCAGTGCTTGATACAGTCCTGGGAAAGAGGACCAGGGAAGTGGACAGCAGAGGGCCTCAGTGACCAAGGAAGAAAGCAGGAGGGTTCAAATGGAATTGCAGTAAGCTCCATTTTCGTGAGCTCACCCTGTGGTCAGAGCTGCAGCACTCAAATTTGAGAGCACATCAGAATCTCCAGGGAGGTTGTTGTTCAAATGCAGATTCCTACACTTCAGCCTAGGAATGGTGAAGAGCCCATGAATCTGTATTTCAACCATCCCAAGGTGAATCTAAGGTGGCTCTAAGTTGGGGGGGCTCCATGGTACCCTTTGAGAAACCCTAAATCAATGAATGCATTAGAGTCTACTTTTAGAGCCAGATTTCTGGATCTTCAGTAACGATAGACTTTGGGGTTTATCGAACCATAATCTGCACCTTGATCAACCAAGCTCTTGTTGAAGTTAAGTCCCAATAACTTCATCTGCCAAACAGAATCTTGGAGATGCTAATGAGCAGCCCATGGTGGGGACCACTCCCCACCCACAAGATGATATCAGTAGGGAAGTAAAAGTGACATCCAGGAATGACCAGTCCAAACAGCAGAGCTTGTGTATGGAATCCCAGTCCAGGGCTCTTCCTATTGGCTACTAGCTTCTCCTTCACAGCAGTGTCATATACCTGCTTCGGGGAGCTGGGGTCCTCCACTCCTCTTTTCTATAGGCATGGGGGCCAGCTCTGCCCTGAACTTAGGCTGGGAATCAACAGAAGGTATGTGTGAAAACATCCTGACTGCAGATGAACACATAGAGCCCCCTAGAATTCAGTATACCCCAAGTCTGAGGTTTCAGGCAGAAAAAGAAGCATCCTGCCTGCAAACACAAATTGGTCTGGGGAGGGCAAAAATGTTAAATTCAATTCAGCAGAATTCAGCTGTGTAAGCTCCTCTCTGGAAAGAATTTGTAACAGAGTATCTTCAAATACACCAAAAATAACTTTTCTTAGTAAGCAGTGTAACAGACAGATTACACAGTATATTGCTTTATCTCCTTGGATTCTCATTTTTAATACCACAAAGTAGATAGGACTGTGCCACTTTAAAGACGAAGAAACTGAAACTCAGAAGCCAAGTGACTTCTCCAAGGTCATCATGTAAGCAAAATAATGACTCTAAACGTTAATATCCTGATCCTCAAAATTGGTGAATATGTTACCTTATACAGCAGATGGACCTTTACAGACGTAATTAAGGGTATTGAGACAGAGCAATCATCCTAGATTATCCTCGTGTCTATAAGAGTCCTCATGGGAAGCTGAGCAAGGTATCATGCACCTGTAATTCCAGCTACTCCAGAGGCTGAGGCAGGAGGATCACAAATTTGAGCCCCAGCCCAGGCGACTTAACAAGGTCCTGTCTCAAACATTTAAAAAGGCTGCAGATATAGCTCTCTGGTTGAGCATCCCTGGGTTCAGTCCTCAGTACGGAAAAAAAAAAGTCCTTTTAAGGGAAATTTAGAGGATGAAGCAGGAGGATTACTGTGAATTTGAGGCCAGCCTGTGCTACATAGCAAGACCCCTAGTCTCAAAAACAAATCAAAACAAAAACAAAAGCTTATAAGGAAAAGAGGGAGGCAGAAAGTTGGTGACTGAAAGTGAGGACTCTACCCTTCACACTGGCTTTGAAGAGGGAGGAAAGGAACTGCAAGACAAGGATTGCCAGCAGCCTTTAGTCAAGTAGCTGGAAAAGGCAAGGAAATGGATTCTCCCCAAGGCTTTCAGAGGGAATTCAGCCCATCAACACTTGGACTTTATCCTAAAGAGATCCATTTTGGAGTTTTGACCTACAGAACTGCAAACAAAATTTGTGTTGTTTTAAGTCCTGACTTCATGGTACTTCAGCAGTAACAGGCAACTGATAAAATCACACAGAAAGCAGCATAGTTGAATATAAAGGTGCTGGTTCAGTCCAGGTCCCACTTGGGCCTCCATAGCAGGGGCCAGTTGGAAGGTGTAGACCATAGTGAGGGGAAATAGTTTCTATTCCCAGCTACTTTTCCCCTCTGGGAGCTGGTGATAGCGGCCACAGCATGGTAAATTATTCAAACACCAGCTGAAGTCCTGGGCAAAGAGTGGCTACGTCCTCCTCCTTCCTGTTCTCCTCAGCCCTCTTCCTCCTCTGTGCTCCACAGCCCAGCTTCTCCCTTTCTGGAACATGACTTGGGGGGTTGGACTTGCCCAAACCCTAGACAGAGATGTTGGTCCTTCCCCAAGGCCAACCTGATGGGGATCCCTGTAGTACAAGAATTCCGAGACCGGCCACCCACTGTCCTTCCTCTGTCCAGGCTGGCGGCCCCTCCTGGGACCATTGCTGGGTCTGGGACCCTGGCTGAGCTCCCTGCCCAACCTCAGTCTCATGCCTCGAGGCTCCAGGACTGTCCCAGAAAGGAACCTCATGCAATCAATCTTACCACGGTCTCCATGAATTTTAAATAATAGCAGCTTTGCTCTCTCTCGCTCGCTCTCTGGGTGCGTCAGACTGCAGCTTTTACAAGATCATATTTCTTCACATTTTCATACAATTATTTTAAATGGACAAGATAATGTTGAAATTCTTATTTAAAATGTATGCAGGTAGAGAATGAACCTTCCTGCTTTTTATATTTAACACCAGACGGAGCAATAGAAGGGAATTTTAACAACAGAATAGAAGTGGAAGTGTCTCGCGTGTTCATGATGGACTATGGTTTTAAGCAGCTGGTTTTCTATGATGAATAAATAATTACACCCAAAATAGACAGTTTGGCTATTATTAATCTCATTTTAGACTGTGCACATTTTATTGATTCTTAAATACAAGAATTTCACAATTTTCACCGAAGGGTGAATTTCTTAATTAAAAATGTAAGTCAGAGGAAAAAAAGTTTCAGCAGTCATGTCAGAGCTGGGGGGGGAGAGAGCCAGATTTCTTCCAAAATGAATCCCTTCCAGACTAATGACCCCCAAAGGTATTTCATCCAGCCAGCCCATCTCCAGAGCAGCCAGTGAGACCAGCAGAGGCCCAGCCACAATGGGACAGCAAGATAGACGACCCCAGCATTTGAGTACTTATCCCCTTCCTGTTTGGTTTCTGTCTACTTGACCCCAGAAAACAGGGATGCTTACCTATCCTCTTTCCCCAACCCACTCACTCTTGTGAGCGTCTCTAGACAAATATGGGGGCAATTAGGTTTTCATTTATTTATTTTTTCTTTTTGGTGCTGGGAATTAAACCCAGTGCCTTGCACATGCTAAGTACACACTCTACCACTGAGCTATATCCCTAGCTCCATATTTTATTTTTAAATGTTTATTAAGATTTTATAAGTGACAGCATCAAGAAGAAAATTCAATGATCCTATTGCACAGACAACACACGTGAACCTTTTTGAAAAGAAGAGGCTAAATAGACTCAGGAAGTTCAAGTAGAAGAGAGAAATAGGTAATATTTATAGAGCACTCCTATAGTCACAGGTGTACAAGAACAGTGCAAGACAGACAGAGTCATGTCCCCACTTTATAGATGAGGAGATGGACGCAGGGAACCTGAGCAACAAGGCAAAGATCACCCAGGTCAGAAGGGGCAGCACTGGGATTCAAACCTACTCTCTGGCATAACCATTATGTCCTACTGCAAAAAAGAAAAAAAAAAAAAAAAAAAAAGCCACCACTCCCCATCACTTCCCACGGGGGATCAAGTCTACGGTTTCTGATTCCCTGCAGAAAAAATCTACTGTTTGCATTTACACTGAATTCTGCTTATAAGAGTCAAAAATGTGGGCCGGTGAGATGGCTCAGCAGCGTAAGCGCCTGCCTTGCAAGCGCGAGGGCCCGAGTTCGACTCCCGGATCCCACATACGAAAAAGGGGCCGGTGATATCGCTCAGTGGCACGTGTGCCTGTTGGCGCACGAGGTCCTGAGGTCGACCCCCCGGTACCCACAAAAAAAAAAAAAAAAAAAAAAGAGTCAAAAATGTGAAGCTGCAGGCAGTTCCTCATCTGTGGAATGGCGGGTTTGTCTGAATGCCCCCACCAGCTTCCCTTGGGGCTGCTCTCCTCAGTCTCGTGGGCTGTGCACCTGTGAGGGCACATGAAGTCTCCTTGCTCAGAGGAGCAGCAGGGTGGTCATCTGCAAGCCTGGCAGCTCCAAAGCTCAGTTTTTAAAATCACGAGTCACCAAGATGCAGAGAAGATGTGACCTCAAGTCATCTCATCTTAGGAGGAGATGGCAGTCAAGGGTATCTGTGGTTATTGGGAAGGCTATAGCCAAACATGATTTGGGCTGGGCCTATGAGTTAGTAGGGGAGGGAGAGTGCAACAGCTATCAGAAATGAATGTAGTGCAAAGTGACAGAATCACTCTGGACAATTCTTTGATTGAACCCCAAGTTGAGTATCCCTGCCATATGGACTTTTTCCCTTGGGAGACTGACATGTCATATCCCTGCAAGCCCGGCTCAGGTTCCATGGGCTTTCCTTGGGCTGGGGGGAGACTACACACATGCAATTGTTGGCTGCCACATAGAGACCAGGTGGAACAAAGACTCAATTTGAAATCCTAGAGCCACACTCAACCTTGGAACCATTCTCACACTCCCAGAAGAGTAAAGGAAGGGGTAATATCGAATTTGTTTCACCTAACTTACCTCCTATGCTGAAAGCCAGTGAGAAAACAGGGTTCATATACAGTTTTGCTTGACCTGTGACCCACCTATAAATGAGGTTTTCTCAGTTCTGGAGCCATTTATATTTAAGGTGCTGTTGCCAATGTCTGAGATTTACAACTAATTCTGATAAACTAAACTTTCAGTGGGATTGGGATGGTTATGGCTGTTTTTCTTTGATGGAGAATCAAACATGTGACTTGAGTGAGTACTTGCCTTTTATTACCCATCCCTGTCTGTAAAATATCTGGTTTATGTGCCAAGAAAAGTATAAACATATGGCACAGTATTGGTTTTTCAGTAACTTGGTTTAAGCCTGGGGGGGGGTGGAATCCCATCTTGACACTATTTATGAAACAATTAATGTTATCAACAGCCTTCCCACCTGCTGAGTTACACATAGCCATCTAGACTGTGATGACTCCAAGAAGTGTCAACAATTCTAATATGAACCGTTGAAGCAAATCCATTTGAAAGGACTTATTTCTACAACTTATAAAATGTGATGAAAGATAGCTCTTCAATCGTAGGATACAAAGGATGCCTTATTCTCCAGTAAAATCCCCTCATCATAAAGCTAAAATCAAGATAATGAGGGCCGGTGAGATGGCTCAGTGGCGTAAGCGCCTGCCTTGCAAGCGCGAAGGCCGGAGTTCGACTCCCGGAACCCACATACGAAAAAGGGGCCGGTGATATCGCTCAGTGGCACGGGTGCCTGTTGGCACGCGAGGTCCTGAGGTCGTCCCCCCGGTACCCACAAAAAAAAATAAAATAAAATAAAATCAAGATAATGAGCAACTATGAAGTTATGTACCAGGCATTTCTGCATATTGTATCTTACTTAATCCTAACAATGACAGGTAAAGTAGACATTTCTACAGGTTAAGTATCCTTTATCCAAAATGCTAGGTGCAAGAAATGTTTTAGATTTCAGGTTCTTTTTTTTTTCATTTTGTAATATTTTAATATATACAATGAGATATTTTGGGATATACAACTGAAGTCTAAGCATGAAATTCATGTATGTTTTATATATACATTATACACATAGCCTGAAGGTAATTTTTTACAGTATTTTCAGTGTGCCTGCATTTTTTTTTTTTAATATGTGGGTACCAGGAGTCGAATGTGCCTGCATTTTGACTGAGATCCATCACGTGAGGTCAGGTGTGGAATTTTCCACTTATTGGCATCATGCAGACACTCAACAAGTTTCAGATTTTGGAGCATGTTGGATTCCAGATTTCCAGATTAGGGATGTTCAATCTGTGTTGATATGTTCCTTGCTATGGCTGAGGAAGCCAAATCCCACTGAGGTAGGCACAACCTTGTGTTTACACTCATGCAGGCACTGTAATTAGAGGATAAGCAAGGTTTGTGCATGTGCATGTGCTCTTTGGAATATATACTTAAACAAGCTGGTCACCCAGGGAGTCGAGGATGTACGTCACCTAAAAAACCAAATACTTCACAATTGAATTTTTAAAATTAGTTTTAAAAAAGGCAAAGTACTATGAAATACATTCAAATTTGAACATTTTCCTACTTGGGCCCAACAATTCCAGCCCTATGCATTGACTCAAGGAAAATGAAAATATGTGTGCACAAAAACTTGCACAGAAATATTCACAGCAGTCAGTCCTAAAATGGGAACAAACCAAATATATTGGTCTCAACAGATGAATAGATAACTATACTAGTACATCCATACAGTGGTATATACTCTGATATGAATGAAGGGATTACTAATACCAGCAATAAGTGGGATCAATCCCCAAAACATTATGCTGAATGAAAGAAGCAAGGTACAAAAGAGCAGATATCCAATGAGTCCACTTATATGAAATTCTTAGAATGGGCAAAACTGATCTATAATGACAGAAAGCAGGTCAGTGGTTGCCTGAGGCTGAGGGATGAAGGGTAATTGCAAAGAAGTAGGAACTTTCTAGGGAAATGGAAATGCTCTTTATCTTGAATATGGTGGTGGTTACATGGATATACGCATTTGGCAAAACTTATTGCACCATACACTTAAACTGGTACATTTTAGATTATGCAAATTGTACCCTGATTATGTGATTTTTTTAAAAAAAGGCAAGCTGGCATGGATTGGGCTGTTGGAAAAAGCATGGTTCTTGAGGAAAGAGGACATGACCTTATCAGTCCAACAATTTCGCCACTTTGATGTGTGACATTCAAATATGTAGCTTGACACCCCTGAGTCCCAACTCCTTCACGCATTAAATAGAGATGATGACACTAAGACTGTGCTAGGTAGGACTCCCTGCATAGAACAGAAGCCTTCAAGTAGACTTCTCAGAAGAGTTTGTAATACCTCCACTTACATCTAGTTGGCTCAAATCTATCAATATGACCACTCTTACCTGCAAGGGAGGCTGAGATATATTGTCCCTTAATGTGCCCTCCTCTCACTTGGGGTCTGTTACAAGGAAGAGGGGAAAGGATGCTGGGGCAGTTGCCCAAGAGCCTCCATCCCAAAGGCCTCTTCTTCCCAATTGGTCTAAGGATCCAAAGACATCTATATGCCAAGTCCTTGGAGCAGTGTACTCATAGTTACTGGTATTTGTTACTAACTAGATCCTTATTGATTAGATATTGTTAATTGTTCCTCTTTCTGAATCAAAGAATTTCATTAAGTACCACCCTCCCTTACTGCTTTTGCACAAAATATGTATCATTTTCTTGGGTGTCATAGTTTCAGGCAGCATTAACCAGTTGTCCAACTCTAGGTCTTGTGTACAATAGTAATTGAAATAATAATGATCTTGGTAGGCATCAACGAGCCCACATTTTGTTCTGGGCCTTGTGCCACGTGCTTCATCTGCATTTTCTCACTTCTGTCCACACCACTGTGAGGTTGTGCAATGGACATCTGTCATGTTTTGGCCATTGTCCAGTGGGAACACTGGCCTGATACAGGGGAGCTTCATCACTAAATGGATCTTGCTGCAGCTACAGAAGCTTAAGTGGGACAAAGCTCTTAACTTCCATCACTGGTGGCCAGAACACGCCTGTGATCTGGGCTTGACTGATCAGTTGTTCCCCAAGGAGACTTTGTGTCTTGGAAGGGAGGTGCAAAGATCTGGGACAGGTCATGCTGTCCCCAGCAGAGGCTGAGGGGGCTGGTGGCCAGGCTGCTGAGGGCCTGTGCTGAGGGTTCTGCAGCAACCATGTTCTAACCGGACTTTGTGCTTTCTACTATCCAAACTTGTTTGGCTCTTGCTTTATTTTGGAGCCAGTTTTCCAGGCTCCCCATCTCTTGAGTTACCCGATGCCCTTCCTTCCACAGGATTTATTTCAGCCTTATCCCACTGCCACTTCCATTGGAGCGCACCATGAGCACTCTCAGCCCTGTGCCAGAGGGGTACAGGTGTCACTTTTGTAAAAAGCTGCAAGGCTGTGTTCTCTGCATCCACCCTAAGCCCACCACCACATTTCATGGGCCTAGAGCTCTCACATTCTAAGTGAAAATATCTCCTTCACTTTGCTGTCCCATTCTCTCTATTCAGGATCCAAGCCAGTCTGTGGGGTTAGGAGAAATGGGGCAGATACCGGGCCAGACTGTGTTTATTTTCTCATCTCTGCATAGAGTACCACAAAATAAAACAGAACTCTTGCTTCTCCTTCTGCAAAAACAAAAGCCTCCATTCATATTAACTTACTGTAAAAAGCCCATTGGGTCACCTCTTTAAAAAAGAACTGAATTCTAAAGCCCATTGCAGATCTAGCTAGGAACAACCATTCTACAAAAATAATAACAAATATTCTGCACAGATGTAAAGCCTGGTTAGTCTGATAGTCAGATAGAGCCTGAAGGGGGTTGATCCTGTCAGGGCACAACTAGTTTAATTTAGTCTTAACCATCAGTTTCACCATTAAGTGACCAATCTACCATTATTTTGTTGAAATAAACTACAGTCATTTTGCCCTTAGATTTTAAAGCAAATTAGTGCTCTTTTGTGTTTGTCTTGTCATTGATTACAAACAGCATTAATACTTTATCCTCAACATCTTTCCCTTGAATGCTTTATTTCATCTGTACTTTGAGCTTTAAAAAATGTTTTTCTGATTACAAATATACTAGCTTATTGTAGAGAATTTGGAAATTACACAAAAGTACAAAGACTAAAATAAAATAACCTATTATCCCATCATTTAAAAAAACTGTGGAAGTTTTATTCTCTGCCTGTCTGTCTGCCTGTCTGTCTCTCTCTCTGCCTCTTTGTGTGGTGCTGGGGATAGAACTCAGGGCCTCACACATGCTAGGCAAATACTGTATGACTGGGCTTTATTCTCAGCTGCTGATTCTATTATTTACTAGGCTTTTTATATGTGGTAAATATTTTTGTAATAATTCATAAATTCTTTTTATACATTGAGGCCATTAACTCTATCACATTTGTGGCAAGGACTTTTTTGAATAGTTTTTCTGTATTCATAGGCATTTTTTGGTTGGGAGAGAATCTTTTGAAAAGAACTAAGACTTCTGATTTTATAATAAAAATAAAGGCAAAATTTCTGGACTTGATATACAGACACTCAATTTACAGAATCTGTTTCTTGAGGAAGATGCTACAGGCTTAACTAACTATGGTTCTTTCTTCATAAACTAACTTCAGAACAAAGACAATAATTTCTAAACTAAAGATAAAGAATGTGTGAAAGGCAGATAGCTCAGCCATACGTCCAGTGTGGCCTCCTGTTTTCAGTACCTGCTGTGTGTGTCCACGTTATTTTTGTTTCCTCTCCCCACTACCTTTGATGGCTTTTATTGCTGTGTGAATGCCTTCCCACCTCTCTTTAGTCTGTGCATTCACAAAACCTCTCTCCTGAGCACCACCTCAGTCTGCCCTGGCTTGGTAAACATTTTTCTATTATTTTCCTACCTGTTAAATATCTGCTGACAGAAAAAAAGAGAGAATTCTCAGAGTCAGGCTGCTCTAGATTCCAATCCCAAATCTGCTCTGTATTTGCTGTGTGACCTCAAATGAGGCCTCTGAACCCTGGTTTCCTTATCTGTAAAGCAGGGATTAAAGTCAGAGAGGTCAAATCCAACGCGTGCCTGGCTCAGTCAGCAGCTTCTCTTATGACTTTGGCTTTCTGAGTCCTTTTTCCATCTCACTTGGAAGACTGGGGAAAAGATGTACATTTCCCATTCCTTTGCCCCATAGCTCTTATTCCTTAGCTGGCTAACTCAGTATAACACTTACTGGTTCAATTCTCACAGTATAATATTAAAAGTAAACTTTTCTTGTGTTATCTAACAATGATATATTTTTGCTATTTTTAAATAATGAAGAATGTATGAACTATGCTTCTCCCCCTTATTGCCAGGTGCTCCATTACTGTAAATTGTAAAATAACATTTTAGTGAGTAATATTCCTTCTTCAGGTCATACGTCAAATATATGTAGTCTTCATTGTTTAATTGATGCTTTATTCCTCCCATTAAGATACAAGCAGAAATAAATTTAATTTCTTCCCCATAGACGAAATTTCATTTCGATCACATGTGTCAGTGGAAGCAATAAAACATCAATTAAGCAATGAATTCCTGACAAATACATGGCATTTGATGCATAATTACTCTCTTTCAATCTCATTTTCCCCAGGGCCAAAGCTTTCTGGACCATTTATGTTCCAGGTCTCACCCTCTAAAATAGACCACAGGGCCAGGCTCAGTACCATGCACTTGCAATCCTAGCTACTTGGTGGGCTAAGGCAGGAGGATTGCAAGTTCAAGGTCAACTTTGGTGATTAGTGAGACCCTGTCACAAAGAATAATAATAATAATAATAATAATAATAATAATAAAGGATTTGGGATATAGGTCAGTGGTAGAGCTCCCCTGGGTTCCATCTCTATCATAACTATTTTAATTAATTAAAACAGACCATGTGTTTCATACCCCTTCCCTCCAGGATAGCTATCTTGAAGACACTCCATGAAGAAAAGCTGGGCTGGCAGTAATCATGTAGTCACAAATTAGAGTCCTTCAAAACTGATCAGGAAACAGTCTTCGGACAAAACCTTGAGTGGTCCCTCATCCTCACTGCACCAGGGGTTAAGCCAAACCAGGGTTGGAACTCAAATCAGCTTAGTTTCCACCACATGCAGGGGTAGGAGCTGGACTTGGCCCTTATATAGCATGGGGAAGGAAGGAAAGCCTGAGTGGAAGCCTGGAGGCACAGGCCTGTATCTCAGGGAAGGGAAGCTTCCTGGGCGGCCCAGGTGGGTTAGTACCTGCTGAGAAGGCTGTGCGGGGAACCCTCCTCTCCACTCCAGGTTCCCTTCTGCTGGGTGAGCTTCTGATCCATGGCCCAAACATGACTGGGGTCCCTGTGTGCTGGGCTCCATGTGTGCCCTAGGAGACAGACTGACTGTGCGTTCGGTGCCACTAGAGATGAAACACGGTGATGTGAAAACATGGGGGCACAAGGGTGCCCTCGGGCTTGGAGGCCAGGAGAAGGGGCCTGCACTCAAAGTACATGCTCAGTAAAGAGTGCAGTGTGTATTAAAATGTTTGAAAGCAGTGACTGCTTCTCCCAGAGCAGCAGCCCAGTGCCTGGGCTGGAAGTGGCACTAAAGTGAATGTGCTGCCAGCCTCGAGCTGGGCTGGCGAGCCACGTGCTTGATGGCCAGCTCTGATGATCCCAAGAATGTTAAATGTTTGGGGGCCTCTGCTCCTCCTGGAACCCAATGGTGCCTCCTTTTTCTGAAAAGGCGGTCACAATTGGACTCTAGGGTCTTGTAAAATGTAGGTGGAGGAGGGTGGACTGGGCTGAGCCTGAAGTGTCATTTAAGGGGATGTTTAACTTCCACTCCCTGTTTCTGAAGAGTAATTTTCTACAGAGACAGGAAGAATAATAGGAGGAACTTGGCTCATTTTGGCAAATTGCTCCAATTTTCCCACAATCTCAGCCCCCTGTAGCACCTGCCCCCACCTGTCTATTTGGGCCACTTAATGTCCTGGATTCAGACCTAAGAGAGGCTGTTTGTTTGGCCCTGGCTCAAAGGCTAGACTTGTTTTCAGGACAGAAGCTGGAAGAAAAACCAATCTGGACATCTAAATCACAGCCAGGACTCATTACATAAATGATATATTTACACAATTGATCCCTTTTCTGCTGGGTAATTAATTCGGCATTGGAACTCAACGATTTAATTGTCATATGCTTTAACGGAAATGGTTGCCACAAATTTTCAAAGACAAGGAGCAGATTGAGGAGAGTGCCTTCTTTTGTCCTCAGAGTGGGAGTAGCCCCCCTTGTTTCCATATTGCCACTAAAAAGAAGGAACCCCTAGCTGAGAGCCCCTAAAGGGCAAACACATCAGAACCAGCCTGTTCTGGTGCATGCCTGTATTACCAGATTAGGCCATTTAAGGGATGAAGGGGCTGGGCATGGAGAATTTAAATCCAGAAGCACAGATTGGGGTCCTGCTCCCCACTGAGTAGGACCATGTAATGCCCTGGGGATCTTCTGGATCCTGCGCAAAATGGTCCCACCCCAGTACCACATCAAGAGCTTCTGCTCAGTAGAGCGGTAGCTGGGACTCTTCTCCAGGATTTCTGGAGTCACTGTGCCCATATGGGCAGAGAGCTGGGAGTTCATGTCACTTATGGTGGCCTCTGAGCGAAGACTACCCACAGAGTTGAGATGTGAAAGAACCAGACTGTGTAGCTTGTCCCTCAGAGCTCTGCAGAATCAGAACTCATCCACCCTCTCAGAACTGTGGTCACAAGCTGCATCCTGCTTGGCTTCCTCTCCTTCCTTGCTCCTTCTCAGTCTTCCTAGAAACACTCTCTTAAATAAATCTGTATAAATATGCTTGTGGAAACTATAGGAGAACTACTGCCCAGGTGAGTGACATTGGCAAGCTTCTTCCCTCAGAACCATCATTTGTAAAGTAGACAAAATGGTAACACTGGTCCTACCTGGTATGAACAGTTGGCATTTATGGAGGGTGTGCCAGGAACCTTCTATGCAGGAACTTTCCACACATCATCTCATCAAACCCTCTCAGAACTCCAGGAGGAAAGCAGTCACATTGTCCCCATTTTACAGATGGGGAAGTTGAGGAGCAGAGTGTTTAATCACTTTGTCATTATTCACACAGCTGGTGCAGTGGTCTGAATGTTTGTGTCTCCTCCTCCTAAATTCTAACCCTCAATGACATGACAAAGCGGATGGGGCCTTGGGCAAGAAATTAGGTCATGAGAGCAGGGCCCCCAAGAATGGGATTTGTACCTTGTGGAAGAGATCTCAAAGAGTTCTCTCAGTGTCTTTCCACCATGAGAGGATACAATAAGAAGATGGCCATCTGTACACCAGGAAGAGCCCTCACCAAACACTGTGAAGCCGCCTGATCTCGACTTCCAGTGTTCAGAACTGTGAGAAGTAAATGTTCGCTATTTAAGTAACCCAGTCTATGATATCCTTGTTATAGCAGCCCAAACTGATGAAGATACCCTGTCACCACTGTTCTGTCCTCCAACCACCCTCAGCCTTTGACCAGCTACTATTTACTGAGCATGTACTGGGAGCCACATGCCATACTGAGCATTCCTCCCGCATGGCCTCCTCTCAGTCTCGGGCTGCCCTGAGTGGCCTGTCTCACCACTCTTGTTCAGGTGATGGGTCTGAGGCTCATGGCAGGTGAATTTAACACAATCCACACAGCTAACAAGTGACAGAGTCAAGACCTAAAGCAATATATGCCTAAACCAGGTGTGGTGGTACACACTGGCAATCCCTGCACTCTTAGTGAGACTGGTCTCAAAATAGAAAAAGGTCTGGAGATATAGCTCAGTGCAAAGGCCCTGGGTTCAATCCCAAATACGGGGGTGGGCGGGAGCAAGATGTGTGTGATTCTAACCTACTTGTTCTAGGCAGCTTCCCACTTCCCAGCCAAAGTCCTCTCCTCTGTCAAGTCCATTAAAACCTATAGCAAGAGGAGGCACTTTTCTTGCACGACATCTCTGAGGAACTTGGAGTCCTGTGTGACGATATCGGCTCAGTCCAGTAGACTCTCAGCACATAAGGGCTAATGGTAATTGTACTAATTTCTAATAGATGGATTAGAACTTGCCAGGGGAGGGCAAAGGCTTGGCACGCTGGATGAGGAAAAAGAAGGCAAGTCGCTCCCCATATATTGTTGATGATGATGATGATGATAATGATGTTATTATTTTATTTTGTTTTCTGAAAGGGAATAATATGGACCTGTGACCACAGAGTCAGGAAGATATGGAAAATGGGTGAGAAAGTGATTTTCAAAGTATCTGCCCAGGACGCATATAAGGCCACCTCAAGATAACCTGGTTCTGGTTTACCAGGATATTCTGTGGGACCCTCAGCTTGAACCCTGCCCAGGACCTCACTTCTTATATCATACGAATCTCTGTCATCCAGTTTTTACCCTGTGAGTAAAAGGGAACATACACATATCCTAAGACCCATCATTCCAAACTTGGAAAGTGCATAATTTCATTCCAACAGAAACGCACACATATGTATACACTAGAAAATGTATTAATATCAACTCTATGTGTAATTAGCAAAGCTGAAAACAATTCAAATGTCCAGCAGTAGGAAATAGGTAAATAAATTTTGTTATTTTCACCCAATGTAATGCTAAACATTATGAAAAAAAATAAACTAAAATTGCACAAAACAAAGCAGATAAATCTCACAAAAAAATGTCAAGCAAAAAGAAGCCAGACACAAAAGAAAGAAAACAAGAGGATTCCATCTGCATAAAATTCAAATGTAGGCAAAACTAATCTATGGTCAGGACAAGGGTTGTCTTTGTTGGAGGCGGAGGCAGGGATGACTGGATACAAGCACAAAGTAGCATTGTAGGATTCTGGTATGTTCTGTTTCTTAACCTGAGTATTGGTTATTTGGGGGCACGAGATATGTATATCTCCCAAAGCCTCATGTTGTCAAAGATGAGGCTCTTGAAGGGCAGTTGAGATATGGGGGTGCTATTGCTAAAGGTGATGTTAGGAAGTGGAGCCTGATCTGAAGAGGTGGGCCACAGAGGGAGTGACGTGGTAGGGTGTATCTCCTTCCCATTCCTCCGTAGCTCTCTCTGCTTCCCTGCCCCCATGATGTGAGCAGTTTTTCCCTCACTATGCCCCTCTGCCATGCCATCCAGCCTTGGAGCCAGTCAACCATGGACTGCAAATGTGAGCCAAAATAAGTTGTGCATGTTGGGTATTGTGTCCTGGTGACAAGAAAGTAACTGAGATAGTTTAGTCTTGTGAAAAATTTTCTCTCTCTCTCTCTTTTTTTTTTTTCTTTTTTTGGTACCAGGAATCAAACTCAGGACCTTGCGTTTGCCAGGCAGGCGCTGTGCCACTGACCTATATCCCCACTGTGAAAAATTCTTAGTAGTTCAGCCTCCCAGCTTCCTGTCCCTAGGATCATCTCAGAACCTAAATCTGACCAAGTTCTCTTGCTTCCCATTGAAAATCCCTCCACGGTTCCCCATTGCCCAGCTTTTCAGACCATGATAGGCATAAGAAATAGCTAGAAAGCTGGTTTCTTAGCTATCTATTAGTGTAAAACAAATTACTCCAAACTTAGTGGTTTAAAAGAGCACACACTTATCTTACAGTTTCTGCAGTTGGGAACTTGGGCATGGCTTCACTGGGTGCTCTGTGACAGAGCCTCTTACAGGGCTGCAATCAAGGTGTTAGCCCGAGGTTTGTATTCTCATCTGAAGAGTTGATTGGGGAAGGATTCAAGGCATTGAAAAAGCTACACCAGCATATAGTGGCTGAGATGTGGATTTTTTTTTTTTATAAGGAATCCTTTTCCCCCTTCAAATTAGCAATGTATTTTTTATTGTTTTATTTTTATTTTTTTGTGGGTACCAGGGGTCGACCTCAGGACCTTGTGCGCCAGTAGGCGCCCGTGCCGCTGAGCGATATCACCAGCCCTTTTTTTGTATGTGGGTTCCGGGAGTCGAACTCAGGACCTCGTGCTTGCCAGGCAGGTGCTTATGCTGTTGAGCCATCTCACCGGTCCGAGATGTGGATTTTTAAATGACTTCTTTATTGAGACAGCAGTCATGTATTGTACAGTTCACCCATGTAAAGTGCAAAATTCAATGGGTTTCAGCACAAAGTTGGGCAACTATCACCACAAGCAGTTTTAGAACATCTTATTCACCTCTACCAAGAAGCCCCATCATTCCCCTTGCTCCAGCATTGGCCAACTACTTATCTCTTATCTCCTTTCTCCCATCCAAGTACTAACCAGGCCCGATCCTGCTTAGCTCCTGAGAGCAGACAAGATTGGGCATGTTCAGTGTGGTATTGCTGTAGGCTCTCTTCTCCTTCCATCTCTATGAAGTTGCCTATTCTGAACATGTCATGTAAATGAAATCACAACATATGTGGTTCTTTATGCCTCACTTCTTTCACTTCACATAATGTTTTCAAAAGTTCATTCATGTTGTAGCATGTATCAGTACTTCAATCCTTTTTATTATTCAGTACTCTACCATTGTATAGATAGACCATGTATTCCTCATCCATTCATAGGATGTGGAATCTTTTAGGATTAGAATCTTATTGGAACTTGATAAATCAAAACTTAATTTTTAAATGTTAGCCAGATGTATGGCTCCTCTACTAAAAACTCTGCCATTCTACACACAACAGCACAGATGAATTGCAAAGACATTTTGGGTTGAAGAGGCCAGACTCAGATAAAGTATATACTGCTGTGTTATTTATGTGAAGTAGAAGAACCAGAAAAACTAATCTTTAATGGAAAAATCAAACCAGTGGTCTCTTGGGATAGGGTTTGGGGGAACTGATTGCAAAGGGACAGAGAGAACTTCCAAGGAGTCGGCGAGATGCTCAGGTATACGCATTGATTCAAGTTCATTGAACTGAATCCTCAACATATGTGAATTCTATTGCGTAGTAAATTATAGTAAAAAGAGTTGGTGATGTGGAAGTCATCAATGTCAAAAGTGCAGTCATTTCTGTCAAACCATAACAAAATGGGGCCAGGAGGTCATGAAGAAGGAGCCCTCATGCACTTATGCAGGTGACAGGAATTATCACAAAAAATTCATGCATATGTGCCTATAACAGCGACTATACTAGGAGCTCCTCAAAAACACAGTATCCCTTGCAAGCCATGGGGCACAAGGACACTTACCCAGTAGCTGCCTCCACCAATGAGCAACAAGTCCCTTTGATGAATATCTGTTTTGAAATGGCTTATGTGGACTTCTTTTTGTCTTTGAAAGCTTATTAGCCCCCAAGTCTTTGGCTATACCTATTACCACCCACCTGAGTTTGATTTGCAGTACCAAAAAGTTCATTCTGATGCATGCCATTGTTTTTCAGATGAGGAGGCTAGAACACATAGTCTAGTCATAGGCCTCTGCAAATAATCAGCAAGAGCCTACAAAATATCCAGACACTTTGAGATGGCAAGATTCAGTGCAGCAACGTTTTAAGTTCTTTTCCCTTAATGAAAACTTAGAAGACAGAAAACAACCTGGGACTAATTATATGTGGAAGATTCCTGGTTTAGAGAGAAAGACTTCTAAAGAAGAGAAAGCAGATGTAGGAGTACTATCTCAACTTATGACTTCAGAGTAAGAAGTCCTCACAGGACCGTGGGACTTATATAGCACTTGCTGTGTGCTTGTACCGCCCTTCTAACAACGCTACAGCGCCAAATGTGTTTCAGTAGTTGCTCCAGCTCTTCTTTGTCATACTCTCACACCTCAGTTTCCTCATCTGTGGGGACAATACTATTGCTTACCTCCCCAGGGTATAGTGCCTGGCATATAATGAGGACTCAATGACCATTAAGAGAAATTACCTTTATATAGTTATTATCCTTACTCTCAGAGAAAGGTTAACCATTCAGCCACTCTAAGGACACCGTGACATGTATGTGATCATGGACAACATGACTTTGGCCCATTTCCAGGGGTTGTATATTTTCTTAGGGTCACATTCATTAGCCAGAGGGGTCTTCAGCAACATCCCTGTTGATATCAGAAAAGATAGGTGAGAGCTTTCCAGGAAACAGAAAGAATACATGTAGTCTAAGGCCCAATTTCCCCAGGATCACAGTTCCAGGCTTAAGTCCGTGCTGCCTATAAATCAAGGACCTGCAGGTCAGGAGAATGAGGTGGTAAAATGTGACCATCAGGACCAGGGCAAACTGTGGCTATGTTAATTGTGAGGGCCTTCAATCTTGGTCTGTGCGAGTTTGGTTAAAAGTCCTAATCAGTCCTCTGTCTCCTACACAAACCACCACCCCACCCCTGCTATGGGCTGTCCCAGTAAGCTGTTTCAAGACCAACCCTGTGCTAGCTTCAGAGGGAAGCAACCTCTTTCAGGCACGGTAGTTAAGAATAGGGAGATGCTCCCCTTGGAGAATTCCCTAGGGAATGACTGTATTAATATATATGCACGTGTGAGTTTCGTGTGTGGTGGGCTTCGGGGTGGAGGATGTCATTCTAAGCACTCTTTTCCCAAGTCTCCTTCTTTGTGTAAAGCAGGTGTTACTCACTACTGTTCTCCAGGCCCCTTGTCCTCTTGGCCCCTCCTCCCAAGGGGGTGTGGCGTGGAGATCCTGCTTTGCACAGCCCTTCTACCTTGGGTCAGCCCGCCCTGAAATACCCTTCAGTATCCTATTCTTAGGTTTTCTTCAGGTTTTGTAAAATGTATCATCAAAACACCTCAGATTTTCATTAAACTTTTAAAAAACTGCTTTCGTGTATTGTCAGGCCACCTGAAGGCCCCGGATCAAGTGGGTTAATCCTTTGCAGTGGGACTGGGAATCCACTCACCCACCCTCCCACCTCACTCAGGCACTAGCGCAAGTAGTTACTGAGCATCCGCTGGTGGTCCGACAGTGTGCCGAGTCTTGGAAAGACAAATAAGGCAGCCCGCTCCCCGTCCTAGCGCTGGGTCATTCTTAGAGCTCACACTCGGCCTGCAGTCAGGACTAGCACCTAAAGGGACTGCTGCAAGGGAACCATAGAATGGGCTCCAAATGGGGGTGGGGTGGGGGGATGGAGCAGGGCCCACCTGTGGTGGCCAGGTAAATATCAACAGAAATATGCAGACTGTTTCACCCTCTGCTTCTCCCAGAATCCAGAGCAGGAAAAAAGGGAGAGAGGGGTCGTTCCCTAACCTCAGCACAGAAGGATAAGGCCTAATGGCCTTTATACGCCCTAAGCCCTACGTCCAGGACTGTATTTTCCAGCCACGCCTGGAGGTTTGGTTTAGAGGATGTCCCGTAGAGGGCGCTGTTTGCCGGACTTTGGAAGGAGCCCTGGGCACAACGAAGCAGAAGCCACATCCCTCGCCAGAGGGCGAGTGAACGGCTGCGTTGGAGCTCAGGGCTCAAGCCCAGCATCCCAAACTCAGAGGATGGGCTGAGAGGATACCGACACCTAAAAACTCCTTTCCCTGGTCAAAATGGGCGCGCGCGCACACACGTACACTCACCAGCGCACCTGCGCGCCACTGTTGGGGCGACAAAGGAAACGTGAGGGTCGGGAAGTTGCGCGACAAGGGCCAGGGACGGCTGTCCTGTACCTTTCTTTTGCCAGGGAAGGCCCCTTTCCCATCTGGATCTAGTTCTGAAGTTGTGGTCAGCCAAGAGCCCACTTACCCAGACAGAACCCACACCCTTTTCAGGAACCTGTGCTGTGAAGTTCTTCTGGAGATGGGTGGGTGGGGAGTTGTTTTTTGTTTTTGTTTTCCGGTGCTAGGGATAGAATCCAGGGCTTGCGCTTACTAGGCAAGCGCTCTACCATTAAGCTAAATCCTCAGCCTTTCCGGGGAGACAGAAGCCTTTCCATTTCAGTTTAAAAGCCTCTTCGGTGCGTCAGAATTTTAGCAAGTTTGCGCGCGTCTGACAGCAGAGCTCCTACAGCACGCCCGCAGGGGCCTCTCCTGGAGGCTCCTTCGCTACCTGACGTGCGGTGTGCAGGCGGTGTGCAGGCAGTGTGCACCGAACCCACACAGAGCTTCGTGCATTTAGCGATCTCTGCGGTTAGGCAAAGATGGGTGTGCAGCACCGTTTGGGTGACCTTGGCCCGGTCTCCTCTCCAATACACGTGTCTCCACCTATAAAACGTCCATTGTGAGACCCACGCTGCTTGAATTTCAGGGCCGTGACTGGTTCCCACTCGGATTTTGGATGGTGTACATTCCATAAAACCCTGTAAAAACTCAAAGGAATAATAATGTTTATGGAAGCGCCACTTACGAGGCTTCCAGATTGCCAAAGCAAGAGTAGGATTCACTACCGCAGGTGAATGTTTGCAGAAACATTAAAAGCGACAATCGAGGTTTGGTTGGAGAAGTTCTGACACCCTAGGACTGAAAAATAAAACACATCTACTTTTCAATTGGGAGCCCAAAACGGTCGCGCCTGTCAGTGTAGAGCAGCCTTGAATAAGGCAAGGCTCGGCATAACGAAAAAGAAAGAGGCGGGGAGATGAAGGGACTATAAAAAGATCTCAGGTGTACGGAAAGCTTCACCTGGGGCGGAGGGAAGTGGGGGCAGTTTGTCATCTTTCTTTGACCAGGGAGCCATCTCGGGAAAGGACCTCCCACCAAAATAATTCTGATTTATTTGACGCTTACATCTAGAGTCTAAAAACGCCTGTTTCTTTCACGGACTTCTCGTGGGACACAGGAGCTGTTTTTTAAGACTATGTAATCGAGTGACCTTCCACCTAGCTGTTCCTCAGGGGCCCGGCGTGGCTCTCCGGGGACTTAGACGCCCTTGGGACGTGCTGCAAATGTCCCTCCCACTGCCATGAGACTGAGGAAAGTACTTCTCTACGCCTTTCGGTTCACTTCCCCCCCCCCTTTTTAAGCGTTAGGCAGCTCCAAACTCCAGCCAGAGAGACTTCTTAGAAGAAAGTGCTGTCTTCCGGATCGCAGGTTGGAGTTGATCCTGGAGGTTTGGGCACCAGCATCTAAAGGAGAGGAGAGCCCATCCGAGTGTAGCCACGGTGCGAGGACGCGGCTACCTCAGCGGCCCCCCCCGAGCGACGCGAGGGAGTCCACCCTTTCTGTGAGCTCACACGGGTGCGCAGAGACGCACACTCACTCTTGCTCCCCGGGAAGGCTCACTCTTCGGTTAACCAGGGCCAAAGGCCAAGGCTACGCGGATTCCTGAGCCCGCGGACACAGTGTAGAGACTCATTACCCGATTCCCTTTTTATCGGCTAGACGGTGGATGGGGAACCCAAATCCCTCTCTTCGTGGACGCGCCCTTCCTAGCAGGTTTTAGGAGAAATGCTGAGGTCACCAGACCCCAAAGGTTAGGAAAGTGCTGAGTTCGTCACGGGCCGAGGTCATGTCCTTCCTCCTGGGCCCGCACTGAGTGACTCTCCAGCCGCGTGGGGGCAGCGGGCCGCTGCCAATCCTTGGGGGAGGGGAACGGCAGCTGCAGGCGCGGATAACCCCAAAGTGACCCGGGCGGGCCTGGCCCGCCCCTCCCTCTTCCCGAGGGGTTGGCGGCGGGAAGCGGGTCCTTGAGCCGCAGCGGGGAGAGGGAGGCTCGGGCTCCGGGCTCGCGTCTGTCAGTACGCTCCGGCCGGCCGGGGGCGCAGCCGGCTCCGGGTGCCTCGCTGGTCTCCTGCGCTCCGAGTGCTTCTTTAGGGGGAGCCAATATCCTTTTGTGCTAATAGGTTTGTCCTCATTTGCTGCCTAATTGGACTATATAAAGCCAATAACAGGCGGGCTCTTACAGCCCGAAGCCAAAGCGCCAAAATCTGAGGGAAAGTGAGGAGGGGGGGGGTGGCGGAGGCGGCTGCCGGGCCGGGGCTCGGCTGCGCCTTCGTCTGCCTAATCCCATTTGCCATTGTACGCGCCCAATCGCCGTATACTCCCCGCATTTAACTTGGATGACATTTTGATTTCATCATTAGCATCCGGCGCCGGATTGACGCAGCCCCAAGCCGGGGACTGCTCTTGCTGCCTCCTCCCCGGGAGCGCAGCCGCCGCCGAGCCGCCTCGCTCCCTCCGAGCCGCGGCCAGGTCGCTCCCCGCCCCTCGGGACCCCTCCCCCATGCGAGCCCGCCCCGGCCGGGTCCTCACCCCGCCCTCCCGCGGCTAGGTTTGCGCCCGAGGAGGCCCCCGACTTTTCGCCCCACAGTTGAGTCCCGTTTATGTTCTGATTTCCGGCCTTTCGCCTGCTTCCCCGGCCTCCTGCCTGTCCCGCTCGCTCCCTCCCGAGACTCGGAGGAGAGGGGACCATGCCGGAGCCTGGGCCGGAAGCTTCGGGCACCGCCAGCGCTCAGCCCCCGCCGCCGCCGCCACCCCTGCCTCCTGCGCCCAAGGAGTCCCCATTCTCCATCAAGAACCTGCTCAACGGAGACCACCACCGGCCGCCCCCAAAGCCTCAACCGCCCCCTCGGACTCTCTTCGCTCCAGCCTCGGCAGCCGCCGCCGCCGCCGCCGCCGCTGCAGCCAAGGGGGCCCTGGAGGGCGCCGCGGGCTTCGCGCTCTCGCAGGTGGGCGACCTGGCTTTCCCCCGCTTTGAGATCCCAACGCAGAGGTTTGCCCTGCCTGCGCACTACCTGGAGCGCTCCCCGGCTTGGTGGTACCCCTACACCCTGACCCCCGCCGGCGGCCACCTCCCGCGACCTGAAGGTACCGACCTCTCTTTGAACTTTCGTTCTCTTTTCCCCCGCGCGCCCGTCCTGTCCCCGCCCGGCGCTGTTTCCACCACAGATCTGGGATCCCCACTCCCGCAAACCCGATGTATGTCCAACTTCCTCCGGCCCCCAGCCTGCATCTCCTGCCAGCGCGCTCGCTTGCGCTGTCCGGGAATCCAATCCCACTTGGTGAGAAAAGAGGCGGAGTTGGAGTCCCGGGCGCGGGTGCTTCCCGGGAAAAGTGGCCTGGGGCATGAAAGGGGTGGCTTCCGACGGCCAGGGCTGGGAACACTGCCTGGAAGGAGGAGTTGACTCAGGCGGACCCAGGCTGCCGGCGAATCTTTCTGCGGGCCCTTGGCAGGGGAGCTTAGGGAAGGGAAGGAGCGGCCGCGCTGCTACCATCTCTTCGAACGTCCTCGGGAAGAGGGGATCCCAGGATTCGGCGCCCCTACCCCAGACCAGCCGGGCAGGGAGAGGCCCGCGAGAGTGGTGAGGCCTCAGGACCCAGGGCCTGGAGGCCGGTGCGGGTTGAGCGCGCTGCCTCCAGGCTCCGGGCCTCGCTCAAGGCTGTGTCTGTGTGCGTGTGTGTGCGTCCGTCTGTCTGTGTCTCCCCAGCCTCGGAGAAGGCCCTCCTGCGAGACTCCTCCCCCGCCTCAGGCACTGACCGCGACTCCCCGGAGCCCCTGCTCAAGGCTGACCCCGACCACAAGGAGCTGGACTCCAAGAGTCCGGACGAGATCATTCTGGAGGAGAGCGACTCGGAGGAAGGCAAGAAGGAGAGCGAGGTGGCGCCGGGTGCGGCCGGGGCAAACGTAGGGGCGGTGTCTGCGGCGCCGGGCTACGAGGACTGGAAGAAGGGCGCCGAGAGTCCTGAGAAGAAGCCTGCATGTCGCAAGAAGAAGACGCGCACCGTCTTCTCGCGCAGCCAGGTCTTCCAGCTCGAGTCCACCTTCGACATGAAGCGCTACCTGAGCAGCTCCGAGCGCGCGGGCCTGGCCGCCTCGCTGCACCTCACTGAGACGCAGGTCAAGATCTGGTTCCAGAATCGCCGCAACAAGTGGAAGCGGCAGCTGGCCGCGGAGCTGGAGGCGGCCAACCTGAGCCACGCCGCGGCGCAGCGCATCGTGCGTGTGCCCATCCTCTACCATGAGAACTCGGCAGCCGAGGGCGCGGCGACCGCGGCTGCAGGGGCCCCGGTGCCGGTCAGCCAGCCGCTGCTCACCTTCCCGCACCCTGTCTACTATTCGCACCCTGTGGTCTCGTCTGTGCCGCTGCTACGGCCGGTGTGAGGCCCGAAAGGGGAGGTGGAGGGAGTGCCCGGGCACCTTCCCGGATCCCGGAGGAGACTGGGCCGGGCGGAGGGTGCGGAAACGTCCAGCGGCCTTGGGAACCGGGGCTTCGCGCACTGTCTGGCCCCCTCCCCAATCGGTAGCATTTTGTAAGTATTTGCAATGCATTTTCGTGCAATTCATCCCTAATGGATTTGAGGCGCTTCTATTTCTCATTTTGGTTACTAATTAAGAAAAAGCAGGAAAATGATAACATTTCCAGGTCAAATATTTTGGCTGAAAGCTTTTGTGAAATGTGCAGCCCTATCCCTAAATTTGCATTGCGCTGTGACTTTTTGGTTTTCTTTTTATAGAAGGAAAGTAAGCGCAAAACCCGAATCTCTTTAGTTTATTCACTTTCTATAGAATATCCAGAATTCAGAGGGAAACAATTCATAGGGTAGGACTATTTCTGGATTTCGGGGTGTGGTTCTTCCTCCCCACCCCTAACCAGTTACCTCTCCGATTTTCAGAATCCGAACAGCCTCTCAGAGGAACCCCGTTTTGAGCCTCTTTTCTCTCCGGGAAAGGTCTGGCAATTAACCTCTTCATCTGTCTCCCTTTGTGATCGAAGAAGTCTCTAATTGTTTAAAGGGAAAAGTTAAAACAGCCAAAAATCAGGACTCTGAAAATGGAAACAGTTCCGCACCTGTCGGGTTTCAGTGGTCTTATTTATTAGTAGCATTTATTTGGGGAATTTCACTTATCAGTAAATTATTAATATTACTATTATTACTTTGTTCCCTGTGTCTGAGAGAATGGTTTCAATATTTTTTTTAAAAACTATCTTTTATCCTCTCCCCTACATTTTTATTCTGCAGTATCTATTTTTTTTAATCTGTGCAATATTGTACAAAATTTCCTGAGAGCCCTGCTCCTTCCTCCAGGAGGGAAGTAGACTTTTTGGCAGTGTAATCACAGTCACTTGTGTAGAAAGAGAAAATTAAAATAGAGGAAAAGGGGGAAAGAAGAAAACAAGGACAGGTAGCAATGCTCAAAGGAGTTAGGTATACTGGAGCGCTTTAAGTGAAGGACAATCAATTTAGGAGAATTTTAATTTATTTGGTAAATGTACAGATTTCTTGTAAAATTCACCCTCAAGTCTGCAGGGCTTTCTGCTCTGCCACCCAATCTGTTTTCTTTCTGTCTGCTACACCTGTTGGTCTGCAGTAGTTTGTTTCCTCTAGTCTCTCTTTCCTCTGCCAGGATCAGTCCCTTTTTAAGAAAAAGAGAAAAAAACTTCACAAAATATTGTTACACTTAATGTTGTGAAATTTCATTAATTAAAAAGAAAAGAAAAACAAAGCCTTTCCTGTTGCTAGAGTGTGTAACTTTGGATAATTTTTCTCAGAGCAGGTGTCTCCAAAACTCTTTTCGGTCTCGCTCTGTGGCTGCCTCTGTGCTTAAATCCGACCTGGATGCACACCCCTATAATTCAGCAGGCAGCAGAGACAGAGGTGGCTTTGTTTGTGAGGAGGGTCACTCTCCTTGTATCTTCCAAGGTTTGAAACGCCCTGGGAGCAGGGAAGACTGAGAGGCAGAAGTAAAGACCTAGTTGTACTTAGTTTTTGAAGACTGAGCAAAGCAACAGCCACTTTAGAGACATCTGTTGTTTCTGAGCATAGGGCTGCAACCTCGGGTTCTGTTCCTAAGACATGGTTCCTTCAAGAGCGAGAGTTTCTGGGCAGGGCATCATTAAGACGTCTTGCCTAGTTAAGAACGTGGTGGTTCCAGTTGCTCCCAGAGGTGTTAGAGGAAAGAAGCCAGTAAGTTGAGTTTAGCTGCAGCAGGAGACTGATCATCAAGACCAGCTGGGAAAGGCCTGGCCTCGAGAGGGCAGCCTCGGGGAAAGCCACCTAGCTCTCGCGACAGGGACTACTATTTCTACGACGGGGAGGCTTTAGCGGTACTTGAGGGAATTGCTACTGCTGGTGCTGCTCAAGCCCGGGCAGTGTCCAGATGTGTTAGGTGCTAGGGAACAGAAGCCACCTGGCTGCGTCTGCGGCAACGGAGAGGACCGTGTCCATTTCCAGTTAGGATATCTCTGCCCACCGATGCCCAACACCTTGAGGGCAGCATTTCTGGGTCCCCACGTCCAGGCCAACGCCCGGAAGCACGACGCACGTCGCTCCCACGCGCTTCCAGGCTTCCAGCCAGCACTGTCTCGGTGCGCAGTCTGAAAGGCTAGGCGCGCAGCGACCTCCTGGAAGAGCCGGTCAGCCCGCGAGAGCAAGTGCACTGGCTCCCGGGGCCAACCCAGCGTGCTGCCGGCCTTCAAGCTGGGGATGTGCATGCACCACCCTTGCAGTGTACTTTGAAGCTTGGGAGCCGAAAGGGGGAGACAAGGAAGGCGAAGGCCCAGAAGCTTCCGGAGGGAAAGCACGCCGCCAGAAGCGACCGCTGGAGAGCGCCTTTCAGCGCTCCCTTCTCCCGGTGCGTCGCCAGTCTCCTCAAATTCAGTCGACACAATTGATTCAACTGTGGCTGAAACGTCGGGTATCGTTTTCTGTTGATGGAAAACCGCTCCCAAATAAACCAGCATGCTTATTCACGGCAAAATTTTAGTCTGGGTTCCAGTGAAGATAGATCTCCCTTTATTTCCCTCTGGTTTGGGATAAAAACGAGGGCATGTGTCGTAAATGAAAAATAAACAGAAATTCAGGGTCAAAATATGTTGTTCCTTGTGTTACCTGCAAACACAGTGATGCCTTTTACTGTTGGCAATACTAACTGCGGGATAGACCAGTAACAGCTCATTAAAAATAATGTTGCAATAGCAAACACGTCCTTAGATTTTACAGCCAGAACACGATGTTATCAAACGCCAAGAAAATACTTCTTTATTTGTTTGGATTCTAGAAAACGGTTCTTGACTGGCCCGGTCTTTACAAAGTCAAGAAATAACTGGTTCTCCACAAGTACAGTTTACGCTTTGCCATACTCCATGCTGCCTTTCTTTCTCTCCTATTGGGGAGCTTCCTAACCCTGGGCCCATTTGTCTTTACCCAGAGCCAAGATGCCACCCTAAGGGAGGAGGTGATATGGCCTGGGAACAGGCTGTGTAAGCCTAGGAACCTGCCCAAGTGGGAAACCTCTACTTCCCTCTCACTGATCCGGGTCCTTGTATTTTTCCCACTGCAAGAGTGGAGCCAAGGTGCAGGGATGAGGAATACAAAAGCCTCTCTGAGCAGGAAGCATCCTAGGCTGCACTGCAGGTTTTTCTGTCAGGAGAGACCAAGAAACCACTTGATGGGACTGTCATAGCTGGAGAACTGGCTGGTATTACCTTATTGCCCTACCTAAAAAGCCTCTGCAAAGGTCTGCTGGAACCACTCACAAATAAGGGGCTTCCTAAAATTTCTCCTGAACATTCCATAGGGAATCCATGGCAGCCTTTTTTGGGACACTGTGTGGACACCCCCATTTTGTTCTTTTACTCTTCCTTCAGATTGTAGAACTATCCCTCCCTCTTTCTTTCTCTCTCTCTCTCCCTACTCTACCTTCAGATCCTTCTAGATCTGTACCTCCAGTTAATCTTCATCAATGCAAATGATTTTAGCTACGCCTCTAAATCCTTTCTGCATTGCCCACGTGTAAAGAACATAGGATATGTTCATGCTTGACATAAACATTCAACACTTGCATGCACTCACTTTATACTTCCAGACAGACACATATCAATGGGATTCTAGCACTGACACCCACATAAGAATTTAGCATCACTGAGATGGCTAAAGCACAGATGTAATCACATACTCTGTTCCTGGACAACTGGTTTTCTCCAATAGTCCCAGGTGAAGGCAAGCTGGGCAGAATCCTGGAAATCGATGGGCAGGGAGCTGAAAGCCTGAAAATCTCAGGACAAGTTTGCCTCCATTGCCTCCTCACAAGTCACTTGGTCAAACCAGCTGAGTAACTCCCACCCACCTCCTCTTATACTCCTAAGAGCCAAGACCTCACTCCATGGTGTCCCAGTGGTGTCAGGCTCTGCTGCTCTGAGTGTTTTTGAGCACCTCAGAGTGCCTCCAGGCCCTGGGAGACCAAGGAGCCAGCGCTTGAACTGTTTTTGTTGGCAACACAGATGTATTTCTTTTATTTGGTAGTAAATAGAGTGGGTGTGTGTACATCAAACAGCAAGACAGATATAAACTGCCCCCTGCCAGTGGTGCACATTCTGAGTGGGGATACCCCCTTGGCAGATTGCTGTAGGCTGGAGCTAGAGGCCACATCAGAGAACCACAGAGCATCAACCTCTCCTTGCCTGACAGTCTGGAAGTAGGATTGGGAGAAAGAGGAGGCAAAAAGGTGAGTGTTATTTGCTTTCTTTTCTGCAGCTGTGTGCTGGGTAAGAGAGATGGAGGTGTGGGTGGGAGCCATGGGGACCCTAGGACTGCAGTCTGGAGCCTTCAAGCACTTTGGTGAGGCTTAGGGATGTTGGTCCTCTTTGCCCAGGACCACTCACCACTGCTTTCACCCCTCTGTTTGCACGGGACACCTGACTTCCCTGGAGATCCCTGTGGGGCCTGAGCCTTTGCCGGGCAAAGCTTTTGCCCCCTCTAAGATTTTGTTTCGACCAATTCTCCAGGCTTTCAATGTCCTATGGCCCAGTGACCTAACCCAGGACCTTCCCTTAGCAGTCCAAACAGACTCCACAAAGTAGCTAGGAAAAGCCCCCTCTACCAGGCCTAGTAGGAAGGAGTCAGAGAGCAAGAACTGTGAATCCCAGAGAAATTCCCCACACAGCCAGGAAGACCCAGGGAAATCTCTTCCCCTGACACATTGAGTGGTCCTGAAGGAGCCACACTTGATACCCCTCCTCTCAGCTTCTTGCCCACTTGCTGCCTTGTGCAAGCCCTTACTGACTGTAAGTTTTAAGGGCTGCATTGCGCTTGGGTACATGCATCTGGAAATGCGCATGCTTGTGTGTGCAAGTGTGCACATCTCAGTGTGTGGAGCAGATGCCATTGACCTTTTGACCTGCAAAAAGTTGGGAGCTGGGTTGGATGAGATTAAACAGCCAAGAAGATAGCTAGGCTGGATGACTACATTGCAGCCCTGTTTGGTGCCTCCTACGGGGATCTTGGATTGAGATTTAGACTGCACTTCTTCTGCAGAAGTATCCTGAAAAGAGGATGGGGGTGGGGAGTGACAACTGAAGTAGGGAATCAGGTGGGACCACAATAGGACTCCAGCTCTCACTGGGGCCTGTTTATTCAACTGGGATTCCTCCCTACCCTTCCACCTCCAGGGTGCCAAAGGGTGTCATTAGAGCATTGGGTCATTTTTGGATCCAGAGTTGAAGGATAGCAGGAGGCTGCAGAGTATCTCCTTGGAATGTTCCCAGGAGGTACCCATTGATTGTATTCATCCAGGCCCTTTCCTTGCCTGATACTCCAGGTGATGTGTCTTAGGGCAAAACTACCAATGTCCGGGTTTCTGGGGATTCCAAAGGGATCTCTTGGGGGTTTCAGCTAATGGAGAGGAAAAGGAGCTGGAAATAGGTGTAGCTCGAGAGTGCAGTGTAGCTCAAGAGTGCAGAAGAGAGCGAGTTGCGCCCATCACTGAGGCAGAAGTAGTGAGGCGGAGTCACCTGGTGTGCCTCACCCTAGCACTGATGTCTTAAAGAAATATAAAGAATCCTCATCTCTCCTGAGCTACTTCACTGCCCTCGCCCCCTTGGTGATGGAGTGCACGCATCAGATTTTCATCAAAGTTCTATTAAGTGAAACATAGGTTGCAGGGCACCCTTTGATTGAAACAGTTTAAATTTTAATTGTGTTTTTAATTTGACATATAGTTGCAGAAAGGAATGACACTGCGTCGCCAAGGGGCGGTCGATTTTCTTAATTTCTCCCAGAGGAATTGATGAGTCTATCAGACCACTAGATTGGAAACCCATTAAAGCTCTCTGGTTAGGCTGTTAATTGGAACTTGATGGATGTGGGGGGGGGGTGTCAGGACTGGCCTATGCTGATCCAATCTTCATGACTTTCTGTTTTCCAATAAATTACACAATTCATTTTCCAGCCGCAGATTACATAAATTGTACACCTCTGGGGCTCTCTTTTTCAAATAGGGAGCCCTTTTCCCCAAAAGCCTATTGTGAGATGTCATTTGCACCAAAGAAGGAACAGCAGAGGCCCTTGAATGAAAATCGAAACATAATCAACGTTTATACTTAGAAAATTTATTGAGATCATTTTCTCTGGTATTTCCTTATTTTAAAGTTTGGACGCGCCATATATCATAATCCACTCGCGTGAAAGGGGGGCAGACTGTGTTTAATATTTATCGAAGCTTGATTCCAAGATCAAACTTGTTTATGACTTCATCTGTCATTTCGGAGGGAGCCTTCTTCCACTATTACCCGGCTCAGCCAGCCTATTTCCCAACTGCCGCAGAGCAGAGAGGATCAATTTTTATTAGGCTCCTCCGCAAGTTTGCTCTGGGCCGCTTTAATATTGAGCAGCAGCATAATCTCGGGACCTAAACTTTAAGCGTTCTTTTAGTCTTGGAAAGTTTATCATTCCCAGGAACTCAGTTATGCCTAATTCCTAGGAGGGAGGCGATCCCAAAGAAACGGAAAGGCGATCCTTCAGAAGTTGGGAGGACGGAGTCCAGAAGGATGGGTTGGTGCGGGGTTAAAGCATTGCCACACCTGAGTGTACAGAGACCAGGTGTATGTGGATGGTGGTTCCAAGGGTTCCTGGGAGGGGGTTTTGCTGCTACGCTGGGCCCAGGAGAGGGCGTTTGGTCTCTGCGCTCCTAGTGAAGTCTCCACGATGCTCGTCTGCTGGAAAGGGGTGGCAGGTAGCAGACCTAGTGTCTTGGCCCTCGGGGCCCCTGCAGCATGATTGCTGTCGTTGTTTGAGGACTAAGGGTGACCGATCAGTCGAGGGGAGCCCAGAAGAGCCCCAGGCTACGGGGGAATAGAGCTCTGAGTCTGCCAAATCTCCCGCACCGCTTTCCTCCCGGGCGGGAGCCTCTGTGTGTGTGTGCAAGCGGTTATGCAAGTACATGCTCGCAGATTAAAAGGTGTGGCATGTTGAGGAGGAGGCACCTGTGTGTGAGTGGACTAGATCCTTAGAGCCAGTAGGGGGACAGGGCCGGCGGAACTAGCCTTAGGACGGGGGAGAAGTGGCCTCGCAAGGTTTCATAGTTTTCTTGTTCAGAGTCCTCAACAGCTGCCCACTCTCTGGGGAATCCTTGGCCCGGGAGCTGCATCTCCAAGGCCCACATCAGCTGTCCGGTCGCCTCCGACGGTCCCTGCCCTGAAATAGATCTGCTCTTAACACCCACCTCCGCCATTGTCCTCAGTCTTTCCCGAAGCCATTCTCCTGGCTCAAGGCCAAAGCCTGTTTCTCCCCGCTACTCACTTCCGAGGGTGCAGTATTGTTAGCGAAACAACTCTGAGCATGTCTTACCTCCTCTGCTTGGCTTGGTCAAACTACCCTCCAGCCTCAGTTTCTCCTTCTGTACAATGGGGGGGGGTTAGGAATCTGCAGCACGTTTGCTGAGGATTAAAGTGACAAACGATGAGGAGCTCCCAGCATGTTCCTGGCACCAAGTATTTAGGAACTCAGAAAGGTTTAATCAACTCCTGCTCCCCCCACCACCTGTGCTTAACCCCAGCTGGTAGCTCCCAGCTCCCCTACCCAAATTGGACGACCACTTCTCTCTGGAGGCTGTGTTGGCTTAGAGTGCCTAACAGAGGCTGGCTGTTAGTGAGAGAGTTGGGCATTTCTTTCCTAGAATCTCCTTCCACTCTACAAAAGCGAGAAAGCGTGCCGGAGGGGCGCAACGAGGCCCTTGAGTCTGAGCCGCTGCAGCGCAGAGGAGGACCCACAAATTGTATTTCAGCGCCGGGTCCTTCCGGGTTAATGAGCTGACACCATGATTAAAGCTGACCATTTGTAATGTGTCTCGACCCCGAAGCCGAGCCCTGAAGAGGTTAATGCGGTGACGGAGGCCGGCACCTGCCCCTCGCCGGCCTCCGGGGCAGCGCCGCACAGCCTCTGGCCCCCGCCCCCTCGCCTGCTCCTTGTCCCGGCTGCGCTGCCGACTCCTAATCAATTAGCCCATTAAGAAGACCTTCAAGGAGTTAAGTAGGCAGAGTTCTGCCACTGGCAGGGCCGCAGTCGGTAACTCACCGAGGCTAATGATATTATAAGCGCTTTACTCAATGACCCCGGAGCGGTGCGGGCGAGGAAGGAACTGCACCATCATGGCGCAGCGTCTAGACATTTGTGGGGACTGAGTCCACAGTCTCTTCGTCCTTGGTTACATTTGGGTTGCACCTTAGCGTCTGGGCTCCCGGAATCTCTTGGCTGAGCAGTCTGAGGGTGGGGTTGCTTGGGCCCTTTGAGCCTTCCTCACCCATTTCCATATAGCTTGTGTAGACGACTGTGGCCTCAGACCCTTTTGCCTGCCTGCGTCGGGATGATTCTAGATCAGGTAATAGCTGGTGTAGGAATTAAAGGAGTGAGAGCCAGGGATCACAGGAGCGGTCAGTTAAGAAGGAACCACGGTTTATTCACTTCCGTGCCCGGCTGGGTGCTGGGAACCTTGACCCCACAACAGCGACTGCGAGTTAGGCATTGCTTCCCTCAGTTTTAGGAATGAGAAAACAGACACTCAGCTAGTATTTGAATGAACTGTGCTCAATTCTAAAACCGTGTCCCTATAACCACCTTCTTGGGGCACGGCGTTCTGTTTGTTTTGTAATCAGAAATCTCTAATTTACAAAAACAAAAACTCACTTAAAACTTGTGAGGCGACCCGTGGGCTAGTAAGTAAAGGGTTAGAAAGTATCTGTTTTGCGCTGCAAGTGCTTCCGGATCTTCTGGTGCTTTTCTATCCCTACCTGAGGCAGTCTTCAAAACCCAAAAGATGCTAACGAGTTTATTTCACCTGAGGGCAGGCAAGCTTTAATTGAGACCAGACTTGTTCAAATCAACGCGCGGTGTAGTAGGTGGTGCTGGGACTTGAACTAGATTCTCTGGATTAGAGATTTAGGGCTTCCCCATCCCTAAAATCCTGTGGCCCGTTGGTCTGTGATAGGGGTGGGGTTTACAGGTGGGGGAGGGCAGAAGTTCTCTGCTCCTGGGGCTCCCAGCCACGTTCAAGGTAAGCGCATCAGTTTGAGATCCCTGGTTTTAACCCACCCTACATTCGCACGAGCTGTCGCGGGCCAGGGAGTGACAGTCCTGCCCTTGCCTGGGGAGGAAAGGGATGGAGGGCTGGGAAAGGTGGTGGCAGCCCCTCAGAGGCGCGAGGATCCTTCGCCTGCGCAGGCGATGAGCTACTCCAGCTTGGAGCCCCGTGCTTCTTCAGTCCCTTGAGAGACCAGGTTCCGAGTCGTGGCAGAGATCAGGAACTCAGGCTGGAATCTACGCTGCTTTTGGCCCTGGACGCCCCTGGACAGAGCTAATGCCCGTAGGCTTCTCTGCGTGCTTTGGGGGGCTCAATCGCTCTGCGAGCCTGGCCAGGGCTTTTTGAAATTTTCCGGGGCCACTCCGCGGCGCTGCGATTGGTCGCATTCGGGTAACCTCTATGCAAATGAGGCCGCGCCGCCTCCGCGCCGCCGGAGACCCAGAGAGCTGGCGCTCTAGGAAGGGGCATTCGCACCCGGGCTGGGCGGGTGCACTGAGCCCGGCGGGCAGGGACCCCTGCGCAGCGGTCCCGCGCGCGAGAGTCCCCAGCGCGGAAGGGACGCTTCGCCAGCCTCGCCGCCCCCCTCCCTCTGGCTTCGCTCCCCGCCCCTCCCCCCCTGCCTGCCTGCCTGCCTGCCTGCCTGCTTGCACCACCTTCCACCCAGATCGTCTCTAAAGGGAGTTCTTGGTTTCCTCCGATTTCTTATGAACCCAGGATGGGCAGCAAGGAAGATGTGGGCAAGGGGTGTCCAGCGGCCGGTGGTGTCTCCAGCTTCACTATCCAGTCTATCCTGGGCGGGGGCCCCTCGGAAGCACCGAGGGAGCCCGTCAGCTGGCCGGCCAGGAAGCGCAGCCTGTCCGTGTCCTCGGAGGAGGAGGAGCCGGACGACGGCTGGAAGGCGCCTGCCTGCTACTGCCCAGACTCGCACGGTCCCAAGGAGCCGGGCCCCAAGCACCATCCCCCCATCCCTTTTCCTTGTCTGGGTAAGGATCGCACGTCGCCAGCCTGGCAGTGAGTGAGCGCGAGGGAAGCGAGGCTGTGGGCCCCACCAGGTTTGCGGAGCCGGGCCACCTTGGGCCAGAGCTGTGGTCACTGGGAGTCCAGGGCAAGGGGACCGGACGCGCGCGACGTGGTGCCTCTTGGGCGGGAGGCGCTCGGGAGGAGAGGGGAACACAGACCCCGCGCGCGACTCGGGCGTCTTTGGAAGACTGAGTTGCAGGGAAAGTGAAGCACCGCAGGCCAGGCTCCCGGCCGGGGTACATGTGGCTCTGCCTTCAATCTCTTTGCACACGGGATGCTTTCTAGACACAAGGTCTATCAGTTCGTTGTGAGTGTTGTCTCTCCTGTAATCTCTTTGCGTCTTTTCCCTCCTATTTCTGTCTCTGTCACCCCCTAGGAATTATTAGAACTCTAAGATGATTGACAATCGTGCGTTTTAGAGATGGTTCTTCTTTACAACATTTGATGAAGGAGGGCCCGGCGTTGGTCCTTAGCATGATTTACAAATAAATGGCCTGTGAAATGATGCCACCCTATAAAGCTGGAGGAACTCTTCCAGCTCAGTTATTACAAGGCATAATCTCCTTTAAATGATCTTAATGTTTTCCGTACAGACCTCCTCCCTTTGCTGCCATCTATCCTTTCACAAGGGTGGGGGCACAGAAATCCTCAAATTAGCTGGGTCCCTCTACTGTTGCTTTTAAAGGCCTGGGTTCTGGGCTTTGGGTGGCAGCACGAGGGAGAAGAGGAAGGGGTTGGTAAAATGGGGCCGAGGCTGCAGGCGTCTGCCAACCCCTGGTCCTGGGAAAAGCTGGGGGTCTCCAAGACTCTATAACTCCATGGCCTTCCTTTCTGTTCTCGATCCTCAGGTACCCCGAAGGGCAGCGTAGGCGCTGGGCCAGCAGGCTCGGAGCGCACGCCTTTCCTCTCCCCTTCACACTCGGACTTTAAGGAGGAAAAAGAGAGGCTCTTGGCCGCGGGCTCACCCTCGCCAGGGCCTGAGCGGCCGCGGGACGGCGGCGCTGAGCGGCAGGCGGCAGCGGCCAAGAAGAAGACGCGCACCGTCTTCTCGCGCAGCCAGGTGTACCAGCTCGAGTCCACCTTTGACATGAAGCGCTACCTGAGTAGCTCGGAGCGTGCCTGCCTCGCCTCCAGCCTGCAGCTCACCGAGACCCAGGTCAAGACTTGGTTCCAGAACCGCCGCAACAAGTGGAAGCGGCAACTCTCGGCGGAGCTGGAGGCGGCCAACATGGCGCACGCGTCGGCGCAGACTCTGGTGGGCATGCCGCTGGTGTTCCGGGACAGCTCGCTGCTGCGCGTGCCAGTGCCACGCTCTCTCGCCTTCCCTGCACCGCTCTACTACCCCAGCAGCAACCTCTCCGCCTTACCGCTCTACAACCTGTACAACAAGCTTGACTACTGACCCGCACGCCAGTCGCGCGCCGCCCGCCGCCCACCGCCCCCTGCCCGCGGACCCTGACGAGGCTTGCGCCCTTCACAGGGCTCCAGAGCAAAAAGGCGCGTTTCCAGAAATATTAAGAAATACACCATGTGTATTCATTATCTCTTATTTATGGGCTCTGCCCTACTTTTTTGTTTTGTTCGGGTATTTATCGGCATTCCTCAAGCCAGATCGCCTGCTTTCCACCTAAACCAAACCGATGCGTTTTGAAAACCATTTTTGGAGGGCGATATTCTCGGGTCGTGGCGGGGAAGGGAGTTTTGGCCAGATCGGCTTTGGTTAGTGGGGAAAAAAATCAGAAAACACCAACAAAACCAGATATACTCCTTACTCATGTATACACCTGGATATGTGTACACGCGCTCACACTCCGCCAAACCAAGCCCTCTGGGGCTTTGGACACTGATCTAATCACCTCTTTTCGTTTCCTTCATCCCGAGGATGGGTAGGGGCGAATTGGGGATAGTTCGGATCTGTAAATATTTTAAAAGAAAAAAAAATAAAACATTTTAAACATCGTTGCTAAGGAGGGACTGATTATCCTGCATAACAAGGCGCAGTAGGCTTTCGCGCTTTTCCGTGGCAGAACTCCGGGTCGTACCACGTGGAGGGTGGGGCCTGGGTCAAAGGTTAAAGATCAGAAAGTTATCGCAGCTCTGGCGGCATTTGGGCTGCGCACTTCCCAATCCCCACTTGCAGTCCCCACAATTTCGGCGCGGCCTGGGGCACACTCCGGTGGATCTGGCTCTAGAGCCCGCGCCCGGAAAGACAAAGGCAGGAAGGGTGGTTATGCTGCTGAAGCGGTTGCCTTCCGGGAATGAGCCGGGCCAGGGGACGAAAAGCATCTTCCTTGCACTGTATCGCCTCGGGCTTGGCCGAAGCAGGGCACGCCAGTACCTAGCCCAAACTATGCCGCGCACCTCTTCTCCGACGTAGGGCAAGCGGCCGCTCTGCCTGTCAGCTGGTAAAGCGTCCAGTCGTCGCATTGAGCCTGGCGCGACCGGCTTAACAGCCACGCACAGTTGCGCATCCTGCGCATAGCGGGAGCTGAATGCAGCAAGGCCACACAGGGATCCGAGGTCGGAAAGAAGGCGCAGGAGGCAAAGGTGCTTCCCCACACTCTTTTGTTGTTAATACAGTAGTTTGCATTGTGCTTGGCTAAATGGCTAGAGGACGGGCCAGCACGCAGCCGCTCTTACTGTATTGAACAGTGATGCGCGGCGAAGGCGCCCAAGGACTTCGGTGTCCAGACACCGCCGCCGCACTGGGGCTAAGAAGACGCCGCGCGGAGAGAATGGCCGCGCGGGAGTCATACAAACAGCAGCCCCTCTGTCCCGTTACGTCGCACCCACCTGTTCCTCGTAAAATGTAGGAAATGGAAACACGAGGGAGCATCACTGTAAACCTCCAGCCTCAGGCCGGTATCACCTTAAGCTGGTGCAAAAAACCTGGGAGTGTGCAGTGTAGAGGCCGGAGCTCAACCTCTAGAAGGGAAACATTTGGGTGAGAGACTTGTCTCTTTGAGCCAAAAGGCATCAAGCATCTTCATCTTGTGAAATATACAGATTATCTGTAAACGTTTTGTGACCCACAGTATTCTGTGTTAAACGCCTGACCAAAAAGATTCTCTGATATTGTCCAATTTTTTTTATTAGCTTTGAAAAATCACTACTATTCCAAGTCAGAAGGATGTTACCCAAAGACGCCATTGCACTTGTTTCAGTCGCATTTATTGCATTTCAGCCAAGTTCATATTAATATTTAGCGAGTCCTAGTATGTGTTGAGAGCCTACACTAAGTTTTGGGTGGTCAGAGAGAGAGCAAAAGTGACGTGGATCAGCTTTCTGATTTATTCTGTACATATATTTCATTTCACTGAAGATTTTTTCCTCAGTTGGCCCTTTTAAAATCTTTTCCTCTAACGTTGCTATTTAATATTCCATGCAGAAACAATCAAATTACTTCTGAGAAACTTCTTGTGTAAGAATAGTCCATCCGGGCCGGTGAGATGGCTCAGCGGCGTAAGCGCCTGCCTTGCAAGCGCAAGGGCCCGAGTTCGACTCCCGATCCCACATACGAAAAAAGGGGCCGGTGATATCGCTCAGTGGCACGGGTGCCTGTTGGCGCACGAGGTCCTGAGGTCGACCCCCCGGTACCCACAAAAAAAAAAAAAAAAAGAATAGTCCATCCATATCATATTTGTTTGCATTTCAACGTATTATCGTTTGATGATGGTTTTAACAGTATTGAGTCAAATTCACTTTAGGCTTGCTTCTGTTATAGGAAGGAGTTTTCTCTAGTTATATAGGCATTTAGCGATAGAGTTTATTCTTAGATTTTAGGGAAGGATCCTTTCCCAGTTTGTGTTAGTCTATATAGCTCATCCTTTTTAGAAAAAGAAATTAGAAAGTCACAGGTGATCCAATAGTGTAATTAGTTCCTAGGAATTTCTCTTACAGGTAACTGTTACACAGACCGACACACACACACACACACACACACACAACTGCATTTCAATTTAAAATGTTCAAGAATCCATTGTTGCCAGATTTCCTATTCTGAGCCTATCAATTCATTTGAATAATCAGCAAAATCATCAGTCTCCTTTCAGGCTCTAAACTGGATTTAAAAGATTGACGTTTCTTAAAACTCAAATCGAGTTGGGTTCCCAGAGGGACCTGAATCATACACACACTGTATAATGAAATACACTTTTATTTTATTAGTGGGTAATTTATGCTCAGAAACTCAAAACACTAATAGAATTAAATAAACAACTGGGAGAAGGAACAAAATAAGTCACGAGATAAAATTATTTAGCTAAAGTTGGAATGGAAATAAGGCACTGCATTTAAAAATTTTCGACTTGGACATCAACTTATTGAAAGAGAGGAGATGGAACTGAATACAAGGACTAGTGAGAAAAAAGGGCAATACTCTTTTAGCAATAACATAATGAATGCAATAGGTAGAAGGGGTGGTATGTGTATGTTTATTGTCAGGAATCAGAAGTGTATCTCATTCAGAATGTGTGAATGCATAAAGATCAACAACTTTCTGCTATTAACGCACCTTCAAAGTTAAACACTTTAACCCCAACATTTGCCTCCCACTTCAAAATAAGACTTTTTTTCTACAAAGGCAGTAAAAAAGAGCTTACAGTATGGATTAAATTGAAAAATTTCAGTAAGACTTTGAGGTCCAACAGCAATCCAGTCACTGTTCTATTCATTAAGAATTGTGTTTCTTTCATGGAGAGAAAATCACTTCTCTACCGAAGCAACTTTCTTGATCTTTGTATTTCTGGAGGACTCAAGAGTGAGAAAGTGTAGCAAATTGAGGGCAAGATGGAAGGACAGGCGTGTCACTATCATCTTAGGATTCCATTATGAACATCTTTCTAAAAGAAGCTGTTTGAATTTAACACATTGCAGAGTATTTGTTTCTCAGTCTGCACACCCTCCTGGACAGGGAGTTCCTTCAGGGCAAAGGCTAGTCTGATTAAGCGCATCTTCCCAGAACCTCTAGGCCTGGTATCATGGATGCCCAGTAAATGTGGAAAGATGGAGTGGAGAGACAAAGTATAATAGAAATAAGGACGAGTTTCTATGAGATCAGCAGAATTTAACACAATGGGAAATGTGAGTCCCTGGTTCATAGGTGAAAACTACAGGAAATTGAGAAAAAAACCAAGGCAAAATAGTGCAGTTGAATAGAGCAAATAGTTCCTTCTCCATTTCAATTTTTGGTTCGTTTCACGAGCGTATGTATGCCCAGAAAAGAAAAGAATAATTTAGCTCTATGGGAGTATTGACCAAAATAGGTTTCTTACGTCCGAGAGGCTGAGGGGAGGAAAGTGCCAGGGGCAGAGCTGGAAGACCATCTTTCCCGCCTGCTATTTAGAGGACAAGACGGGAGTGGGCTCTATGAAAACTACATCTCCCATCGTGCCGCGCAGGGGCGTGGGCGGGCGTGAGCGCAGCCTTGGCCAGATGCTTCTTGGGAGTTGGAGTTTTTGCTCCGCCAGTTTGAGCGCGCTGCCTCAATTTGGAGCGTGTTGAGCCCACGTGATCGGAAAACCGCGGTTTCCCTTTGAGCCGGAACAGAATGACTGCCTTGACCGAGGCCGACAACTGACAGGACCAATCGGCTGCCTAGAGTTAGCCGTTGGCGTTTGAAACCAACCAATGGCAGGCCTGTGCTGGAACTTCCTCTTCGCCTCCATCGCTTAGGTGGAGAGTGCTCCGAGGGAACCGAGGCGGCGGCGGCTGTAGCTAGAGACTGAGACATTTGCTTCCGTGGGGAGGCCAAGGTGGTGGGGCGAGGCGACAGGGCGCGGGAGGGGACTCTCCACAGACTTCCCGGGCCCACAGCAGGCGGAGCCGTGCGCGCGTGCGGGGGGGGGCATTCGCTTTTACCATTTTTTCCTTTATTATTTCATTTGCCCGGGGGAGGGGAGGAAAAGGACCAAGTGTGTACTCGTGGGTGGCGAGGCTGGGAGGTGTGGAAAGGGTGCCCGGCGTGGGCCGCCTCGGGCCCGGCGGGTTGGGGCGGGGCAGGGGACGGGAGGGGTCGGGCGAGTCGATCCTGGCGGGTTCAGGCTCTGCGCAGGCGCAGACTCCGCGCCCAAGTTCTCTCCTCCTCTACCTGGTTGGGTCCCCCACTTACGTGGCCCGCAGCTTGCCCAGCCTTCCCTGACCTCGGGACTCTTGGGGGCTCTCACCCGGCGCGTGTTCTGCAGATGACGGGTTCTAACGAGTTCAAGTTGAACCAGCCACCCGAGGATGGCATCTCCTCTGTGAAGTTCAGCCCCAACACTTCTCAGTTCCTGCTGGTCTCCTCCTGGGACACGTCCGTGCGCCTTTACGATGTGCCAGCCAACTCCATGCGGCTCAAGTACCAGCACACTGGCGCGGTCCTGGACTGCGCGTTCTATGTAGGTGGCCTCAGTTAACGCGTCTGCTTTCTTACTGTATTATGATAGACCATGTTAGTAGCATAGTATTGTTAGTATCGGGTGGAGGTTTCTGTAAGGGGAATTATTTGGGCAGCTCCTTAGCTGTTGTGGAATACTGTACCTGCCTTGAACTAGGTAGTTTTTGTGAATTATGATGTGTTTTGGGATTGGAGACATGCAAGCTCAGTCTGTTCTTTCAAGGTCGGGTTTATGGAATACTCCTGTAACCTCTCTGGACACATGATACTTGTATTTGAAATTTGCAGCAAGACTAATTAGGCTGCCTTATTAAAAGGAACGTTTAAAAGGAATGCCTATTTGCTCTCAGCTACTGGAGCCATCAGGGTAAAGCAGACCTCTTAAATTGCTGATTACTTTTGTGTGCTGTTTTGTATGTGTTTACAATGAATAGGTGAACTAAGTGAATATTATCCTGAGGATAAACTGAGTAGTTGGCTGGAGATAGGAATTTTGAGATGCTCTCTAAAGTTCTGTAAAACTTTATTTTATAGGATCCAACACATGCATGGAGTGGGGGATTAGATCATCAGTTGAAAATGCATGATTTGAACACTGATCAAGGTAATAACGATCACATTTTTACCAGTTTTTCTTCACTGGTATATTAAGGTTATAATAAAGTATAATTGTTTATGTAGGAAGAGTAAGTGCTGAATTCCTTGATGGCTAAGTCGCATAGGTGCAAGTAAAAGTGGTGTGAATTTAGGATGCTTTCGTTTAAATGGTAATCATTAGTTGATTGATCATGAAACGTTTTTGCAGTAAAGCCCATTTTGATCACTGTCTTAAGAGTTTACATGAAGTAATACTTATTTGATCTTTACCTTGTCCTTCTTGTACTGGTTTGGCTTTCATTAAGTTTTTCCAGGACAGTGCTGGTGTTTTAGGACTCTCTTTTTCAGAAACTAATTTAGTTTAAACTGAAGGAAAGTATGTTAAAAAAAATATAAAATAGCTAACCATGTTTATATCAGTCCTGCTTATATATGTAACAGTAGAATATAGGTTAATTGCATTTGGAAGGAAGTGATTTCTAAGAATCTGAGATATGAAATGACTTGCTCAGGTTTTTATAACATTGAGGCGGAATATAGATTGAAATGGAACCCAAATGCACAGAGTTTTCTGCGTGTCATTACATTAGACATAGGTATACTTGAAAGAGATGGCAGGCCACAGGGATGTAGCTGTATAGAGGCCAGGTTGGATAGTAAAAGTATGGATGGGAGGGTGGTTCAGTTTGTCAAAACAAAAATCAAAAAAACCCAGAAAAAATAACATCTAATCAGAAGAGGCTTTTATATGAAAGTCACATTCTTATGTAGCTTAATTGCTTATGTTTGGTTTTGTCAGTATTTTGCCCTGTGTAATAAATTAGCCTGCAGGCTTAAGTCCTACTTATTTGAAAACTTGGTTAAAGCAGCCTTAAAAGATTTTTTTAATAGACTGATTTAAGAAAATTAGTTGCTTCTTTGAAGGTCATTGCCAAACCTCAAGAGATACAGTAGAACCTTGGTTCACAAATGCTTGTGTTTGTGAACAGTTTGGCAAATTTTTATTTTTGTTTGCAAACTCTGCATGGGGTGACAAACATGACTGTAGCCATCTTTTTTACCTGAACACGAAAGTGGCCGTTTTCCCCAGGATCATGGAATGAATTAAGTTTGTGAATGGAGGTACTACTGTACTTTCCTTTTTTGAATGATTTTTTTTTTTTGTACTGGGAATCAAACTCAGGACCTTGCACTTGCCAGGCAGGTGCTTGTGCCGCTGAGCTATATCCCTGGCCCCTTTAAATGATTTTTTTTTAAAAGGTAATGTTCTTGAGAATCAAGACCATATACTATTCTTGTATCCTTGGCAGGTTGTATGGATTTTGGCACATAGTAGACATTTAGTAGTTAGTTGAAAGAATAAATGAAATATTATGGAAGTTGAAATTAGTAGGAAAGAAGTTATATACTGGAAATTTGACTTGCCATGAAAACCAAGTGAAGCTAAGACTTCATCATCAGCTCTTGTAGTTGTAACCACATAAATAAATTTCTTGTAAATGTTGGTTAAGTGGAAAGATGAGTGTTGTCAAGATCCAAAAGAGTAGAGTTTTCCACTCATTTGTTTACTCAACAGATTTTGTTTGAACACCTAACATGTATTAGACAGACTTTGTACTAGGTGAACGCAGAGGTACAGAGTTCTGGTAAAAAGCCTAGAATCACGAGAGGATGATAATAGACCTGCCACCATTTTAATGTAATGTGTAATTCAAGGTAGTCTTTTTTTTTTTTTTTTTTTTTTTGTGGGTACTGGGGGGTCGACCTCAGGACCTCGCGCGCCAACAGGCACCCGTGCCGCTGAGCGATATCACCGGCCCCTTTTTCGTATGTGGGATCCGGGAGTCGAACTCGGGCCTTCGCGCTTGCAAGGCAGGCGCTTAAGCCGCTGAGCCGTCTCACCGGCCCCTCAAGGTAGTCTTTATACGTGCTATGCTAATATATCAAACTGTACATTATAAGGTGAACAGAGAAGAATGGATAACTTTTTGTGGTCATAGATTTTTCTGGATGCAGACAGTTTCATGGAGTTCGAGGAACAGAATCATTACAGTTGAGTCTTTGTTTAGTAGAAGGAGTAAAGCTTTTCCTTTCTTTCTTTTTTTCCTATAGAAAACCTTGTTGGAACCCATGATGCCCCTATTAGATGTGTTGAATACTGTCCAGAAGTGAATGTGATGGTTACTGGAAGTTGGGATCAGACAGTTAAACTGTGGGATCCCAGAACTCCTTGTAATGCTGGGACCTTCTCTCAGCCTGAAAAGGTGGGATCTTAATATTTATCAGAGGAATTACGGTCCATGGGGTCATTTGTCTAGATGTGTGTTTGATGAATATGCTGTTTAATTTAGAGATTCAAGGTTGACAGTGTCTATTTTATAAACCCACCTATGTAGAAATGCTTTAAAACAAAGGAAATTAACTTTGGGGTTTGGGTCATCTTTTTTCTGTCAGTTGTTACACTTGTACTAGAGAAAGCACAAGTGTAAGCAAACATGTTTATAGGTATTATTGATGCTTTAAATCTTAGGACTAAGTGCCGCTCACTACCTTTTCAGAGAAGTCATTTAGCAAAAACTTGTCAGTTATCTTAAAATGGGATTGAAGTGACCAAACAAGAAAATAAGATGGAGCATCATTCATTTTCATTTGCGACCCCAAAGTTTTATTTGAGTTGACTATTGGTGAAATTGGGTTATCATTTCAAATTTAGTGAAAAAGATATCTTGTGTTCCCTGGCTTTTACTTTGTGTGTTTGTGTACATGATCACAAGTGTGATTGAAAACATACAGTGAATATTTAAATTGAAAAATTTATTGCAGCGAGGTGTGGTGGTGCATGCCTATAATCCTAGCACACGGGAGGCTGAGGCAGGAAGATGGCTACGAGTTTCGAGTTTCGAGACCAGCTTATGCTATGTAGGGAGTTGAAGGCCAGCTACATAGAGAGACTCTGTCTCTAGAAACACTCCCTCCCAAAAATTTAATATGGTAAAAGACACATTGACATTAATCCCCCTCAACATAAATCCCACCTCCTTTGAAACCCTGATCCCATTGTTCTTGGCAATGTGTCTTACTGTGATTTCTTTTTTTAAAGATTCACTTTAGTTTTCAGTCACTCCTTTGTGTATGAGGTATGATTAAAAAGAACAGTGAATATTTAAATTTAAAATTTTATTGCATTAAAAGCCACTTTACCATTAATCCCCCTCAGTACAGTCCCCCTTGCTTCAAACACACTTATTCCATTGTTCTTGCCACTTTCTGCACTTGATCTTAGCCAAAAGGCCGAGAAGCGATCTTGCCACTTTCTGAAGCAGTTCTGGAAGTCCTCTTTCATGAGTGTCTTTAGTTGTGCTATCATGGCTGCCTTGATGTCCTGAATTGATCAAAACATTCACTTTTCATGGTCATTTTGACCTGGGGAAGAGCCAGAAGTTGTGCAGTGTTAGATGCCAGTTGAGAATAAGGTGGATGAGAGCACATCATAACGTTTTTACAAGCTTGCTTTTCTATTGGATGGCACTCAGCAGCGACAGCAGCATTCATTGTATTTTTCATTATTCTAAAGACAAGAAAGAGGGCTTTCAGAACTGCTTCAGAAAGTGGCAAGAGCAATGGGATAACTGTTTGAAGGGAGAGGGAGTATTTTGTGGGGGATTAATGGCAGTGTATTTTACTATAATGAATTCTTAAAAATTTAAATGTTCCCTATATATTTTGATAATAATTTGTATATAAATACTGAGAGATGTAGTTTGAAGATTATTAGTGAATGGAACTTTTTAAAACTGAAACTGTATTTTATTTTAGCCTTTTGATCTGTATTATGAAAGTATAATTTTAGTATTTTTGTTATAGCCTCATCAAACTTTATCAGGTGGTAGTTAAAGATTTATTGTTTTAGCAGTTTAAAGATATCCTTCACTTGAGTCTGTTTCCTCAGTGTAAATATACTATTCAATTCCTGTTAGCTATCATTATATACAGTAATGCATCCAAAGAGCCATTATTTTTGTCATATCACAGTTGAATCTACTCCTGGCAAGACCTTTGTTCAGAATAAAATAATTGCATTGTTTCTAGTTTTGATTTATGGTTGTATGTAACATGTTAAGAACTGTGATAAATTGCTGACAGAATATCATATAATGGACAGCCACACTGTATCAAGCTGCTTATTGGTTCAGCAGGGTTCATTATGTCATTTTTTTTAATACTTTCTTTGATAAATGCATATACCTAGTCAGTAGCATGACAGTGGTTTCACTTGATTTATGATCAGTGGGGATAGAAAGCAGTATTAGAAGCTTGTATGTCACCTGTATAGTAAAGATTTAAGGTAAAGTTCTCGATATGATTGTACCATTATAAATTGATTTTTTTTCTGGATTCTGTATTTTAAGTTTGGTACTTCATACATCTTAGACTAACTTCATTTTTCTGGAAATATTTTGCTTCCTAAATAAACTGTGATAGATTTTACAATATTTCGTATAATTTGATCTGCACACACTAAATCTGTTATTTTTAATCTTTTAAGTTCTTGTAGTTCCTTTGGTCGCATTAGTTGAATTTTAAGACCAGATCGTAGGGACCGTTCTTGTGGCATTGGTAACCTTAGTTTTTTGCCTGGTGGTTGGTGGTTAACATACTAGTAGTCATTAACCATATGGTTTAATTACTGAGTGTTACAGAGATGTCTTACCGTATCATGGCGCCTCTCTACTTTTTTTTTCTTTTTCATGTGGTGCTGGGAATCAAAGCCAGGGCATCACTTATGCTAGGCAAGCACTGTAGCACTGAGCTACTTCCCCAGCCCCCACTGCACTTTTTATAGTAATTCTTCAGGGTTGAAAATATTAAGTTAGTTAGAATTGCTTATTAATTGAAAATAATAATCAATTATGGATCTCAAGTATAGATTTTTTTTTTTTTTTCAAATGACATCTTAAGTGTTCAAGGAAATTTTTTTTTTTGCTTTTTCATGAATTTGGTACTTCTGGTCTACAAGTAGCATTATACTTACAAATAAGCTAGGTGTTTTGCTTGCAGGAAATTCTAAAATTTATTATAAAAATTTTTTGTGGATATTTTAATGTTGCAGAAAAAGCATTATAAGGAAAATAATAGATGCTTTTAGGGTATAAAATACTTCTTAAAATTTTCCCTAAAGATGAACTTTTGTCTTGACTGTTTAGTATAATGTAAGTGTGCAAGTAGCTTTGCCATAGGGCAGAACACTATTCTTGTCTTTAAATTTTGAGTTTGTGTGCCACCAAAAGCAGTTAAATAGCTAGGTAATGATGGCTCCCTCATTGTTCCTGGGAAGGCTTATTTATTCAGTCTAACATCTGGGAAAAAGTCAAGCTTTTTAGAGTTGCAAAATGAAATCTTCCAAAAGGCAGGCATAGAAAAATAATTTGAAAATGATTGTTTTATGAAAAGCCAGGTTACTGAAAGGGTTCTTGAATTTTATGGCTTTATTTATTTATTTATTTATTTTTTTTATTCATTTTTATAATGTCTCTAAATGAAACATGCAGGTTGGGGAAAATTGGTTATTTTAGTTAAGTTTTTAATACAAAAAACAAAAGAAACAGAAACACACCAGAAAAAATTAGGTTTTCTAAAGTGCTTCTACAGAATTAGAATGTACTTTTGTAGGACATTTGGTAAAGTATTAAGAATATCCTGGGTTTGCTGTTTTTTTTGTATGTGGATTACTTGGTTTGAATAACTGGGAACCTGATCAAGCTAACTTTTTAATGGTTTTATGATTAGATGAACTTTATTTGGGAGTGCAATGCCATTTTCATAAAGTAGATGGTTTTTAGCAAGTTTTGATCTCTCCTAAAAGGTATACACACTCTCAGTGTCTGGAGACCGGTTGATCGTGGGTACAGCAGGCCGCAGAGTGTTAGTGTGGGACTTACGGAACATGGGCTATGTGCAGCAGCGCAGGGAATCCAGCCTGAAATACCAGACTCGTTGCATACGAGCATTTCCAAACAAGCAGGTACTGACCTAACCTTCCTTCCCTTTTCTGGAAGTTGAAAATAATATGATCTTGTATAATGATTTGGCTACTGCCTTTAAAGTTTTGTTTTGAATAGTGACTTAGAATTTGCTGTTAAGTATGTTTTCATTTAGTATTTTGATAACCTTTGTTAAAAGATAATATATTAACCCCTATTTTAGAAAAGAGCTTCATGTTCAGAGAAGTTCAGTCATGTTCACAGGATCACTCAGTGGATTGAATATAGTCTTAATTTGTTGACCCTGGTCCAGGATGCTTGTTGGGTTTATAGTTATCAAAGAGTTTTGCAGATATTTCAGTTTACAAACCAGTAAATTAAAACTTAAGTCTGGAAATTCTGTCTTATAGAATTTGCTGTTCTCTTTTTGCCTTTTTGTAATCCTGATAATGGAGTTATTTCCTCTATCTGACAATAGAACTTTGGTTTTAAAAAAAAAAACTCCATCGAGGTTAGTAAGGCAATGCTGCTCATCTAATGACTAACTCTTAATGTATGGGTGGGTCTCCTTCCGTCATCATTAAAAGAGATTACTAAGTTTATTAGTGAACTACCTCCTGTTCTTAATCCTTCAAGTTGTAATGGGGAGTTGGTATGTTCAGCTATAATAGAAATTTTCTAGGAGGAAAAGTCATTAAAAACAGCAGGTATGTTTTAAGTCATGGCAGTCCTTTAGTGATTGTGGAATTTGAAGCAGTTATGTCAGTTATTCTCTTGGCTGTTTATCTCAAATGATGATCACAGTTTTTTTTAGGAATTTATAAATTTCTATTGATAGGAATTGTAGTTATATGAAATTAAAGATATTTAAATACAGTATGTGATTAAAATATGCTTGCAGTATAAAAATTATTTTTATGTTTATATCTAAACATTTCTGTAGGACTACCTTCATTTCATAGTGGAAGTTTAAAATAGGGTTTTACTGAATTTTTTTTCTAAGAGCAGTTTTTAGGAAATAACTTTCAAATGTTGAAGGATTAAAAAAAGCAGATATAAAACATAGATTTCATATTCAGCAAATTCCCTTTTTTTTTATTTTTTTAAGCATGTTGTCACTTAAAGGCAACAGAAAAGTTTGAAACTGTAAACCATTTTTGATCATTCCCAAAAGTCTGTGTTAGGTGCAAACCTAGCTAGTTGTAGTAAGTGTGAGAGGCAGAACGACTGAGATGGAAGATTGGTGTTTAGGTCAATTTGGATTATTGATGCTCCTGGTGAAGGAAACAGTTTTTATAGTTGTTAGAGATGAAGAGGCCTAGAACATAGAATAATACATTTTAACTGAGGGAAGAAATTTGAGTCCTCTTCTGGACAGGAAACAAATAAATGATACTAAAACACTTAAAAATTCTTGTTCAAGTGTGACAAAATAAGTAGACATTTTTTATTGTAATGTTTAAAGCACTGGTACAAGCAAGAGGTGATAGATTTATGTCTCAAACAGGTATTAATATTTGTAACTAAATTTTTAGAGTTGTCTTAGTTATTTCAGTACAGCTTAAGCACTTTGTTAAAAATGTGGCCATAATTTCTTTTTATGTCTGAAATCATCTTTATTTAGTGTGGATTGAATTCGGAAACTAGTGCCTTGTTTTTGGAAGCTGGATTTTATCATTTTTGTCCTCTGGTTCCCTCTCGGCAGGGTTATGTATTAAGCTCTATTGAAGGCCGAGTGGCAGTTGAATACTTGGACCCAAGCCCTGAGGTGCAGAAGAAGAAGTATGCCTTCAAATGTCACAGACTAAAAGAAAATAATATTGAGCAGATTTACCCAGTCAATGCCATTTCCTTTCATAATATCCACAATACATTTGCCACAGGTAGAGTATGACCTGCTAACCCATACCTAATTATTAAGACCAGAGAATTTTAAAAATTATTTGAACATCATTGGTGTTTAGGCAGAATTATTTTAAAAATTTATGTTTTTTTTTAGATAGGGAAAAATACTTCTTGGGGAATATGTAACTTCTGTGACCTTAAAAATTAGCTGTTATGGTAATAGTTATTTCTGAATCTGATATTAAGAACCATTTTAACTGTTCTGAAATTACTGCAGGTGGCTCTGATGGATTTGTAAATATTTGGGATCCATTTAACAAAAAGCGACTGTGCCAGTTTCATCGGTACCCCACCAGCATCGCATCACTTGCCTTCAGCAATGATGGGACTACGCTTGCAATAGCATCATCATATATGTATGAAATGGATGACACGGAACATCCTGAAGATGGTATCTTCATTCGCCAAGTGACAGATGCAGAAACAAAACCCAAGTGAGTATGCTTCACCTGTATTTGAGCCTTTTCTTGCATTCAACCCAGGATTTATTAATTTTTCTAAATTCATGAATAGCATTGTTGATGCCTGCTCGATATTACAGCTGACTGTAGGGTTGGAGTTGATTTTATCTTGTTCTCCCAAGCTTTCAATATCCGTAGGTTGATAGACGTCTGATGGATAAAATTATGCCTAGTTGTTTTGTAGAGAAGAATGTCAAACTCTCATTCTTCTTGAATAGGCTCTATTATTTGAAATCTGGAGTTATTACTAGCTCATTGCTTCAAAATTAAGTTGAGGAATTCAAGAATAATTTATTTTAGTAAATTCTATTTAAGATATTTAAGAATTTGAACTGCCAAAAATCTTTCCTCTCTACAGAGGTTGTTTCTATAATATTTACACAAAGACCTGAATGACCTTTAGGTCTTATTGGAAACCTAGAATAAAATGGCCTTGTCTAGAATAGTGAATTTCCTTAGTTTTGAAATTTTCATAGATGTCTTTGGCTCTTAGTTGTAACTGTTGACTGAGAGGAACCATTTACATTTTTCAGTACCAACAGAGCAAAGCTTTCTACTTAATTACCTCTACCAGGCTTTTGGGAAGATTGATACTTAGGCACATTTTATACTGTAAAATGTCTTCCCCTAAGTGTCTGTCTATTCCCTGTCTCCCATCCAGGCTCTTGAAGGAAGTCCTCAATAAATATTTGTGGAGTTAATGTAATTCAGTAATTACAAGGACTCCTATACTTCCTCGAATTAAAATGGTATCATACCCTTGCTATATTGATGGAGGCCCTGCGAGGGGGCAGAATATGAGATAGTATCATACATGCTTTTATAGGGTTTTCTTTAGAAAGGTCTTAGCATGTGAAGCCTGTTGAATAAAAGGCTGTGTTTGCATTTAATCTGTCACTTTTGTATCTCTTGTCCTGGCCGGCCATTTTGATCTCATGTGTTCTTTTTTTCTTTTGAACTTGTAGGTCACCATGTACTTGACAAGATTTCATTTACTTAAGTGCCATGTTGATGATATTAAAACAATTTGTACTTCCCAATGGTGGATTTATTACTGTTAACAAAGAAACCAGGGAAAATATTAATCTTAATATTATAAGAACTTGAAAATAAGGAAAAGAGGTTTTTATTGATTTTTCTAAAAAATAAACACTTTCCTAAGTGCATGAGATGGTTTGATTATTTACTGCATTAAAGGTATTTGGGCAGCCAAAATTAGAAGGCAGTGACTACTTTTGAGAGTCAGTTTTGACCTTGCTGATTTTTGTTTCCGCTGTGGAAATAAATGTTTGTAAATAAATAGAGGTAATAAAAATCCCTTTGCATTCTTTCTGGACCTTAAATGGTAGAGGAAAAGGCTCTTGAGCCATTTATTTCTTTTGCTGGTTATAGTTGCCAGTTCTAAAGCTGCTTCAGACTGCCTCATGAGGAGGTTAATCTACAATTAAACAATATTTCCTCTTGGCCGTCCATTATTTTCTGAAGCAGATGGTTCATCATTTCCTGGGCTGTTAAACAAAGCGAGGTTAAGGTTAGACTCTTGGGAATCAGCTAGTTTTCAATCTTATTAGGGTGCAGAAGGAAAACTAATAAGAAAACCTTCTAACATCATTTTGTGACTGTAAACAATTATTTATTAGCAAACAATTGATCCCAGAAGGGCAAATTGTTTGAGTCAGTAATTAGCTGAGAAAAGACAGAGCATATCTGTGTATTTGGAAAAATAATTGTAACGTAATTGCAGTACATTTAGACAGGCATCTATTTGGACCTGTTTCTATCTCTAAATGAATTTTTGGAAACATTAATGAGGTTTACATATTTCTATGACATTTATATAGTTCTCATGTCTATTTCAGTTGTCCAGCCGCTGGTGATTAAGGTTAAAAAGAAAAAAATTATAGTGAGAATGAGATTCATTTCAGTGTAATGCCTTAAAGCAGAAAGTGAACTTAGCTCGGCCTATTCAAAATAATTCCACATAGTATTTTTGTTGTCACATGTTTTATTTTTAATTTATATTATTTGCAAGTGTATGTCTCTGAATAGAACTTAGATGTTTACTGAAATTTATTTTATCCATGGTATATTTTTAAAAAATTCTTTTGATATAGAGAAGAATTTTGTTTTTACTTTTTAAAGTATTTTAGTGAAAATTAGTGTAAGTCTGAACACATCTTTTGAAATGTGTTTTCTTCATTGCAGGTCCACCTAATCATCTCGCGAAAGTGGTTTCTCTATGGAAAGCTTTGTTTGCTTCCTACAAGTACATGCTTATCCCCTAAGGGATGTATTATAGTTATTATGGGCCTGTTGTTTAGTATGTGAATTTTTCTGTTTTCTGTCTTACAAGAAAATTGTCTTTGTACTCTTTAATACCTTGCTTAGGGTGAGAAGTCTTTATGTCCTAGTGCAGTAGTCTGAAGAATTTCCCCACCTCCTCCCAAGCAAGCCCAGTTGCTATTTATGAGCAGTTGGGCTCTTTTTGTAGCATAATCTAAACCTTTTATTTCCCTGCTGCCTAATAAATCAGAAATTCAGAACCCTTAAATGTTGGATGTTTTTAAGTATTGGTAATTAATGTAATTTATTCATAAAATGGCTTCTGTAAAACAAAACTTTTCATCATGGGTCTGTTGAGGATGACATTTTACCTTTAAAGTCTACTCTGTCTCATTTAATTATGTCTACTCTGATATATGTTGGGGATTCAGTCCTGGATAAAGTGATATGTTGGAGTTCAGCCATTTCCCTTGTGCCCCCTTGGTGGATCAGCAGAGCTCTAGAGCCAAACTGTACAGCTTCCCTCAGGGCAGGCACAGAGTGTAGCAGCCTTGGGGTACCTTTTGGCATGATACTCTCCTAGTGGTGCCAGTGCCATGGAGCACACACAGCTCATGCATCTCTGTGCTGATGAAATCATTGTCCACATGCAGAGAGCCAAATGACAGGCTGTTCTGGACTTATCCATCAAGTGCTAATCAGAATGAAGCCCTTGGGATGGTAAATAATGTAATAGGCAGGGACTAACTGATGGTATTGGTTCTTTAGTATGATTATATGCTTTTAAATGTCACAACCACCTTGTTGAGGACAGAGTTTAAATTTAAAAGCATTGTGTAACTGAAATAATTAATACAGTATTGTTAAAAGTGACCAAATTAAAGCTATGTTGTGGACCTTTTTTTAAAGTTGTGTGGGAGAACTTTTTTGGGGTTCCATCTGGGTGGCCTCTTGTCTTCTTGAAAGCAAGTGCACCTCCCTGTCTCCCCTGTGTACCTGTTTATGATTACAGCTACCTTGGTATTTTCATTAGTTTCCTTTATTCATATTCTTTGTCTCTTCTGTTTAGCTTTCTGTTTTTCTTCCTACTGCTACTATTTCATAGCCGCCTTTCTCCCTAGTTCCCCAGATGTGGTTACCTTGGCATTTTCACTGGTTTTCTTTATTCATACTCTAAGTCTTGCTTCTGTTTAGCTTTCTTTTCTTCCTACTGCTACAGTTCCCATGGCCTTCTCAGTGAATGCTGCAGCCTCCAGTCCAAGCCCTCTGTCTTATAGAGGAGTGATTTTCCAACATTTTATCTGTGACCCAAGTAGGAAATAAATTTTGAACCAACCACAGTCCAGAACACAAGTCAGTATACTATGTATAACAAGTACAAATAAATGGTTCGTAAAACATTATTTGCCCTTCTTGTATGTGATGCATCTGGTGTGTGAGTGTTTCTTTTAAATGCTGGTTATGGTACCCTGAACTGATTTTTACAACACATGCATTGCCACCTGTAATTTGTAGCAATTGCTCAGTACTTTCACAAGATTTCTTTGATTGATTGCTGTGCTGGGGATTGAACTCAGGATATCACACATGCTAGGCGACACTTTCACAAACTACATCTGCAGATCTTTTTTTTTTTTTTTTTTTTGGAAACTGAGTTGCCCAGGCTGGCCTTCAAATTGTGATCATCTTGCTTCAGCCTCTCAAGTAGCGAAGAGTTGTCTTCTTTTTTTAGATTGCTCTTTCAGGTTTTAATTTCAGTCTTGCATGGTCCTGTTCAAGGCCCACTTTTCCATGAAGCACTCCATCTGCCGCTCTACCCAGCTAATTTTTTAAAGAACTCTTTATCATCCTCTGTTACTTAATTTTGTAGTAGCCCTTAAGTAATTTCCTCAGAAGGCATACTTCCAGAGCCTTCAGATCATTAGGAATGGACTACTTATTGTAAGTGTTCTCAGAATAGGAACAGACTTTGCTGGGAATTCTAAGTAGATGAGATGGGAATGTTATGGTGGCAACAATATTTTTAAGTTTCACTGTGTAGAAACTTAAAAATATATTAGCAGGTCATCCTTTCTTCTATGGGAAATCCAGGGTTTATTATAAGGATTGAGGCCAAACTGCCCATTTGGCCTTGGCCCTCAAGCTCTTGTTTTGTCTTTGTTAAAGTATAGTGTTTCCTAAGGTATTTTCATTTTCAGTGAAGAAAGGAATCTGGTCAAGACTAGTTCCCTTCTCTTACCTGAGGGACTTCATGCACATTAGCTTACTGAGAGCTTGGAGAACTCCAGTGCTAAAGAAAACCTTATAAATTTGTTAACTTAGTGTCCCCCAAATTCCCTTGATCCAGGTCTGCTCTCTTTTCCTGTTGTACTATACTTCCACTGTCATTTTATCTTTTTCATATCCGGAAAGCACTGGGGTTCTGGTATCCTGAGAGGCTATTTCTCTATGGTCCAGAGGCTCCTGTTGATCCTCAAGTGTCAGTCTGCTTAGGCTTTTCCTCTTTCTGAATTGCTTCTTCAGCTTTTAATTTGAATCTTGCAAGTTCCTGCACGAAGTCCCCTTTTCCACGAAGCACTTCATCCTTGTTGCAGCTTACAAATATATGTGCCCTTTCTTAAAACAGGTATGAAGTACCTCCTGCTTCTGCTTCTACCTTTTGGCTTACTCTACTGCCTGACACTTTGACATTTTTATATGTGCACATCTTATTTCCCTGTTTATATCAGGAACAGGGACATCTTTTCGTATACTCTGACATGTGAATATTGGAATTGGAGTACTGTAATATTGCTGGGTAGCATAGTCTTTTTTTTTTTGTTTTTTTGAGACAGGGTCTCACTTTGTAGTTCAGGCTGGCCTTGAACTCACTTTGTAGCCCAGGCTGGCCTCGAACTCATGGCGATCCTCCTGCCTCAGCCTCCCAAATGGTGGGATTACAGATGTGTGCCACCATGCCCGGTGACATAGTCTCTTTAAAATTAATTTGAAAAATAATTTTGGCATGTAGACACTTAAGTGTACTTCAGGTTACACTTCAAATATAACCTTTGGCTTTGTTAGTTCATATGTTAAGTAATTATAGAATTAATGTTCATTGTAGCAAAATTTAGATAAAACACAAGAAATGAATTATGTCATAATCCTATTATAGGGGATAAATTTTTTCCAGATAAAATGACAGGGGAAGTATAATTGATAAGTTCTGTTGTATATATATATACATGTATGCATATGCATGTGTATCCATGTATGTGCATATGTTTGATAAAATACACAGATATTTTTAAGTTTATCTAAAATTAGATATTGTGATGTTTTGGTATATGTGTACATTGTGAAAGATTACCAATAGCAAGTGAGTTAACATACCCATCACCTTATATAGTTACCCTTTTTGTTTGTGTGTATGGTGAGAATATTTAAGATATACTTAGTAAATTTCAGGCGTATAGTACATTATTAACTATAGTCACCATGTTGTATATTAGATCTTCAGAACTTATTTAATAAGATATACTTGCTTTTTAACATTTTGTTGTGTGTCCATCCTTCAGGATTTTCTATGCTATTTCTCTGTAAATAAAAGCTTTGTTTTTGAAGTGATGGATGTGACTTATAAGCCATATGGCCTGCATGACATTTGCTTTGGAGGAATATTTGGGGTGTATGTGAAGTAACAGGTGCCAGGTAACACCTTAGAACATCTGAAACCTGGATTTATGATCATGACCAAGAGGAGTCTGACCATGGGAATGCCATTAAATATGTGGACAGAAAATGGTGACTTTATATTTGCACTGTAGGTGACACATGGACAGTTACTCCAGATGGCTGATGAAAGTTTTTGAAGTCAGCTGCTGCTTATATAGGCTCTTGCTCTACTGGCTGTTCCAGAATGAAGGGCTGCAAGTGCCTATGTGTTTATTGCTGAGATGCTCCTTAACAAGACTGGGACCAGTTAGTAGTGTACGTAAGATTTTATAAAATTTAGGTTATATAAGTATATTGTTTAATATACTTAATATAGCATGAAAATTTGACCATACTTTATTTTTTGTCTTATTTTTAATGATCACCTAGTTAGAATTTGATGATTGATAAATAAGTTCCCTTCTCACATTGGGTTTTGAATTTTGGGCAGGGTATGTGGCTAATTGACAGGTATAGAGACAATTTGAACATAGTGCAATGGATGCTTATATACCATAATGTGGCTGCATTTTGTTTTCAAGAACTTGGCCAACATTTGGTCCTCATAGCCACCACCCTGTAGTGTAGGTTAAGGTTGGTTATTGCTCTTATGTCTGAAGTCACCTAACTGGTAAATGCAGGCGCTGGGACAAGCTGGCACTAGGAAAAGCAGTCTGGACATGAAGTTTTCTGAGAACCTTCTGGTTAGAACTAAAAAGGATCATGCCTAGGACAGTGTCAAATCTTCAGTCCTCCTCAACTACATAGCCTATCACTCTTCAAAAATTTGCTAGTTTGTTGAATTAGGCAGTGCGATGTGACATTATGAATCTTGGAGTTGAGCCTTTGAATCTGGCTTTGGATCTTGACTTTACTGCTTTATTCTTTATGTCACTAGCCAAATGAATTTGAGTCTTAGTTTCCTTATTTTACTTTCCTCATGAAGATAATAGCTAGCTTATGGAGTTATGAACAAAGTATGAAAATATTTTCAGGATGAACCAGCTCTCAGTCTGTTCTCTTTGGAGAAAAATAGTCCATCATTCTCAGATGATACTGAACAGCTGACTTTTGTTTTAGATTTTTTTCTTTTTAATAAATTAGTGTGGTTCTAAGATAACTTTGATTCCTAATTATGAAATATGCCAGTATGTTCTATTTTCTTTTTCTTTTCTTTTTTTTTTTTTTTGAGACAAGGTCTTGCTATATAGTCGAGGTTGGTCTTGAACTCTCTATGTAGCCCAGGCTGGCCTCAGATTCACAGGAATCCTCCTGCTTTAGCCTTCTGAGTGTTGGGATTACAGGTATATGCCACCACACTTGGTGCCAGTAAATCCTTTAAAAAATATTTATAAACTGTTCTAAACATTCAGGAAAACTCAAGATGACATCCATAAAACTACCATCTAGAGTTTAAAATGTTCAGTGTTTTGCCATTTTCATATTTTAAAATAAAACTACATACTTGAACCTCATTATGTTTCTTCTTTCTCCACTCTTGTTTTTCATTAAGTATTATTCCCACTTATGCTTGTGCAGTATCTATTTATATACTCATTTTGAATTTTGAAAGTTTATATAAACTTCTATAAAGTTGAAAGGATAGTTCCTATCCTGGAATGAGTCCACTCCCATTCAGTGTCAGATGTGCTTAATAAGATGTAGAAGGAGTGGTGACAAAGCTACAAGTGTCTCAGTGACGGCAAAGTTCTGACAGCAAGGTTGTGCCATGGAGTGGCCAACCCAAGCACTTCAGTTCTAAAAGGTCATAGGCCTCCATTGCAAAAAGAATGGCAGTTGTCTGACATGTTGGGTCTTTCCTAATGGTGAAAACTACATAGGTTTTCTTTTCCCCATAAAAATGTGTGTGTATATTAATAGTACCTGGGAGATAAGTTACATTAAAATACCAACATCCTTGTCATTTGGGAAGCAACAAGTTTCTCTCTTGTGACTTCCCCACCTCAGTCTTTGAAATGACCGTGGGAGGCCTATCTTTTGCTTGGGTAAGTATCAATTTAAACTATAGGACTAATTACAGCGGTTTCCTTTCAAAATGGTACCTGGCTATCTTGCTTTGGAACTAGCACTAAGAAATGAATGCTGCCACCCCCAGAGGCCACAAATACCATTGGACCATTTAATACAAAGGCACTTTCCTCTTGATCAGTGGCATGTTGTAACAATGCTTTCATTTTCAAAGGATACCCACAGAACTTGTCCTGGGGTTGTTGTAGGGCACTGGCTTCTTAGTTGAGAAGCATTTCATGTCCTGACTGGGATAAAAAGGATTGAAGGTTCATTTTCCATGGTTATTTCATTAATTTTCCAAGAAACATTCTTTCACCTCTGACCATACTAGCCAACTATGTGCAGTTAACATAAACCTGAAGAAGCCATACAAATTGTACTACTGATCTCAGAGTCACCTAAGTTTGCTTTTCCAGTGTTGTAATGAAGTGCCTTTCATGCCTTTATAGGACTTTGTTACAGGGTATTGCAGTAATTTAAAACCTTTGTACGTAGACTCCTGACCTTGATGTAACATCACTTTATAATTCCCAAAATACTTGGCTGGTGAAGATTTTTTTTAGCACCAGCTATGTATTCTTAAAAGAGCCCAGACAATTTGTCTTCAGTGTTATATTACCCATATATGCTCAGCTGTTAAGATGCTCTAACATTCTTATGAGTCACCTGACAAAAACTCTTAAGTTCTTTCATTATTTCACTGGTGATTCAGGCAAGCACCATGGAAACATGGAGAAACTGGCCTCTTTGGGTGAACTGGGAAATCAGGACTAACTCAAAATTTAAATTTAAAATTTTAATTGGGTCATGGCAAAATTTTACTTTGGCTACCAGCCAAAATTTCAGAAAAAGTTTTATTAAGAAATGACCCCAAAATAAATAGAAATCAGTAGAGAGGATTATTTCCTCTTTTGGAAATAATATGAAAACCTGTTTGGCCAATAGAATTTCATTGAATAATTTCATCTTTTTAATCAAAATTGATTTCTCCCTGAGTACAGCTTAGTGAGGTGGATGAGAAGAAAAATAATTCAGAGGAAATTATTTCTTAATACTTATTGTTATAGGCATCTAATTGTAGATTTGAAATTAAGAGGACAAATATGCTTATAATAGGTTCTGCTTTTTGGCAACTCAACATCCTGGCAAAAGAGAAGAGGATGCATTGGATGGGATGACCTCTGTGCCAGAGTACGAGTCTATGGTATTTGCGTGTGGAATTGTCATTTTTGTGAGAGGATTAATCTTGTTTTTGTTAGCTCCCTAGAAATATCTAAAGCCCAGGAATTGGAAACTGAAGAAATCAATTTGAAATAAGCTTCTTCTGAACTGTTTTGGAACCTGCTGAACTAGGGGTATTTCACCTTCTTGGGCATCTAAAGAATTGCGATCTAAAAAGCTCTTTAAGGCCTAGGCTGTGGTGGCAAACCGTAACATGTGGGCTGTTTATATCATTGAAAGCTCTAAAAGGTTTGCCGTCACTGGCCTAACCTTTTATTAAATGCTGAGGGCCTCATAGAAAATATGGAGTCATGACCATTCTTCTATTGGAATAGTTCATTGTTGCCAACTGCTTGTTAGAAAAAATATCAGTGGTATTTCATGAACCCTTCACAACCCTCAGGGATTAGAAGCCTGTGCTAGGCTGAATGCTATGAGGACTATGCCATGAAGGGTCTTCTCTTGGCTGCCACTTACATGAAGTCATGAAGATCTATAATTCAGGCATTTGGCCTTTTTTCCCCCTCTGTTCCTCTCTCATGCCTTTCTTCCTCTCCCCTGCTCTTTCTTTCAGTCAACAGCCAGCCAAAGGTATTTGTGCAAAATCTGACTTAGGAAAATGTGGTTATTGGTTAGTGGTTTTTGAAATAGATCATTGAGATTCCATTGTGCCATTTGGTTCAAGTGGCAGTGGTGGCAATAGATAAATCAGCTCTTTGCATGAACACAAGCCCAAGAGTTGGATCTGATGTAGTGTATGTATGCCACCACGGCTGGGTCTTTTGAAGGCACAGTGACACAGCCTATTTTTATGTTCAGTCATTAAGACCCTTTAATACATAATGTGGAGGGGTTCTGCCAGGCAGTAGCTTAGGTGTGCTCTTATCCCCACTGCTGGGCCCAGATCAGGTTTAGCTGAACATGGGTTTTCAGGGGACAGTGTGAGGGAGCATCACTGGATGTTAAAAAAAGGTGGCTATTTAGATGGTGTATAGGTTTTCCAAGCTGTCTAATTTTGAGGAGAGGAAGATGTTGGGGAAAATATGAGCTTTTTTTTTTTTTTTTTTGGAGTGGGGATTGGACCCAGGGCCTCATGCATACTAGGTAAGTGCTCTACCACTGAGCTATAGCCCCAGTCCTGTGAGTTGAAGTGAATTTCTACCCTGAAATGAGACATCATAAGAAAATGTTGAGGAGTGATGACAGCTTTGCTCTAGTTGTCAGGAAACATGTTGCTTGGGACATCTTCTTTAAAGACCTTGAGTTACCTTCTGACCATATTTCAGTCATAGGTTTAATCACATCCTCAGCTATTTGAATTATTTAGCATCTTTTTGAGATTACAATTTTTATTTCTAATTATATGACAAAAATATATACCATGAAATATTTATTATGTAATTATGATTAAAATGTGCAGTCACCCTCAAAGATGTGAGTAATCATTTTTAAGTTTTTGTTAAGTATTCTTTTTTTTTTTTTTTTTTTTTTGTGGGTACCGGGGGGTCGACCTCAGGACCTCGCGCGCCAGCAGGCGCCCGTGCCGCTGAGCGATATCACCGGCCCCTTTTTTGTATGTGGGTTCCGGGAGTCGAACTCGGGCCCTCACGCTTGCAAGGCAGGCGCTTAAACCGCTGAGCCATCTCACCGGCCCTTTGTTAAGTATTCTGTATTTAAGTATTCTAGAAGTCTGATTCGCTACTTCGTCAATTTGGTTAAGCTGAGAACTGTTTCCCAGCATTCTCTTCCCTCTTTGGTTCTGGAGTAGAGTTGGCTAAAAGGGGAACAGATATAGACAAGGAAAGCTGAAGGAAAGCAGAGGCTTTTACTCTGGGATTTCTTCACTGTTGGGTACAGTGATGGGTGATTGCAGAAGGGCCTGCTGAATTCTTGCATATCCTTACTCACTTCTCTGGCCTGATACCCAACTGGTGTCCATAGTCCATCACCAAATGCTTCACTGCAGACCCACAGAACATGAACTATACAGAGGTCTCTCCCTAGTTCACCTTTGAAGTCCTTTTGGTGGCTGGATGTGACTGCTGATTCTCCAGCATCCTTCAAGACCTTTACCTCACTCCCCCTGCCTCCCACTCATTACCACCCACAGTTGCATAAGATCAGATTCCTATCGTAAAGCCCTACTCCAGGCCATTTGGTGTCACCCCTATCTTAACTCTGACCGAATGAGTAAGAAACTTAGAGGCAAACATGAAGTCTTTTTTCAAAAGGACTTCCATTCTTTCAAAAGCCTTTGCTTTTAAAGTTGTGAAGGGCAAGTATTTAGAGGTAGATGAAGTTCCTAAAATCTGGCTTTTGTGGTCTAGTACATAATGAGACATCTTTTTCATATAAAGATGACCGTTCTGATCCATCGTTTTTAAAGCTGGGTTTGTGCTGATTCACACAAATTCAGTTTTGTGAAACCTCCCAAACAGAATCAGTACTGACCACATGTCTATTTCTTTCCTTCCTCCCTTGAATATGAATGACCCTTATGCTTTTAGAATCAGTGATGAATTTTTCTTTTTTCTTTTTTTGCTAGAGGTCCAGGTTTTAGCTAGACTGGAAATATAGCAAATCCACGCCTTTGACCTCATTGGGAGCATGCTTTAATGTGTTAAACTCACTGACCACTAAAATATTCTTTTAGTGAGCCCTTTTTGTTTAACTATCAAATTCATTTTTTCATTCATTCATTCATCTCCTGAACCTAGCTTTGGACATAGCATTGAGTTCAGAAGGGTGGACTCTCTAGTAGACCTGTCTAGTTTGAGTGCAGGGACTGTATCTCACTACCTTTGGAATTTGGGGTTATTGCTTAACTTAGGAGCTTCAGTCTTTAAGTGGTGAGGACAACAGTGCCTATTTCATAGTTTGTTATAAGGATTAGATGAAATACATATATAAAGCAATCAGCACAGTGTGTGGTATATTATTGCAGTGCTAATTGCTATTATGCAAAGATAGATCACATGTAATTTTTGTCTTCAAGAAACTTAGTTTTTTTGGGGGTGAGAAAGTTGTATAAGCCTAGCAAAGTGGCCTAAAGCTAAGAGAAAGGAGACATTAATTCATAATAAACCCTCCGTTTTTGACCTTAAGAGAGGTGTGAATGAGCATACATATTAAAGCAAGTCACAGTTACCCAGTCTTTCCCAGTTTACCTATATATAATTTCGTTTATGTTGTCACATTTTTTGTATTTCCTTTCCCTTTATATAAACAGACATTTTTCTCTTAAGCCAGGAGATATTGGAGATATAGTGGAGGAATGTTTTATGAATACATACAAAATTAAACATAGTGAATAATCATAATAATTGTTAAAAATTTCTCCCAAATTATCACTGTCCCAGCATATCATTTGCACATGAGCTTTTCAATCCTAAACCAAGTCCCTTCCTTGAGATGATACACAAAGACGGAACTACATACATGACCCTTCCTGTCAATTTTCTTGTCACAGGGACAAAATACCTGACACTCAAAACTTAAAGCAAAGAAGTTTGTTTTGGCTTGTGGCTTCAGAGGATTAGTCCATGATAGGCTAGCTCCAAGGCAGAAACATCAATTGTGGAAGGACATGGTGAAGCAAACTGTTCACCTCATGGAGGATGGGAAACAGAGAAAGCAAGCAAAAGCCAAAGTCAGAGATATACACTACAAAGGAATGCCGCACCGATGATTAACCCACCTCCTTCAACCAGGCTCTTCCTTCTATCAGCACAGTCAACTATGAATTCATCCATGTATTAATCTACTGATGAGAATAGTGCCCCATGATCAAATCACCTTCCAAAAGCCCCACCTCTGAACACATGAGGCTTTGGGGGGGCATTTTAGACTTAAACCATAACACCTTCCTACCTCCCCACTCCTAATACATCTCTAGCACATTTAAGTGGACTTGAGATGATTTCTTGACTCAAGGGCATTTGATTTCCTGGTTGGATAGAGGGTAGTGACCTGGGACTTTTATTCTCAAGGAAGATGATCTAGATCAATTAGAATCCATTTCTGGGGCTCTAATGAGATGAAACTGATCCTATTGGTGGTGGGCTCCATAGTTGGACAGAGGGTATTGTAGATTTGGAGTCTAGAGAAGCCACTTCTGGTCCACATGGAGGCAGGTAGGGAAGTTGAGAAGGGAGTAGAGGAAGTAGAAGTGTGCACTGAGCAGAGACCATGGGGTCCCTGGGAAACAGATCTTGCTTGCATTGAGACTTTGACTTAGGGACAAGTTTTCAAGTGACAGTGGACTGAGTCTTCTATTTCACTTCCTACATACTTTGTAGGGACCTCTGGGATGCAGTTCTATGGGCTTTACAGGCATTTTTTCTGTTCTGCATTGTAGTTAAAAAATTAGTTGACTGCTAATCACTAGATATATGCTGTCCTATTTAAAAATCAGGAGCTTTATTTTTGGAGGTACAAATCCTACCCAATTGTCTTGTTAGTTTGTAAGGTGGTCCAATTCTATGTCTTTAGCATTTAATGTGTACCAGAAACCAAAGATCAGTGGGGCATGTGCTCTTTACCATCTCCGATGGAAGAGTTTTGTCAGTAACTGAGAAGCAACAAGTTCCTATGAGAACTGCAACATAGCTGATGAAGACCACTTTCAAGGAAGCTCCCTTTTTCTCCAGAGCATGGGAGTTGCCTTGGTGAGCATAGTTTGGTTTGAACTGAAATTCAAGAAAGAAATTTGACAGCAGAAAAAAATCTTTAAATCAGACCACTTACAGAATAGAGTTATTGGTTTTTTTTGTTGTTGTTGTTTTGTTTTTTTATTTTAAAGAGAAGAAAAAACAAAACAAATCAAAAGAAGAACAAATTTTCAAAACAACATAATAGGAGGGTAACAATGGTTAATACATTACGTATTACTATCTTTAAGTTAGTTATTCAGGATACCAGAAATTAGCATTCAATTGTCCAAACATTATTGGCACAAACCTTATTCTTCAATGAAATAAGTAAAATTGGTAGTGTATCTATCTTAACCATCTTATATATATATACAATTTTTTTCCCTTTCCCTTCTTTCTTTTCCCTATTCCAGTCTCTCTTTCCTTTTGACCAGTTTCTTTTTGATTCACCATGTCTATCGTACATTTTGGATCTTATTTACTCTTTCAGTTTCTTATACTAGAGAGACAATACGATGCTTACACATGTGCTTCTGGTTTATTTCACTTATGAGTATTTTCTCGAGTTGCATCCATTTACCTATAAAAGTCTCCAGTTTATCCTTCTTTATGGCTGAATAGTACTCCATTGTATAAAAATACCACATCTTTCTTATCCATTCCTCAGTTGATAGGCATTTGGGTTGTTTCCAAGATCTGGCTATTACAAATTGTGCTGCTATAAACATGGGTGCACATATATCACTGTGGTACGATGTTTTTAATTCTTCTGGGAAGATGCCCAGAAGGGGAATAGCTGGGTCAAATGGGACCTCCAACCCTAGTTTTTTGAGGAATCTCCACACTGACTTCCACAGTGGCTGTACCAGTCGACACTCCCACCAACAGTGAAGAAGGGTTCCTTTTTCCCCACAGCCCCTCCAGCATTTGTTATTAGTTGATTTCTTTATAGTAGCCATTCTTTCTGGGGTGAGATGGTATCTCAGTGTTGTTTTAATTTGCATCTCTCGAATGACTAGTGATGTTGCACATTTTTTTGTATATTTATTTGCCATTAGTATTTCTTCATCTGAGAAATGTGTATTCATCTCAGATGCCCATTTTTGGAGTGGGTCTTTAAATTTGGGAGGTCTGATTTTTTTGAGTTCTTTATATGTTCTCGATAGTAATCCTTTGTCTGAGGAACAGCTGGCAAACATTTTTTCCCACATTGTGGGTTGTCTCTTCACTCTGTTGGTGGTTTCTCTTGCTGTGCAAAAGCTTTTTAATAAGATGAGATCCCAGTTGTTGATTCTTTGGGATAGTTCCCGTGCGGTTGAGTTTTTATTCATAAAGTCTTTGCCTACACCAATGTCTCCAAGGGTTTTACCTATCCTACCTTCCAGCAGATTTAATGTTTCTGTTTTAATATTTAGATCTCTGATCCATTTTGAATTTAGTTTAGTGCATGGTGAAAGATATGGGTCTAGTTTTAATCTTCGGCATGTGTAGAGCCAGTTTTTCCAGCACCATTTATTAAAGAGGCTATCTTTCTTCCACTGAATGTGTTTGGCACCTTTGTCAAAGATAAGGTAGCTTAGTATGTCTGGGGTTGTTTCAGCATCTTCTAATCTGTTCCATTGATCTTCAGGTCTGTTTTTTTGCCAGTACCACACTGTTTTTATCACAGTAGCTTTATAGTATAATTTCAAGTCAGGGATTGTGATGCCCCCTGCCTTGCGTTTGTTGCCCAGAATTGCCTTTGCTATTCTAGGTCTCTTCTGATTCCAAATGAATTTTAGGATTGTTTTCTCTAATTCTGTGAGATATGCTGTTGGAATTTTGATTGGAATTGCATTAAATCTGTATAACAATTTTGGAAGTATGGCCATTTTCACTATATTGGTTCTTCCTATCCAGGAGCAAGGGATATCTTTCCATTTTCTGATATCCTCTTCAATCTCCTTTTTCAGAGTACTGTAGTTTTCAGTATAGAGGTCTTTTACATCCTTTGTGAGGTTGATTCCTAGGTATTTCATGTTTTTGGATGTTATTGTGAAAGGTATTGTTTCCCTAATTTCTCTTTCAGTAAGTTTGTTATTTGTGTACAAGAAGGCTATTGACTTTTGAGTATTGACTTTGTATCCAGCTACACTACTGAATTTGCTTATTAAATCTAGCAGTTTTTTAGTGGAGTTTTTGGGGTCTTCTGTGTAGAGTATCATGTCATCTGCAAATAATGATAATTTAACTTCTTCCTTTCCAATCATTATTCCTTTTATTTCTTTCTCTTGTCTAATTGCTCTGGCTAAAGTTTCCAGAACTATGTTGAATAAGAGTGGGGACAGTGGACATCCTTGTCTTGTTCCTGATTTTAGAGGGAAGGCTTTCAGTTTTTGGCCATTTAGTATAATATTGGCTGTTGGTTTGTCATAGATAGCTTTTACCAGATTGAGATAAAGACCCTCTATTCCAATTTTCTGTAGGGTTTTATCATGAATAGGTGCTGGACTTTGTCAAAAGCTTTTTCTGCATCTATTGAGAAGATCATGTGATTTTTGTCTTTGGTTCTGTTAATATGGTGTATTACATTTATTGATTTACGTATGTTGAACCATCCCTGCATCCCTGGGATGAATCCAACTTGGTCATGGTGTATAATCTTCTTGATGATTTGTTGGATTCTGTTTGCCAGTATCTTATTAAGGATTTTTGCATCTATGTTCATTAGGGAGATTGGCCTGTAGTTCTCTTTCTTAATTGGGTCCTTCTCTGGTTTTGGTATCAGGGTAATGCTTGCTTCCAGGAATGAATTTGGGAGTATTGCTTCCCTTTCAATTTCATTGAAAAATTTGAGAAGTAGGGGTGTTAGGTCTTCTCTAAATTTCTTGTAGAATTCGGCAGTGAATCCATCAGGGCCTGGGCTTTTCTTTGTTGGGAGGTTTTTAATTACATCTTCAATTTCATTGGTTGATATTGGTTTATTTAGGATTTTTAAATCTTCTTGATTCAGCTTTGGTAATTCATACGAATCTAGGAATCTGTCCATTTCTTCTGCATTTTCCATCTTATTAGAATATAAATTTTCAAAATAGGTATAGATGATCTTCTGGATTTCTGCAGGGTCCATCGTGATATCACCCTTTTCATTTTCAATTGCATGGATTTGAGTCTTTTCTTTTCTTTTTTTAATAAGGTTGGATAAGGGTTTGTCAATCTTATTTATTCTTTCAAAGAACCAACTTTTTGCTTCATTGATTCTTTGTATTGTTTTTTTATTCTCCAATACGTTAATTTCTGCTCTGATCATTATAATTTCCTCCCTTGTACGGGCTTTTGGCTTAACCTGCTCTTCTTTTTCTAGAAGCTCGAGGTTCACCCTTAAGTTGTTTATTTGCGCTTGCTCTGTTTTCCTAATATAAGTATTTAATGCTATAAATTTCCCTCTTAGGACTGCTTTCATTGTATCCCATAAGTTCCGGTATGTTGTACTGTCATTATCATTCAGTTGTAGAAAGTGTCTAATTTCTTCTTTAATTTCATCTGTGACCCATTGGTTGTTCAGGAGGGTGCTGTTTAATTTCCATGTGTTTAGGGAGTTTTTGTGAGATCTTTTGCCATTGATTTCCAATTTCATTGCACTATGGTCTGATAATATGCATGGGATAATTTCAACTCCTTTGCATTTACTTAAGCAGGTTTTATGAGCTAGTATGTGGTCTATTTTGGAGAACGTCCCATGTGCAGCTGAGAAAAATGTGTATTCTGATGTGGGATGGAACACTCTGTAGACATCTACTAAGTCCATTTGTTCAAAAGTTTGGTTCAGTTCTACTATTTCATTATTGATTTTCTGTCCAGTTGATCTGTCTTTTTGTGACAGTGGAGTATTGAGATCTCCCAATATAATTGTGTTAGTGCTTATTTGATTTTTCATGTCCTTTAGTACTTGTTTTATATAGCTGGGTGCATTGGTATTTGACGCATATATATTTATGATCGTTATCTCTTTCTCTTGGATTGTTCCCTTTACAAGGATGTAATGACCGTCTTTATCTCTCTGAATCCTTCTTGGCTTGAAGTTCACTTTGTCTGCAAAAAGAATAGCTACCCCTGCTTTTTTCTGGGTTCCTGTGGCATGGAGTATTGTTTTCCATCCTTTGACTTTCAGTCTATGAATTTCTTTCTGAATTAAATGTGTTTCTTGTATACAGCATATTGTTGGATCTTGCTTCTTGATCCATTTCACCAGTCTGTGCCTTTTGATTGGTGAATTGAGACCGTTAACATTGATGGTTAAAACTGATATGTATTGACTTATACTTGTCATGATATTTTCCTGTTGTTGGTTCCCACTCTTTGTTTTTCCCCTTTCCTGCTATTTAATTATCTGCCCTGCCTGGTGGATTCCTTCTGTGGGGGTTCCTATCTCTTTCTAGAATGTCCTTCAGAACATTTTGGAGTGCTGGTTTGGTGGCCATAAATTTTCTCAGATGTTCTTTGTCATGAAAGTATTTTATTTCTCCATCAATTTTGAAAGATAGTTTTGCAGGGTACATCAATCTGGGTTGAAAATTATTTTCCTTTAGAGCTTGAAATACGTCATTCCAAGCTCTTCTTGAATTGAGGGTTTGTGCTGAAAAGTCAGCTGTGATTCTGATGGGTTTTCCTTTATAGGTGATTTGTCTCTTCTCCCTAACAGCTTTTAAGATTCTGCCCTTCTGTTGAATTTCTGGGATCTTGACTATAATATGTCTGGCTGAAGTTTTTTTTTGATCATGTCTAGTTGGTGTTCTAAAAGCTTCACTTATAGGGGCGTCAAATTCCTTTTCTCTTCCAGGAAAGTTCTCTGTAATAATGTCTTTGAACAAGGTTTTAATGTCATTGATGCTATCTCCTGCTTTTTCATTTATTCCAATTATTCTTAAGTTGTTTATCTTTGAGTCATCTAGCAGCTTCTGAATTGATTTTTCATGGTCCCTTGCTGTTTTTAAGAATTCTTCCTTTTCATGATCACTAATTGCAAGCCTGTCTTCTATATCTGAGATCCTGTCCTCGCATTGGCTTAATCTGCTACAAATACTTTCAATGGAATTTTTGTTCTCTTGGATATCTGCTTGAATCTGCCTTATGGATTCCATTTCTTTCCTATGCTGAGCATTCATGGTTTCTATAGTTTTCTTAAGCTCATCTATTTTTTTGTCTGTATCAGCTATAGTGTCCTTAAGCATGGTCTTCATTGTGGACATTATCTCTGCAGTTATCTGTGAGATTATTTCTGTTTTAATTTTTTCCAGAGCCTCATTCAGTTGCTTTGTTGTTACCACTTCAGATAGGCCAGGTGGGTGGCTTTCGGATCGTCCCACCTCGTTGCCCCCTAGGTTTGCCTTTGGTGAATTGGGTGTGTGGGGTTGCATCTTGTTTAAGTGTCGTCTCATTTTTTCTTCCTTTAATTCCTGGGGTGATGTTTGCAAATTACCTACGGTAGGTTACTTTATTGCTAGTGTTTAAGATCTTTAGAAGATGACTACTTCTCTGCAGTATCTTCCAAATGGAGCTTGCTTTTGGGTTTTGAGCTTTCTGCCAGATCCTACCTCTTCAATTCGTTGGGTATGCGAAGTTGCTACCTGTTTGGCCCAGTCCTTGATTCTTTGGTACTGTGCCACTGTATTTTCTGTGTCCCTTAGTCAATCTCAATCACGAAATATCAGGAAGGAAAGATGTTTAGAACCATTATTTCACATTTGGCTATAATGTTAACTAAAGCATCAAACACAGCCTAGAAAATGACAGACTGAGCTAACCAGTTATTTACCACTTTTAGCTGTATAGAGTTGTGGTTATATAACAAAATCTAAAACACACCAGAAAAATTATATGCAGTATACAAGTCCTATGTATGTCAATTTTTCCCTGAGGAGTTTAAATTTAAAATGAGTTAAGGAGGAAATAGAGTGTTGGGAGAATAGGAAGGAATTAGATGTAAGGTTAGAGGACCAAGAGGGATCCCACTAAAATTGTGACACTGGTGCAGAGGACTGGTGGGAAAAAGAGAAGGAAGGGATAAAAGGAAGAACAGATCACAACCACAATCACAAAGAAGTTAGAGGCGCTGTTTACACTCATATAAAAAACCAGAGAGAATAATGAAGGAAAGAGCAAATACACATACAGAAACAAAAACGAAGATAAAAACAATAAAACAGACAAAACAAAAATAAAACCCCACCAAAAAAAAAAAAAAAAAAAAAAAAAACCCTTCACCAGAACAAAAAACAAATGAGTGAGAAAAAAATAAAAATAAAAATAAGAAAAAAATAAAAAGAATCAGTTCCAGGTGTTGACTCTGCTGTAGGCAGGCACCGTGTGGTGACAGAGTCCTGTTCCGTGCAGGTCGGTCCCAGTAAGCCAGGAGCGGCCCTCTGGCAGGCGGTGAGCAGAGGCCCGTACTTTCAGGCAGAGACCAGTGTAGCTCGCCTGCCGCTGTCAGTGCCCTTTCACTATCCCTGGGCCTGAGAGGCGCAGCACGCTGTCCGGAGGGCGGGTTCCCTGCACTGGTTTCCCGCCGCTCTGATTCTCACCACGCCCCCCACAATGGCACCGGGCCAGTCGCTCTCTGGCGTGGGACAGGTGTGGCTGAGAGACCAGTCTCGTTCGCCTGCTGACCTCAGCACACTTTCGTGGGCCTGAGAGGCCCCGCGCTGCCCTGTCCGGAGCATGAGTGTCCAGCACTGTTTTTCTTTCGCGCCGCTCTGAGTTTCGCCACACCCCCCACAATGGCGCCCGACCGGTCGCTCTCTGGTGCGGGGCAGCTGTGGCTGAGAGACACTCACCGCCGGCCAGCGCAGTTCTCCACCACTCCCCCGCCTCGCCGCTGTCTCAGGATCCTCCATGGGGGCTCCCTGGGCGCCAGCTGTCACCGTGTGTCCGTAGAATTGAGCTTCTGTCGCACTGCAATTCCTGGGATGGTAGAAGGTGCGCGCGCGCGTGCGGTCTGCTCCTTCTTCTTTGTTGAAAATCACCCTTCACTGATGCCGGGGGTCCCAGATTGCGCTTCAGAACTTTTCTGGGTTCCGAGGAGGCATCTCCCCCCCCCGCGCTTTCCCGGTCGCTATATTCCCGTGTTCCAACGGTAACTTTTAGAGAGAGTTTTGCTGCCTGCTTCTTACTCATCCGCCATCTTTTTCCTCTCTCAGAGTTATTGTTTAATGGGTACAGAGTTTCAGTTTGGGAAGATGAAAAAGTTCTGAGGATAAAAGTTGTTTTGGTTGCACAACGGTGTGAATATACTTAATGCCTCTGAACTGTCAGATTAAAAATGGTTAAAATTGCCATGTTGTGTGTGAAAAACCAATATATTCTGTATAGGCTAACATGACAAGGAACTGAAACTTGCCGAAGTCAGTGAGGCGCCAAGAGGTTCCATCTATCACATGAATGAACCATCTTGAAAGTAAATTTCTTGTCAAGCAGTCAGAAGACTATAGTCTCCTTCCTCCAATACAAAAAAGACTAAATAAAGGAAATGTTTATTTTAAAAATGGTTAAAATAGTAAATTTTATGTTGTGTATATTTTAACACACACATGTCTTAGCGTAGTACCAGCATATAATCTGAATAAAACACTGGCTCTTAGAAAAAGTCCTGCTGGTATGCACAGTTAGTCTGGAGGTAGAGCATTTGTGACTAGGCCCATCTGATTTCACTTACATCTACCGAATCCACGCTTATGTCCCAGAGAAAGGAAAATATGTCCTCTAGAAAAGCAGTGGAGCTGGATGCAGTGATGTGTCCCTTCAGGAGTTTGATGCCAGCCTGGGCAACATCGCAAGACCCCATCTCAGAAAGAAAAAGAAAATTGTGGAGAATGGAAAAACATCCTTTCTAACCTTGGTGTTTTTTTTTTTTTTTTTGAACTGGGAATCAAACTCAGGACCTCGTGCTTTCCAGGCAGGTGCCGTGCCGCTGAGCTACATCCCCAGCCCCTCTTGGTGGGTTTTTATTTGAAGTTTCATCAAGCTGTAGGAGTTAACCATGAAGACCTGGAGCTGGAGTACTCCAGCTACTGTTGGGGTTCCTACCCAGTGTATGATGAAGCTCCTCATTTTCAGCACTGTGACTGTGTGCACTGTCATTTTCTTGTCTTACACAGACCTTGGCCATTTTTAGAATCAAGTTTACATTTTCCCTGTAAAGCAAGTTGGGTAACTTTCTTTTTTTTTTTTTTTTTTTTCCTCATTTGAAACAATTGTAAACAAACATGTTTGTTCCTTGAAAAGTTTAAAACTTGCATCTGGAATTTGTAGGATGTAAAATGTTAAGACTGATGGGAAAACTGGATTAGCAATTCAGTTGCATTTATTTAGACTTTGTATTTTTTCTTGGATCAATTTAGGTATTTTTTTATTTTGATAATTTAGACATATTCAAAAAAGCTATTCATTACATGTAAATTTTCTTTTCTTTTCTCTTCTTTTCTTTTCTTTTTGGGTACTGGGAGTCTAACTCAGGACCTCATGCTTGCCAGGTAGGCGCTGCACCGCTGAGCTAAATCCCCGGCCCCTAAATTTTCAAATTTATTATTCACAGTATTCCTTTATGATTTTAAACAACTTTACTACTTTATTGTTCCTGATATTGATTACTTGTGATTTTTGTTGATCAGTATTGTTAGAGTATTGTTTATTTTTTAATCATCTCCTACCAAAGAAGTTTTGGTTTTGTTGATTTTCTTTGGTGCTTCTGCTTGTACTCCTCCTCTTCTTCCCTCTCCTCCTCTTCCTCTTCTTCTGTTCTTCCTCTTCCTCCTCTTCTTTCTCTATCTTCCTTTTCCTATTCTTCCACTTTTTCTTCCCTCCTTCCCTTTCCTCCTCTCTTTCCTCTTTCCCTTCCCTCTTTTTTTTTTTTTTTTTTTCTGAGACAGGGTCTTGCCATCTTGCTATGTAGTTCAGACTGTCCTTGAACTTACTATGCAGCCCAGGCTGTCCTTGAACTCACAGTGATCCTCCTGCCTCAGCCTCATGAGTGCTGCAATTACAGGCGTGCACCCCCACACCCAGCCACTCTTCTTATACTATGCATACTAGGCATGTACTCTATTACTCAGCACATGCCCATACCTACTGCTGTTTTTGTATATCATTAATTTCTGCTTTCTTTTATTTTTCATCAGATTTATTCTTTAGTTTTTATGGCTTCTTGAGTTGAACATAAAACTCATTAATTTTTAAATTTTCTCATTTTAAAATATATTTATACAAAGCTGTCTATTTACTTTTAAGTACATTCTTTGTGATATCTCACATGTTTTGTTTTTGTTTTGGTACTGAGTATTTAACCCAGGGACTCATGCATGCTAGGCAAGCACTCTTCTACTGAACTTCATCTCCAGCCCCTTTTTAAAATTTTTATTTTGAGACAAGATTTTGTTAAGTTGCTCAGGTTGGCCTCAAACTTGCAGTGCTTCTGTCTCAACCTCCTGAGTAGCTCAGATTATAGGCATGAACCACTATGGCTGACTGTCTCACAAGTTTTGATATGATGTACGTTATGATTGTTTTTTCTGTGTACTTTATAATTTCTACTGAGATTTCCTCTTCTAGCCATGAACTACCGAAAAATCCATTTTTAAGTGTTTAATCATGAGGGCTGTTTTTTCCTTCCTTCCTTCATTCCTTCCTTCCTTTTTTTTCTTTTGTGGTCCTGGTGATCAAACCCAGGGTCTTGCACAATCTAGGCACTTTACCACTGAGCTACATCCTCAAAGTGGGCTACATTTTTTTCATCGTCCATTTATAACTTAATGACTGTATAATCAGAAAGAATGGTCTGAGTGTTATGAATTTTATGTGATTTTAAGTTTTCCATTTGACTTTTATACATCAGCGAAGAATTTTTTCTCTACTTGTTAGATATAGTGTTCAGTTTTTATATTTATTAGATTATTAATTTTGTTGTTCAATTATGTTCTTATTAAAGTTTGAACTACATTATCAATTTTCTGATAAGTTAAGCGTATGTTGACTTGTCAGTTTCTGCTTATAACTCTTTGCTTTATGTAATTTTTTGCTTTTGGATTTTTAATGTATTTTATGAATTACATTATTTTGAAACTATTATGTACATACAAGTTTATGATTGTTATATCTTGATGAATTTTTTCCTTTAATAATTATATGCTTCTTCATCCCTATTAATACCATTGCCTTAGATATTATATTACCCAATATAGTATTATTTTGTGATCTTTATTTTGGTTAGCATTTGCATATGATATATATGTGTATTCCATTATTTTCAGCCTTTCTTGTGGGTTTTAAGCATGTCCACTTTAAGCACCATAGATTTAAAAATGCAAGTACAATCTAATAATTTCAGCCTCTTGATAGGTGGTTTTAATATATATATAGCATAGTGATATGTATATTAGCTTATTTCTTCAGTCCTACAATCTTATTTGAGTATTTTTATTGAAAATGCTTCCCCCCTGCCCCCCCGACTGGGAACTAGAGCCTTCATACTGAGTTACATCCCCAGGCCTTTTTGCTTTTTTCAGACAGGATGTCTTGCTGTATTGTCTAGGCTGGGCTTGAATTTCCAGTCATTCTACCTTAGCTTCCCAGAGTGCTGGAATCACTGGTGTATGCCACCACATCCAGCGTCTCCTCTGCTGCTTTCTGTTGGATTAATAGTTTTTCGTATTCCTCCCATCTTCTGTACCTCGCTTCTGCTTTAGAAGATATATATTGGTAGTTTCTCTTAAAGTTTTATCCATCATGATTATGTTTTTTCAAAAATTAAACTCTGTAGTTGTTCAGGGATTCTAGCCTCTTTTTGTTTCTCACATGTTACTTGCTCACTGAACACGCTTCCACTATCTTATAATTTATATTTATAGTTTGGTTTTCTCCAATTTTTTTTTTAATATGGGTAGCGGGAGTCGAACTCAAGACCTCGTGCTTATCAGCAGGAGCTTGTGCCACTGAATGATATCATCGACTCTTTTTTTCCTTTATGTGGGTACCAGGAGTCAAACTCAGGACCTCGTGCTTGCCAGGCAGGCACTTATGCCACTGAGCTATCTCACAGGCCCTTCTCCAATTTTAAAATAGCAAAGTTAGTTATTTTTATAGTTCAAGAGATAATTATATGAATTAGCATATATGTATTTTAAATTCTACCCATATTTTTTTCCATTTGGGCTAATTTTTCTTCTTGCTGAAAAATTTTTTTTTTTTTTTTTGTGGGTACCAGGGGTTGACCTCAGGACCTCGCATGCCAGCAGGTGCCTGTGCTGCTGAGCAATATCACTGGCCCTTTTTTCGTGTGTGGTTACCGGAAGTTGAACTCAGGACCTCATGCTTGCCAGGCAGGCGCTTATGCCACTGAGCCATCTCACTGGCTCTGAAAAGTATTTTTTATATTTTTTAAAAATGAGAATCTGAGTGTGTCTTTGTGTTCCAGATAATGTCTATTTTACTTGTACTCTCAAGGATAGTTTGGCTGGATATAAAATGCTAGGTTGACCAATTTTGCCCCTTATACATTTTGACCATCTGTGCTTCTTGTTGAGAAGTCTGCTGTGAGCCTAATTAATTTTTTCCCCTCTATAATTAAAGTTCTATAGGGAAACAGAATCAATAAAATCTGTACATGTAGAGAAAGAGATTTGTTTTTAGGAACTTGCTCATACAAAATGGAAGCCTGATGAGTCTAATATTGGACAGGGAGGGTGCCAGGCAGGAGACTCAGGAAAGAGTTGCAGTTCAACTCCAAAGGCAGTCTCCTGGTAAACCAATTAGAGCCAGTGTCGCAGAGGCAGTCTGATGAAAGAATTTCCTCTTGCTTGGAAGAAGTCAGCTCTTCATACTATCTAGTCCTATAGCTGATTGAATGAAGGTCACCCACATTATGGAGAGCAATCTGTTTTACTCAAAGTATATCAATTTAAATGTAAGTGTCATTTAAAACAACCTCACAGAAGCATCAGAATAATGTTGACCAAATGTCTGGGTACCACAGCCCAGCTACTTTAGTATAAAGTTAACCATCACACTCTGGAACCATAACACTTTTGCCTCTTTAAATTTTATATTCTTCACTGTTGTATGTCGAGTTGTGGATTTATTTTTATTTCTCCTTTGTACTCAAAATGTAGTACAAATCTTCAGTTCTTGAAGATTTTCAACATTTATATTTCTGAATATTGCTTCTCTGCTCTTCTCTACATTCTCTTGTTTAGGTTCTCCTAGTTGATGAATGTTAGAAACTAACAGTTTTTACTCCAAGTCTCTTAATTATTCCTTTATATTTTAATTTTATTTCTTTGCTGCAATCTAGGTGAGTTTCTTAGAGCTCTCTTGAAATTTATAAATTCTCTGTGTGTCTAGTCCATAATTTATTTTACTTATTAATTTTTTTCACTTCTAGAATTTCTATTTCATTATTTAACTACCTCTTGTTTTGTATTTACTTATTTTTGAACTGTTTTTAAATGAAGTTATATCTTCTTGTACTTCCTTATATATTTTAAACACAGTGTCTTGGTGGCTGGAACTATCAATTTAATCTGGAGTAAGTGCAATTTTAGATTTTGGTGTTGATGACTGACTTGTAGTTTGATCTTCAGGCTTATTTTGAGTGGAGGTTTTAAATTTTAGTCCTTTGCTGATTTTCCTGTCTTTATACCTGCCTTTTCTTGCCTAACAGTTCCCATTTGCTCAGCAGAAATTAAACTCTCTGCTGCTGCTTCCAGCTTCTGGGCCATAGAAATCAGCAGTTCAACTCTGCAGAAATGTTTATTTTTTATTTTTATTTATTTTATTTTATTTTCTAGTTTTTCTTTTTTTTTGGTACTGGGGATCAAACTCATGACCTCACGCTTGCCAGGCAGGTGCTGTGTTGCTGAGCTATATCCCCGGCCCCTAATTTTTTAGTTTTTGAGAGAGGGTCTTGCTATATAGTCCAGACTGGCCTTGAACTCACTTTGTAGCCTACGCTGGCCTCCAACTCACAGCAATCCTCCTGCCTCAGCCTCCCGAGTCCTGGGATTACAGGTGTGTGCCACTATGCCTGGCTTATTTCTTGTTTTAGAGTCTGACTCTTTTTCTCTCTCTCATAATTTAGCCTTCATTGCTGTGGTGTTTGGAGGGTGATGAACATACGAGCTTATTATATCAGCTTGACTAGTTAACTCATGTGACTTAAAATATTTTGCTTTAGTAATGACATAAGATATATTGTCTGACTGGAAATAACCAGGAAAAAAAGAAGTGATTCAATATTTAGTCTTTGGGCCAGGGATATAGCTCAGCCACAGAGCCTGCCTGGGAAGCACGAGGTTGTAAGTTCGATTCCCGGTACAAAGAAAACAAAAACAAAAACAAAACAAATATTTAGTCTTCTCTGTTGCCTACATTGGAAGAAAAAAATAAACTGGTGAAATGAAATGAAATGAAACAAAGGGTTCAAAGTGTTGTTTATAAACTTTAGGCCAGATAGGTCTTTTCAAAATTAGTTGTATCACCACTAGTATGAGCACTAGGTGAGGACAAAGCGTCACTGGTCTTGGTTGCTGGTGGTAGGATGTTTCTGTCTGGATCATCTTAAGTTCTGGTGTGAAATGGGGACTGTGGCATCCCAATTGACCTTGTTGGAGAGGTACTGGGAAGGGAGTGTGAAGCACATTTGCAAGTGCTGTACCACTGGGGTAGGTATTATTAATAGTCCTTGTATGTATTCCTCAAAGAAGGCAGTATTGTGTGGCCAGGGAAAGAGTTTTGGAAGCAGGTGGATTTGTATTCTGATTCTGGGTCCCTCTTCCTAGTTGCACAGGACTAGTGGGCAAATCGGTTAACCTGGCTCATCTCCTTTGACAACATACACAGAGCTGTCACTACTGGGTTCTTTTATTTTGTTCCACTTGCCTGAGACAGGAGTTGACTTCCACTCCTGCCTTCTCATCTGGAAAATTCAGTAGTGTGAAGTTCATCTCAGAGTTAAATGAGTGGTCTTAAAAAGCCCACTACAGGGCTGGAGATATGGCTCAGCGGCACAGTGCCTGCCTGGCAAGTGCAAGGTCCTGAGTTCGATACCTAGTACCAAAAAAAAGAAAAAAAAAAAAAAAAGCCCACTACATTTTGCCCATCATCAGCCTCAATTATGATTCATTTTCCAGAGCTTTATCTGAATGAAGCTTTTCTCATCCCTGAGAAAACCAACCAGTTTCCTTGTATTAATCTTTGATTTCTGGGGTATAGGACCCTAGAGCTTCAGAGTGGTTCTGAGGCACATGTCTAAAGGTCCAGGAAGGCAGATCAGGCTCAGCTATCTCCCTCCCATCTTCAAACAACTTAAGGAAGGTATTTGTGATGAGCACACCCACAGTGCTGGCACTGTCATCTCTTCTTACTGTCATTCCTGTGTTCTACACCAAGAAGGAATGCATGTGTGTCCTGGAACCTCTGAGTGGGAGAGAATTCAGATGTGATGTGGTAAATTATAATGCTACTCCTGCCCTGCTGAGAGGTGACTGTGATGGCCACAAGGGAAATGAGCAAGGAGCTCTGGGCCTTAGGCTGGTCGTAGCTTCTTCATTGCTAAGATCAGGAGTTGCAGGTGATAATGGCTCAAAGTCTATGGCTGATGGAATGGTACTTTTCATTTCTCTGGGTACTCAGGGAAGGGCCTGGTTCTTATGTCAGGTTGGGGGTGTGTGGTTCCTTGTTGGCTCTCAGGGTGCGATCCTCAGGATCCCTTCCTTGTTTCTGGTTTTTCTTTAAAGTGACCTCTTTAGATGCTGCTTTGGCCATCTGCTAAGACCAACACCAATTCCTTTCTGAATTTTACTTGCTCTAAAGTCAGGAAACTAAAATGAAGCAATCAGATCAATGTCCTTTCCTCTCCTGGTTTCCTGGCTAAATAAAGGTTAGTATTGCTGGAAGGTGGGATGATTATATTAAATTCACTGCTTTTCTGCTAAATCTTGATAAATATTAAAAGTAAAGGGAAAGGGGGGAGGGGTCCTAACCCAAGCCCAGAAGCTTTTGAATGGCTAGAAAATCATTACATTAAGCCACAATAAACATCAATCTGCAGGTATATTATAATTTTATTTTTTAAAGAGAACATCAAATGGCTGTAACTGCTTTTGTATTGGAGCAGGGAAGCTGTACCCAGACTTGAAAATCTTTCATCTGTTAGCCCTAATACATACTCACAAGTACATTGCAGTCTTGAGAAAGTACAATTAAAAAGAGGGTAATCCTTTTTTCAAGTCTTCAGGTTTAATTTTCCTGATTATGGTAGATTATGAGTCATTCTGTGACTTGGTCTCCAGGAGAGACAGCGCCTTCTCTTCAGTCCCTTTCAACAGTTGTTTATGGCAGTTTCGGCCTCTTTCTGCCTCTCGGATCCTCTTTATTTTTAAAGCAAGGCAGACAAGGCCTAAAATTATTCCATTAAAGAGGGGCAATTTTTGTAATGGGACTTAGAGTGCTTTGCAGAAGTGCAGGCAAGTTTCTTCAATATCCTGAGCATTATTCGCTCATTTAGTTAAATGATGTTTCTAATTCTCTGGTAATTACATGTAATGAGGCACTTTTTCTCTTCTTGATGAGACTTTAGCTTAATATGAGATGGCGTATTTTTTTCCTTTTTTTTTTTCCCATGGGGATAATTACCCCTTCCCAGGAAAAGCAAGGTTTGTTGTGCAGAATATAGCAAATTATTTTATTTCCTGCCATCTTGACTGCCAGTAAATTATAAAATTAAGTTTCAGTGGTGCATTAGCATCATTTTGGAAAAGGCTTGAGATTTTATTTTTTTCTTTTTCTTTCTTTTCTTTCCTTTTGCTTCTTTTTTTTTTTTTTTAAATTCATGTACTGCTGTCCACTGGGACTGTAAAGGCTATTATTCATAGAATAGACATTTTTCTGCCAATTCCTAGTATTCAGATGTATTGAAGCAGCAACATCGGTTTATTTTTCTGGATGATATCCAGTGTAGAATGTTCTTATAAGCGCTTTTGTGCTCAGGTAATTATCATCATAAGTTAAGTAATATGTTCCCTCTTTTTCTCTGGTCTTCTCTTATTCACCTTTTGGATGTCAAATTACCTTTTCTTATGTAACCCTTCAATTAGATACAAAGCAACTAAATTTGAATCACATGAAGGTGGTGATGCAAACTATTAAATGCAAGAAATTCAGAGTTAATACTGTCACTCTACTTAACTCATCCTATTGTTAGAAAGTAAATTTGAAGGAGAAAAATATGGGAAGAGGGAAGAGCATCATTAATTAAGGACAATGGCATGTTGATTTTGGTCTCTTGGACTTAATTATTTTCACTGATATTAAGGATAATATATGCATATGTGCATGCACTTTTAAAGTTTTTGTTTCTGCAGAAGAAACATTTCTGTGGATGAAGTGGCAGGCTGGGATGGATAGAGAAAAAGAGGACTAAGGGCCAGGGGCTGAGGACAGAGGTGGACTTCGTTTACTCCTGCCCAGCTGTGTGGTTTGGGCAAGGCCACCCTCTCTGAGCCTTAGCTCTGTCCTGTGTAAAATGCATTGCTTCTGGCAGGTGGTCTCCAGGCTTTAGAAACTCCAAAGGTTTTCAGATCACATAGACATTTCACTTTTCCCCTTGGGGTCACCAAGGTGGCTCATGCCTCTTCCCTGCTGGGCCCTTCCTCTGTAGGCATAGTTCCAGGCACAGCCTCTGTCTACCTAGTTCATTACAGGAGCTCCTGGATGACCACTTGGCAGTGTAAACTTTAAATCATGTGTTGGGGTCATTCCAAAGTAGCCTAGATTTGATGTTTGTGTTTTTTTAATATGTGGTTCCCACTTATTCCACTATCCCTTATACGATGTTGTTTCCCATGGGTCCAGGTGTCTCCATCCCCTCACTTGCCAGTGGCCTGGTGGTTATTGTCTGGTGTCTAGTAAACTCCAAGGCATGAGAGTGGGGGATTCCCCCCAGTGTTGTGCTCCCCACCCCGGGACAAGAATTTCAGGTATGAGTGAACCAGGGTCCTCTGTGCAGCATGGTTTCCCTTCAGTGGGATTGTGTCCCAGTGGCTTCTGACAGATGTCCTAATATTTCCCTCTTCTTGAAGTGACCAAAACTTTTTGTGTGTTGTTGTTGGTTTGAATGTTTGAAATCAATGCAGTGTATTGGAAACAACACTGTCCTTTTTTTTTTTTTTTTTTTTTTGTGGGTACCGGGGGTCGACCTCAGGACCTCGCGCGCCAGCAGGCACCCGTGCCTCTGAGCGATATCACCGGCCCCTTTTTCGTATGTGGGATCTGGGAGTCGAACTCGGGCCCTCGCACTTGCAAGGCAGGCGCTTACGCCGCTGAGCCATCTCACCGGCCCAACACTGTCCTTTTTAGATAGGATGAAAGTGCCTGTTTGATGAGGGCTGATTTCTCCATGTTTGGAATATTTACCAAAGTGATGAATCTTTCTCACTTGTGTAATTAGCCTGCAATAAAAACCTCCCATCTGCAGATTTTATTTTAAGCAACTGATGTTTGGGGTAATTTTGTTTTAGACTAGTTACACTGGTCATTTCACTTTTCCCCTTGGGGTCACCAAGGAGGCCCATGCCTCCCTGCTGGTCCCTCCCTCTGTAGGCATAGCTCCAGGCACAGCCTCTGTCTGCCTAGTTCACTACAGGAGCTCCTGGATGACCACTTGGCAGTGTAAACTTTAAATCCCAGCAGAGACTACAGGGTGGCCCAGAGTCGGATAAAGGGTCTGAGTTTTGGCTCAGCCATTTACAAATTCTGTAACCTTGGACAAGTTGCCTATCTTCTCTGGGCCTGTTTCCTCATCTATAAAGTGGGCATCATAATAATACCTTATAGATAATAATACGTTAAAATGAGAGTCATGTACTTTACCTTCTCAGTATTGCTGTGGTGGTTGTCATTACTATGTCATCTTCTACTGTTTGTTTAGCTGTGTGCAATTGATATGCTAGCCACCATTTGCTTAACTTGTCCCAGCTTTCCTGTCCTTTTGCCTCTGTTTATGCAAACCCCTCTGCCTAGCATCCTTTCCCTTTCTTATTTCCTTTGCCATTAATTCATTCATATTCATTTATTTATCAAATATTTATGGTGTACCCATTATGTGTCAGTCCCATTTGCCTGTCCTGTTCATCTCGAAAATGTCTCTGGTGACTGCCCTAGCAGGAAAGGTCCTGTGTTTCCCCTACAGACCCATAGGCTCATGTTCTGCTGGGGCCACATATGCCACTCCAACCTTTCTTAGTCACTCCTGTTCCCATCTTTTCCTAATTCAGGCCCTAGTACAGCATCTCCTGTGGAAGTGTTACGTGAGCAGGGCTGAAGGGAAAGTAATCACTTCAGGAGTCCCAGCTCTCCTGACCTACTCACCCTGCCCTCCCTCCCCCACGCCCTGCTGGAGCAACAGCTATCCTGTGAATGAGGCTCACTTTTCTGAACTCTCTTGGCTCTGTGAGTCCCCAGAGTGGTACTTGCACCCACCATTGCCACGTGATTGTATTTGTGCTGAAGTGGTCAATCACCAGCTTGCAGCTGAGGATCCCTTCTTAGCAGCATGTGGCCTTAGGCAAGTCATGGAGCCTTTCTGCTCACTCCCAACTCTTCCCCATTTTCTATTCTGTCAGTCCACATACTGATCCCTTGATCCCTGTCATGGAGAGAGGCAGACAGAGGCAGACAGAGGCAGACAGAGTGAAGCACTTAGCTCTGTGCTTGGCTTGGTGATGTTAGCTCCTTTTGTTACCATTGTGATGATTATTATTGGTTTTTCTAATTAGATAGTCTCTTTTTAAAAAATATTTTTATTAGTGTATTATTGTGATACATGGTAAATACATTCATTGTGGGGAAATTGGTACATATACATATTGCAGCTCGATCCTTTTTATTTCCCCTTCCTCTCTTCCCTCCCTCCCCCATCCCCAGATCCCCTTCCTATCTTTTCAAAGAACCAATTCTTTGATTCATTGATCCTTTGTATTTTTTTTTACTCTCAATTTCATTAATTTTCACTCTGATCTTTATGATTTCTTTCCTTCTTTTAGTTTTAGATTTGGATTATTTTTGTGTTTCTAGGTCCTTGAGGTGCATCATTAGGTTATTTATTTGGGATTGCTCTATTCTTTATATGTGTGCATTTACAGTTATAACCTTCCCTCTTAGAACTGTTTTGATTGTGTCCCATAGGTTGTGGTATGCTTTGCTTCCATTGTCATTTGATTCTAGGAACTTTTTAAAATTTCTTTCTTCCCTGATTTTTCTGTGATCCAGTGGTTATTCATTAATGTACGATTAATGTACTATTTAAACTCTATGTGTTTGTATAGTTTCTTTGGCTTCTTTTGCTGTTGATTTCTAGCTTCATTTCACTATGATCTAATAGTATGTAGTGGATTATTTCAATTCTTTTGTATTTGCATGGTTTATGGTCTAAGATATGGTCGATTTTAGAAAAAGTTCCATGTGTTGTTGAAAAAAATGTGTATTCTGTTGCTGGATGAAGCACTGTAGATATGTTAAGTCCGTTTGTTCAATGGTGCGGTTTAACTCTGATATTTCTGTGTTGATTTTTTCCTCTGGCTGACCTATCTGAGAGTAGGGTATTGAAGTACCCCACTGTGATTGTATTGGTATCTATTTGCCCTTTTAAGTCCAGCAGTTTTGTTTTATGAAATTGGGTGTGGCGGCATTTGGTGCATAGGTATCTACAATTGTTATCTCTTCCTGTTGAATTGTTTCCTTTACCAAAGATAGGGGCTATATTTGTCTCTTCTGATCAGTTTTAGTATGAAGTATGCTATGTCTGAAAATACGATAGCTACTCCTGCTTGTTTTCTGGCTCCACCTGAATGGAACATAATTTTCCATGCTTTCACTTTCACTCTATGTACTTCCTTGTAGATGAGTTGTCTCCTGTAGACAATTTTTGTTTGTATTTTTAAATCTGCTAGCTGAGTCTTTTGACTAGGGGGTTGAGACCATTGACACTGAGAGATTTTTTTGTGTGGTGTTTACTACACCCTTGCTCTTGCATTATTTTCCCAGGATTGGTTCTTGTACTTTTTCCTTTTGTTAATTACTCTTCCAGTTGGATATACACTTTCCTTTGGACTTTTTGGTCCTAGTGGCCTCCCTGTCTCAGGATTCCATTAAGTATTTCTGCAATGCTAGCTTAGCAGTCACATATTTCTTTAAGATTTTTTTTTTATCATGAAAAATCTTTATTTCTCTATCAATCTTAGTATATGTGCTGCTAAAGCAAGCACACTTCTCTGTCAATTTTGAAGGCTAATTTTACAGGATAAAAGTCTGGGTTGACAGTTGTTTTCTTTTAGAGCTTGAAAAACTTTGCTCCAGGCTCTCCTGGCTTTAAGGCTTGTGCTGAGAAATCTGCAGTTATTCTGATGGGCTTGCCTTTGTAAGTTATTTGCTATTTTTCTCTAACAGGTTTTAGTATTCTCTCCTTTGGTTGAATTTCTGGAATTTTGATTATAATGTGTTGTGGAGAGGTTCTTTTCTGATTATGGCTATTTGGGGTTCTATATGCTGCTTGTACTGGAATATTGAATTCTTTTGCTAGATTTGGAAAAGTTTCTGCTATGATTTCAGTGAACAAATTTTTTATACTTTTGAGTCATCTTCTAATTTTTCCTTTATTCCTATAATTCTGAGGGATTCTTAAAATTTTTTATTTTTGTTGAGTCATCTTTTTATTTTTCTTGAGTTATTTTTGTTGGATCCAGCTTGCATAGTGCCTTGTCATTTTTAGGGCATCGATTTTATGACCTACTACATCTACCTTGTCTTCTATTTCTGACACTCTGTCCTTATATTTATCAAGTCTGCTACCCATGCTTTCCACTGAATGTTTTCATATCACTGATTTCTGTTCACTTTCTTTTCATACTAATTCTTTTTCAAATTGGTCATTCATGTTTTGTTTTATCTTGTTTAACTCAGTTCATTTATTGTTTATTTCTTCTTTAAGCTCACAGAATATTTTATTGGTAAAATTCTTTACCTGTTTAGTTAAATACTCCTTGAGCTCATTAAACATGTTATATACTTGCTTAAATGTTTCTTCTTTGTCTCTTTAAACATTTTGACCACTTGGACTTTGAGTCTTTTGCCTATGGCTTCCTCTATTTTAGTATCCATGAGATAAGCTTTTGGACTTCTTTTTCTCTTTGCTACATCGTTGCTTTCAGGATATCTTGATTCCAGGTCTGGGAGAGACTATATTTTACTGTCAGCCTTTGCTCCACCATTTTTAGTCTCCTCTACATGAGATAGTCTCATACCTGCCTGCTATTCATAAGAATCACAGCCCTTCGACATAGACTCCTGGATCCCACCTTGACCTCCCAAGTCAGAACTGCCAAGGTGGGGTCTGGGAAGGTGTTTGTTGCTTGTTTTCTGGCACTCAGCCTGGGAACCCATGAGGCACACATTTCTGGCACAGGCCAACACTTGTGTCCAGCAGGGCCAAATATTCCCCAGTTGAATTAAGAAGTGTGTTCTTTACTGGATTGAATACTCCCCACCTCCCCCACTCACCACAATTTTTTTGTCCTCTCAAAATGTGACCTTATTTAGAAATAGGGTCTTTGCAGTTGTCATCAAGCTAAGATGAGGTCATACTGGATTAGGGTAGGTCCCAAATCCAATGTAACTGGTATTTTGATAAAAAGAGGTTAATTGAACACAGAGACAGTCATAAGCAGAAGCTGACCACGTGAAGGTGGACACAGAGGTTACAGCAACGCTGTTGCAACCAAAGAACCTCTGAGGCTGGGAGCAACTGAAGCAGGCAGGGATGGATGGATGACTCTCTAGAGGCTTGCAGGGAATATGGCCTTGTTGACACCTTGATTTTGTTCATGGCTTCCAGAGCTATGAGAGAATAAAATCTTACTGTTAGAAGCCCCCCACCCCACCCCAGTTTATGGTAATTCATTACAGCAGCTGTAGGAATCTAATACAGGCTCTAAGTCACTTTCTGATAATTGCACTGAGGCGGAAACTCTGCTGGTGTTGTCTATTTTACAAGTAGTTTGACATACTTTTGGCATTTATAAACATCTGTATAAGCCTTAGAAAATGATTTTACCCTCTGGGCAAAATGGGAGTTGATACATTTTTAAAAAATTTGTGCTTAAGTACTGAGGGTGTAAGACACTTCTGGACCATGTGAAGCCTTCTGAGTTTCAGGTTTGTGTCTGTCCTGTTAGGTCCGAGCATCCCTGAGGAGGAAGCCAAACACTTGGCTGGGCAGATAAGCCACCAGTCATTTGTCACTACCTTGAGGATCCCTGAATGTTTCATGTACACTTTAGGGGAGGTGAGGTCAGCAGAGCAGGTTCTAGTCTTGGCTCCCCTTCTTCCCAAGGCCTGAATGCTCCTGGGAGAGTCATGAGCTTGTGGACCCCCAGTTTCTCCACCTGTAATATGGAACTACTAACACACTAACCTGTTGTAAGTGAACATTGGATGAAGTCAAGCACATGTGATTTAACTCTGTAGATAATTTTTGTTGTTGTCATTTTGATTTCAGTGTGGTGAGTTGGTTACCCCTGGCTTTGAAATGGACATAGAGGGCAGAATTAGTGTTGCAATCCCAGGTTACAACTCTGGTGCTTTAATTGAAGAAGAAGGAATTTTTTATTTGTGAGGATGAAAAATGGGAGTGGGAACTGATGTGTCACAGAATTCAGGAAATGCCGCCACTAAAGCTAGTGGTGGGGACACTGCTGTCAATTCTGCAGAACTTGCTTGGCTTCTGCTTGAGTTAGTTCCTGTTCACTGCAGTGAGCTCTTGAGAGTGTCCTTTTTGGACATCATCAAGTTCCAGGGTAGAGACTGAGGGAGTATGTAAAAAGGCGAGGGCTGGAAAATTCCTCTTAGCATAGTAATAAACACCGATTTGAATATTTAGTCCTCAGGGTTATAAATAACTGTGAGTTTTCATTGACGTATAAGCAGTGATACATTTTGTACAATAATTAGTTATTTGATTACTTTTGTTTTAGCCTGAAGTAGAGGACAATTGACAAATGTGAATACCTCTGAGACTGATGAGGCACAGTAAACTAACTTTATTTATTACAAAATGCAATTTTATTAATATGAATTGACAGTAATTAATTTGCTAGTGTTGATGTTGTTAATAATTGCCTGTAATTTATGAAATATTCATGCTAGAGTGGAATAAAGTAATGCATAGGTCCTCTAGCTTATTTGTTAAAAAGTCTGTGAATATTTCTACAAAGCCTCTCTAATTCAGTGTGTTCACACTACAGTGGTTTGAAATCCCAAAATAACAAAAATATTTTAATTCCTTATCTTAGCATTTCTTAACTAAATTCTAGGCACTTCCAGGAATTTTGTATTTCAGGGAATTATGAAACTTTGTGAAATTAAATCAGAGAGTATAGTTTTTCAGAGCTTCCCTCAAAAGATTAAGTACCACTGCATTGTCAAAATTCATCTTCATAGAAGTTTCAAAAATAGTTATTCCCATTTCACAGATAAGGAAACCAAGGCTAAGGGAAGTCTTTTGTCAGAGGTGAGACTCAACTCCAGGCACTCTGCCTCCTAAATCCAGAGCCCACAGAGTACAATCTAATTTTGCCTTTATTCCTTTTTTTTTCTCTGAATGAAAGTATAGACTGTTTCCCCCTCCTAATTCAGTTTGGCCCTGTTGTTCCTAGAAAAGGATTATAATTAGAGGGAATCACAATTGAATTCAGCTAATGCGATCGGCGACGTGGGGCCCCTGCTGGAGCCTGTGGCCCGTCTGTGTCAAAGTGCCTCAGCCTGCAGTCTTGATCCCGAGGACCCTCCTAACCTGGGGGCTGCAGGCTGGAACCAGAGGGATGATAGAGGCAGCTGTAGGGTGCTGGGACACGCAGTAACCTTCCCAGAGTCCTTGCTGCCTTCCAAACTCTCGGGGCTGACTTTTGGGGAGAGTGACCCCTTCTGTGCTGAGAAGGGCCTGCATCTGATTTAGTGCTCCACTGCCACCATGTTGAAATTCTAAAACATTTTTGAACAAGGAATCTTACCTTTTCATTTTGTACTGACCCTGCATATTGTGTAGCCAGTTTTGTATTCCTTCTGGAACTGTGAAGAACTAGATTCCTTCTAGTTCTTTTGAGCTTCACTTCTTCATCTGTGAAATGGAGATAAAATGATTTATTCTACCAATCTCTGGAGCAGTTAAGTGAGAGCATGCCTGCATACCTTGTCAATTCTGAAGCCTAGGGCCAAGGCCAGGGATTTGTATTAGATTATCTTTTAGCCTCTGCCTCTTGCAGTGCTCATGGGAATGATCAAGAGCTGGAGCTTCTCCCGGAAGGAGGACAGGGAGATGGAGTTCAGTCCAAGGCTCTTTCTTAACTTCCTACTGAGCCTATGTCCCAGGTCAGAGGGATCAAACAGAGCCCTAAACATAGTCACAGATGAAAAGTGTATCCCACATTCTTGACCAGGTAATTTGGAGATCAGCTGTAGAGTCAGAATTATGTGGAGAGGCTCAAAGTTTAAGACACCATCATCATTACCTATGTCTTTTTATCCCTTGCCATGTGTCTTGTTGGTTTTGAGAAGAAACTAAAAGAAAAACTCTTTCCAACTCATAAGCATTTTTCCAGCTGCAAGACCTTGGACATATTTTCTTTCCAAACTCAAATTTTTCTTATGTAAAATGATATAATAATTGCGGTTATCTTCTTGGGCTACGGTGGGTCTTAGACAAGAGAATGAGTCAAAATCATGCCACAGTGCCCAGCCTGTGGGCAGCACTTAGTAAGAGTTAGCTTTTCTTTATTTTCTTCTCATTACTGTGAGTTAGTCAAGTTCATGCTGCTCACAAGAATCTGTGATCTTTGACAGGGTAGGTGAAGGGTTATGGTGGCGGTGGTTGCCACTCTAGGCCTGTCCAACCCCTCTTGTCGCCCAACCCCCATTTTCTTGCTCTGTTAATTCTCCTTAGTAGGCCAAGAGCGACTTCTGACCTCTACTCCTCTACCTGCAACACCTGGGGAGAGATCTCAGGTAGGACTGTGCTACCACTTGCCTTCTTGCCTGACCCCAGAGTCTTCTATCTTGAACCTCACAGCAATGAACTACTTGCTCTGGACTTGTGATCTAGGTGAGCTCCTAATCCAGACAGGGTTTTATTCCACGTCTTATCCAAGCTGCTTAACACATACTTCCCCCAGCTAGTTCCCAATGGATCTCTGTTGAACAAACAAGGAAACTGAGGCTTGAAATGAAAGGAACTCCTACATGTGGGTAACACCTATTTTTATTCCTCCCTTCCTCTTTTTCTCTTTCTTCATCCCTCCCTCTTCTTCTTCATCCCTCCCTTTCTTCCTTCTATTTTAACCATAATTAAATGTACTCACAGTGGCATCAAGTACACTCACAGTGCTGTGCAGTCACCAGGCCCCTCCATAGCAGCTCAGGAGACAGCCTGTACTATATCAGAGGAAGTCTGAGGGTGGGTGGTGTAGGCAGAGGGGGTATTTGCCTTCTCTATCTCCTCCCTGAGTTGTGCCCATCCTCTTCATCTTCCTGTCACTTCTGTGGTGCTGTAAGAGGGCCATTTCTGATACCTGCCACATCAGAATCGAGGTGGGCTGGGTGAGGGCCTTGAGAGGCAACAATCTGGGAAGAGACACCAGCAGGAGAGACAGGCTGACACTGCTCAGAGAAACACCAGGAGTTTGCTGGGTGCAGAGTCACTCTCATGACTTGGAGACCTGGCAGCAAGAAGCATCCTTTCCCTCCTGTTCTGCAGTAGCCACTTCCTCTCCACATTCCCTGACCTACAATCTGAGACGGACCAAGGCACGACTCCTGGAGGGCCCTGGAGAGAAGGCATAGACCATGAAGAAATTAATGCCGAGTGTCTGACAGAAGAAACATCAGCTAGAGATAGAGGAGTGGGCAGAGGCTCATGTGATGTGCCAGTGCTGCTTGGCTGGGGTCCTTGAGTCAGGCCCAGGTAAAAGCTGGGATGCTAGCGGGACTCCTGAGGTGAGTCAGCACAGGTCAGTGTCCTTGTCTGCTTGGTGATTAAGACTCAGCGGCCGCTTTTGTAAATAAAGAGCAGAAGAGGGGCTGAAGAGAAGGGAGGGGAGTGGGAAAAAAAGAAGAATCAAGTTATACCATGTACAGGTACAAATTCCCTATGATGGATGTTATCACTATGTATACCTAAAATGTACCAATAAAATAAAATTTAAAAAAAAAGAACAAGAGGGCCGGTGAGATGGCTCAGCGGCTTAAGCGCCTGCCTGGCAAGCGCGAGGGCCCGAGTTCGACTCCCGGAACCCACATACGAAAAAGGGGCCGGTGATATCGCTCAGCGGCATGGGCACCTGCTGGCGTGTGAGGTCCTGAGGTCGACCCTCCGGTACCCAAAAAAAAAAAAAAAAAAAAAAAGAACAAGAACAAGAAAGGAAAATAACAAAAAAAAAAAAAAAAAGAGAGAGAGAATCAGCTGCCACACAACAAATCACCTCACACTTAGCGGCTTCAGACAAAAAGTATTATTTCAAACAGTTTCTGTGAGTCAGGACCCAGGCGTGGCTTAGCTGGGTGGTTCTGGCTCAGTCCTGTCACAAGGCTGCAGGGAAGCTTTGGAGTGGCTCCCGTCACCTCCAAACTCGCCTGCTGTGGAAGGATCCCCTTCACACAAGCTTGCTCATGTGCCTGACAAGTCTGCCAGATATGGCAGGAGGCCTTAGTTCCTCACCATGTGGATGTCTCCTGAGCTGCTTCAGTGTCCTCCCTGGGTGGTTGCTGGCTTCCCTGAAGAGAGTAAAGTGAAAGCAGTGACTTGTATGACCTAGTCTGACAGGTCACATCCCATCATTTCCACAACATACTCTTGGTGACACAGGACAGCCTTATTTATGGAGGGGACAGCACAAGGATGTAAATACACAGAGGCAGGGCACATTGGGGTCATCCTGAAGCCCGGCGACCACACCTGGCCTCAGCATCCTCACCTATAAGGAGCATCTGAGTCTGCCCGACACTGTGAGAATAAGGGAGATCCTGTGTGGGGAGGGTGGGAAGCACTGTAGTACGTTAGAGCTCAGGACAAGATAGATGTGATGGTTGGGTTTATGTGTCAGCTTAACATAAAGGGTCAAGGGTTGAGGATGCCCAGATAGCTGCTAAAGCATCATTTCTCAAGGATTTGAGTGAGGGTATTTCTGGAAGAGATTAGTATTCGATCAGTAAGAAGATCTGCCCTCACCAAGGTAGGTGGACACTGCCCAATCCACTGAGAGCCTGAATATTACAAAAAGGTGGACAATGAGTGAATTTTCTCTCTGTTTGAGCTGTGACATCCATCTTCTTCTTCTTACATAATCAGGCTTCCCATCCCCAGGTCTCAGGCCTTAGAGTTGTACCAGACTGAGAGTCACACTACCGGCTTCCTGGTTCTCAGGCATTAGAACTCAGATTGACTTACGCCTCTGGCTTTCCTGGTTCTTCAGTTTGCAGATGTCATATCATGGGGGCTTCTCAGTCTCAATAATGACATGAGCCAATTCCCACAGTAAATCCTCTTATATGACAGGTTTGGGATATGTACCTGTAGTCCTAGCTACTCAGGAGGCTGAGGCAGGAGAATTGCTTGAGTCCAGGGGTTTGAGGCCAGCCTGGCCAATAGACCCTATCTCTTAAAAACAAAAACAATACAACCTTTCTTATATAACTATACATATCTTCTTGGTTTTATTTATCCGAAGAACCCTAGTACAAAAGAATAGGACTGAGTGTCTGAATTGAGACATAATATACTCCAGATTCTAAGACTTAATATGAAAAGATAATGGAAATTATCTCATTTACATGTTGAGATGGTATTTTGGGTAGCATGTTAAACAGATGTTTTAATTAAAAATTTACCTGTTTTTTTTCTTTGTTAATATGACTAGTAAAAATTCAAAAACCTATGTGGCTGGCATTCTCACAGCCAGTGCTAGCCTTGACTACAAACCTAGAAGGGTAGTGTTCTCATTCGTATCACCCCGGAGCTTCCAGAGAACTCAGTGTACAGTAGGTGCTTAACACATATACAAGTGAATGCTGGGAATATAGTAGGTGTTGAAGGAATGTGAAACATGCAGCCTGGGGCAGAGAGAGCCCCACAATATTTGGAGTCAGATAAACCTGGATTCAAATCCTGGCTTAACTCCTGGTTGAATGACTGCTTAACTTCTGTGAGCCAGGGGTTGCACATCTGTAAAACAGGTTTGCTAGTGTCTGCTCAGCTCAGTCCCCTATTCAGAGATGTACCATGGGAGGGCTTGTCTTACTGGCTTTTAGGGTCAGTGCATGCTGGCTTCAGGCTGAAAGCAGCTCAGGCTGGGTGCTGGGGTGAGGCTGAGGTGTAGCAGCTTGTGTGGATACATGCACATCCTGGGCTTGGGCAGATGCTAGCCACATGCTATGAGTTTTCTCATATTCCTGTTCTATTTCTGTGTCCTACTGTGGTCTGGTCTTGCTGCTTGGTAGAAGCAGGAGCCGCCTACTAGAAGGTGAGAGCAGAGCAGCCTGCCCAGCATTGTCCTGTTCCCTTAGCCCAGCATGGGTGACAGCTTGGAGGAGGTACCTTCTGCAGTGGAGAATGGTCCCAGGGCAGCACACAGGGGCATTCCAGAGGGGCAATCCTCCCCACCCCCTCTTGGAGCCCTCCCCAGGGGTCTGCCTACTCCTACCCCCCTGTTAAGAACTAGTTCTGAGCTCCACATTCCATGTCTGTTTCTAAAAGGACTGGAGACAGACAAAAGGGAGCTGCATTTTCTGTTATCAAGACACAAAATCCCTATACTTAATTAAAATGTGCCATGGCAACCAGAGAGGTATGTGTAGCTGGGTGCACAGAGTAGCGTTTGCTGCTGAGGGCGATGCCCACGTGCCATCCCTTTGTTCCAGGCTCTGGGAGAGGTGATGGTGCAGTGCCTTTTGTGAGTGTGGCCTTTGTCTGCAGTATGGGATGGAACTGCAGGGCTTCAGTGGGGCTGATCCTGTAGCCTTTTGGGTCAGTGCCTTGTCAGGCTGGCACACCAGGCATTCCCAGAGCAGGCTTGACCCAGTCTACATCAGCTGAGGGCTGTGCTGGGGACACAGAGGTGATTAGACACAGTACTGCTGGTGGAGGCAGACACCCAGGCAGATTGCTGTAAGATGGGGCACAAGGACTTTGGTAGGGTATATGGGAGGAGAGGCCCTGTGGAGCTGAGGCAGGGGGCTGAGATCAGAGAAGACTTCCTGGAGGTCATCAGCTTCACTGAGTAGTTGAGTACAGAAGAAGGGAGAAGAGTGAAAGTAAGGCTGGAGGTGAGGAAGGAAAGGATGTTTCTGGTGGCGGGAGCAGCACGAGCTAAAGCAATGAAGTGAGAGAGCTTGGTGCAGGGATGTGCACGGTCCCAGCTCCCATGCCATAAAATGTCAGGGGGACCAGGTGGGGACATTGGAGGTTGGGGCAGGATCCTGGAGGACCCTGTATGCCAGGGTGAGAGGTATGGATATTATGCTTTTTGGGTGATAGGGAGCGTAGAAACTTTCTACGTGGATCAGTCAGATCAGAGGCTGCTGAGCCTGGTGGCAGTCTGGTTGTGCTAGGGAAACTCAGAGGAGTCCTCTGTCTCTCTGTGGGGCCCTGACCTATTCTGCAGGTGAGAGTGGGGTGACCTCAGTGAACACTCGCACCCACTATGAAAGGATAGTATAATGTGCACTCCCAGTGGATGGCAATTCTGCAGGGACCTAAGAAGGAGGCAGCTGAACATCAAGGGACCAGAGTGAGTCTGGGAGTCAGGTATGATTCTGGCTGTGTGACCTCAAACAAGTCATTTAATCACTCTGAGCTTGGGTTTTTCATTTTTATCTTGAGAAGGAAATAACATCACTCACAGGACGCACATAACAAGTGATTGCTGCATAGCAGGTCTTCCACATATGACACTTGCTACTAGTTTAAAATAACACACAAGAGAACAGACCCCACCAAACAAAACAAAACAAAACAAAACAAAACAAAACAAGAAAACAACAAAAAACGAAAAACAAAAGTAATGAAAACCAGAACAGAACCCAGTAAAGTTCACTTCAGTTAAAGCCTATCAACTTAGGGTTCCTCCAAGACTCTGGGGGCTTTTGGCCAAGAAAAAAGAACCACTTTAGGAACACTTTCCCTTTCTTTAGCAGTAGTGGAGGACCCGGGAATGCAGCAATAAGATTACTCTCCTGAAGCCAACCAAGTGCCTCCCTCCAGAACGTGAGTCTTAGTAACCTGAAACATGAGTTGCCCAGGGCAGGGGTTTGTCAGCCTTGTCCACTGACTACATGTGGCTCATTAACAGAATGAGCGAAGAAGGGTGGTGTTGCCCCCACATCCCAGGCTCTCACAAAGCTCAGTGGCTTGAGCAGGTGTCAGGAGATGCCAGGCTACTAGTGACAGCGTTGGCTGCAGCCAAACTGTTAGACTGAGATTTGGGATCCAGGAGCATGAGGACACTCGCTGCCTCAATATCCTAAATTAAAGTCACATTAAGGCCTCTTAAGTGTTCCAGATGCTTCTTGATTACCTTTGAACTGCCTGCCTGGAGAATGGGAGGCTCTTGGCTTGTGTGTCTTGTGACTCCTGGCTTACACACTGAAAGGCACAGCTGGGCGGGGAACACACAGGGCCAAACTGGGAGCCTAGAAACCTCAACTGGCAACTTCTTGGTCCAGAGAGAGAATGCACCTCAGTACAAGGGCTGTTGCTTGAGGGAGATGACATTCCAGGATCATTTAAAAGACATCAATACAGAGGCTGTACAGCCCCTAGGATGGTGATTTTTAAAGTCATTTATTCAGTATAAGCCTCTCCTTGCCCCATCCAATTTTATCCTCTCTCTTCTTAGGGCCGGCCTAGAAAGGAGGAACCCATTTTCTTTAAATAAATATGAGCTGCTGCATCCAATTCAGAGTCTAAGGTCTTTGGGGACTTCTCAGTTCCCTTGTAAGGTTTAGGACTTCGGAACAGAATTAAAACACTAAAGGCAAGAAGCCTGGAAAGGAGAGATGATGATCCCTGCCAGTTCCTTCAGGTTCCTGCAGGGCCCGTGGCAATCTGCCCCATGGGGAGCCCATGCCACTGAGAGGGAAATGGTCCAATTCAGCACTGGTTAGAAATTGGGCTCATATATCAGCCATTAGGGAACTTTACTAGATGAGAAAATGAGTACTTTTTGTAGTTGCTAACAAGAGTACCATTCTTAATTTGACCTCTTCTTGGCTGTGGGAGATGGCCACTTTATCTGAAACTCAAGTGCCCAGACTGAGAAGAAAAAGGAAGCCTGCTGGTTGAGAAGGGGAGGCTAGCTGTGTCCTATTCCCCTGTGGCCGCATGTCCATGCTGTGTTCTTGGTGTGTGGTTCCTAGAGCAAGTGCAAGTGCAAGGGGTAAGATGGGGTCATCAACAACCATGTGTCCATCAGACAGGCAGTGATGTTCTTCCCTTTGTAAGATGGGCAATAATAGGGTAACGTAGAGTTGCATGAAGCTCTTCTAATTCATGAGCAGTGGAAGAAAACTGTTCAGAGCAGCAGCAGAGAAATCTATATTGGTGTTTAGCATTACATTGGAATAATTTGGTGATCTGGCTTATCCTTTTGGTCAAATTGGTTGCCCAAGGTTTATATGAGGGTGCAGTTCCATGAGACAAATAGAGTTGGCAGTCAGTATCTGTGGGTTCCACATCCTTGGACTCAATCAACTGTAGATTAAAAATGTTCAAAACAATAATTGTAATTGCACCAAACATGTAGAGACTTTTTTTTCCTTGTCATTATTCTCTAAACAATAATGTTAAAAACTATATAGTATCTACATTATATTAGGTATTACAGGTAATCTAGAGATGGTTTATAATATATAGAGGATATGCACAGGTTGTATGCAAATATTGCATCATTTTATATCAGAGACTTGAGCATCTGTGGATTTTGGTATCTCAGGGATCCTGGAATCAAGCCTCCTTGGATCATGAGGGATGACTGCAAGACTAAAAAGAACTGGTGAGAAGTTAAGAGAAAGAATCTGGGAGAAGTGAGTTCTGGAACTTGCTCCAGAGCTGTTTGACCTTGAACTTTGTACTTCACCTTTCTGAACTTCATTTTCCTGAAAGATGAAACACGGATTCATGGTCAATATTGTATTCAGGTCCAGGTTTGTAAGTCTGTAATGATGTCCACTACCCCAGACTCTCATTAAGGCACAGGGGCACAGGTCAGCTTCCAGGAAACCATTCTTTTTTTTTTTTGAGACAGGGTCTTGCTATGTAGTTCAGGCTGGCCTTGAACTCACTATGTAGTCCAGGCTGCCCTTGAACTCACAGCAATTCTCCTGCCTCAACCTCTTGAGGGCTGGGATTATAGGCATGTGCCACCATGATGATCTTGTCCCCTCTAGGCAGCCAAGGAGCAGTTAACCATAGATTAATAACAACATCTATACAAATGTTTGTTGAAGGCTGCATGTCAGAGACAGTCACATAATTATGGCACCGGAAAAATGTTTTAAGCATGATGTACACTGACTCAAACCACCAGGTGGTTTAGTACTTGTCACAAATAACCTTCCCAAACAAAGTTTGAAAGATGCTGTTTGGCAGTAGCCTGGGACAAAGACGGAGTCCAGCAGGGGAGAAGAGTTTGGAGGGGGGCACATTTGAGGATTGCTTTCCTTTCCATCATGGCCGACTTAGTGCATCCACCGACACATCAGTGTATAATATTCCAGAGCAGGGCCAGTGAGATAGCTCAGTGGCATAAGCGCCTGCCTGGCAAGTGTGTGGTCCTGAGTTCGACTGCTGGTACCCACATGAAGGAAAAAAAAATTCCAGGGCAGACTTAAGATTGACATCAGGCTTTTTGCCTTTTACCCCTCTGTTCCATACCGCTGTGGTTGAGCCTCAGAAATCTGGTGACTTTAATCTCAGACAGCGTTTTCAGAAAATAACTGAAAGCTTCAAACCCTAAGTCCTTTAAGAGAACATTACTATGATTATTTTTTTCTCCAGATTTATCTTCTTGCCTAGCATCTGCCTCTGCCTCCCTGAGCCTCTCAAGAAGCCCTGGAGATCTCTTTGCAGTTTGAAAATGGAATTCACAGCGCCCCCTAGGCACATGGAGGTGTCACTCTTCCACTACTTGAATGTTCATTAAGTGACAGTTGCCCAATGTTCACATGGCCCCACAATGTGCCCCTATTGAGAGAAGTGCCAGAGAATCTCAATTCTTAGATTTTTATCTGTTAATGTAGATAGGAGCCACCCTTAAATAAAACAAAACAGCTAACTTAAAGAGCTTTTATTTGTTTTTGTAAAGATTAAATTTCTGCTCATTTAGTTCTTTTATTCTCTCTGCACGTGTTCCTGTGTTTATAAAGGTATCACAGTGCCTGGCACATAGGAGGTATGTAATATATGATTTTTAAATGAACACAATCTTTTTTCCAATGAACACAATATTTAAAAGTTTTTTTTTTATTTGTAAAAGTAAAGTTCAAATAATATACAAGTATCTGAAATTAAGAATAAATATCTCCTTGCCCCCTGCTTTGGTCTTACTCCCTAGAGTAACTACTTTGGTGTATATTGTTTGGTATATATTATTCTAGACTTCAAAAATGTAAATATAAGCTTCATGCACGTCTGCATGTCAACATATACATTGCATATACTGAGATTTTTCTCTCTGAAAATGAGATCATTTTATCAATAATGTGTTTTCGACTCACTTTTATTGGCCCCCTGGTAGGTCATGGATATATTTCCATTTCAGTTAATATATATTGACCTGATTTTAATGAGTGTAAAATAATCTATTTAGTCAATCACATTGTTTTCCCATAGCAAACGGGGCTGCGGCCAGTGCTTGTACAGCTGCTCTTGCACAGCTGAGTAAGTGTCTCTGTGCATAGATCCCTAGAATAAGATAGCACCTTTTAATTAAAGCCCCCGACACTGGCCCCAAGCCTTAGAGGGCTGCTTCATAAATATTGGTTGATGACAATACTATGTTGTCATATTAATTAGAACAGGAAAAGACCCATTAGGGCAACAAATGCACATTCATAGGGCAGACTGGTTCTTGGGGAGGAAGATATAACAGTATTCTCATCTGTAAAAAGACAAACCACATTAAATGTATTAAGTAGCAAGGTGCCCCTGTACTAGCATGTAAAATATTCCCAAAAGAGTGTTAGCTTGACAGAATGCATAAAGGTACTGCATTAACAATAAAACAGAGGGACTATTTACACAGCATAGTTACCAAGAAAATATACAATTTGATCTAGATAAAGGACTTTACTGTATAAATTATTGTAGCCTCTACTTCAATCACAAACAGCCTTCAAGTTGGGCAATTGCTGTATTAAAAAAAAAGAGAAGAGAACAGTTTCCAATTGTCTAGAATGAGCTTCAAAAACGGCAACTCAGTTCTGATAGAACAATTTAAACTGCCCATCTCCTTATCTGATGTGGACATCATTTTTCAGAAGGGGCAACCAGCTCAAATTAAATAGTTCTGCTGCAGACAGTCTGTCTGTACCCTCCATCCCCACCCTCTTCCCTTGCAGGGTGCTGCAGGCCTCTGCTAATTTAAGAAGATTGGTCTGGGCAGTGGTAAAGTGAGATGAATAGAAACAACTTTAACAGAGAAAAAAATGAATGATATTAAAACAGGAATAATGGGTAGTCTGAAGCTGATTTGACATGGGAGACTATATTCCTGCCTGGTTGATTGTCTCATAAACCCTTTTGAAACCCTGGGCTTTATTTGCAAATGATCTTCACTGTCGACCAAGAGTTCAACAGGAAAAGTAATGAGCAAAATGTATGAGTTGGCTTGAGCCAAATAGGGCTATCGTGCCATTGTGAGAAGAGGTGAGAGAGAGCATCTCAGGGACCATTTTGATCAAATTGACATGCTTCAGGTGGGGGCTGGCTATCTTATTGTCTTATTTCATGGGCTTGCCTGGTCCTCCTCTGGCCATGACCATTTTCACTTGGACAGAGTGAGCTCAGCTGCAAGGAGAGGAGGGGCCTCTCCTTCCTGCCGGCTGAGCAGCTGAGTGGCTGAGCAGCATGCTGTGGACTGCAGAAAACATGTGTACATAGAAAACTCCAGGAACTTCAAGGAAGTTTCCCTCCCTCTTCCTTCCTCCTTTCTTTTTTATGGGCTGCGGGATGTGACAACGCAGTCTGCCCTAAACCCTTCTCTGTCTCTGTCTCTCTACCTATTGATTTTAGAAACTTTAAATTTTGAAATAATCTTAATTAATGGAAAACAGCTCCCACGTTACCTAGATTCACCAGTTGGCACCATTTTGCCACGTTCGCTTCGCTTCTGCAATTCCTCCTTTATTCACAGAGACTTTACTGTGCATCTCCTGAGAACAAGGATATTCTTTTACACACCACAGTGAGGTTATCAACATTGGGAAATATAGCATATTTCATGCATACTATCTGATGCACAATTCACATTCGAATTACTACAATTTCCCAATAATGTCCTTTATAGCAAGTCTGTCTGTGTCCCCCACCCCCGCCCCTTCTTTTGGATGCAGGATTCTATCAAGGATCACACACTGCATGCATTTTCCTGTCTTTTAAATCTGGAATGTTTCTTCCGCCTTTCCTTGCCTTTTATGACCTTGATATAGATGCTCCTCGATTTACGACAGTTACGGCCCCTATAAGCCCATCAAAACTAAAAATATTGAAAGTAAAAAAATGCATTTAATACACCGAACCTACTCAACATCATAGTTTAACAACACATACACTTTAGAACATGGTTGTTTCCCTTCGTGCTTACATACCTGAGTAGGAGGTACGGCTGCTGCTATTCCCTAGCATTGCCAAAACATCATACTGCATATGGGTAGCCAGGAAAAAGGCTAGGATTAAAAAAACTATAATTTTTACTGAAAGCATGTAGCCTTCCCACCATTGTGAAGTAAAAACAAAACAAAACAAAATATTAAGTTGAACCATTATAAATCGAACCATTGTTAGTCAGGAGCCACCTGTATTTTTGAAGAATAAAAGTCAGTTTTGTTTTGTGTGTGTGAAATATTCATGATTAAATTCATGTTACCATAGATGTCGTCTTCCTAGTTGATCATATGAGGAAGCATATGAGGTTGATTTGTCTCACTACAGGTGACATTAATTTGGATTAACATCAGGTAGGTAAAGTAGTGTCTGCCACTGTTAAATTACTATTTTTCTCCTTTATAATTATGTAATAATCTAAGTCTTACAAATATCCTAAACTTCCCCACTAAACTTGCACCCAATGGTGTTAGCATCCATTGATGACTTTCACATATATGTTTTTTCTACTTAGTGGGATACGACAGCTACATTCATGGAGATGCAGCTGTCGGACAAAAGAATGTGTCTCTGGACAGCCATATTGGATCCAGCTAGACCAGAAAGAAGCCAGCTTCCCTGGAGCTGATTAGAATTTACCCTGCTTTTCCTTGCTTTAGGCCATGACATTCTTCTTCCAAGTGGTGCAGGCTGTTTTGTGATGGAACCAAGGGCAAGACACAACCTCTTTTAGTCATTTGACTAATACTTACTGAGAGTCTACTTTGAGTCAGGCTCTGTTTGAGAGGATACAACAAAAGAAAACAGGGCTTAGCCCTTGCTCAGAGATTGGTGGGAAGATAGATACGGGGATGGGACTGTGGATCAAAGCACAGATTTTTGGAATTGATAAAACTCTTGAAGACATAGGCATTAGGCAAGGGCTTCCTGAACAGAACCCCAATTGTACAAGACATAATACCAAGAATCAACAAATGGGATTATATCAAATTAAAATTTTTTGCATGGCAAAGGAAACAACCAACAGAGAGAAGAGACAATTTGCAGAATGGGGAAAATTTTTTGCCAGCTGCTTTTTGGACAGAGGACTAATATCTAGAATATATAAAGAACTAAAAAACAATCAGACCATCCCAAAATAAAAGATCCAGTCCAAATATGGGCAGTTGAAATAAATAGGCACTTCTCAGAAGAGCACAATGGCCAATAAATAGATGAAAAAATGTTCAGCATCTTTAGCCATTAAAGAATGCAAATCAAAAAAACACTGAGATACTATCTTACTCCACTAAACATGGCTATTATCAAGGACTCAAAAACAACAAATGCTAGTGAGGTTGTGGTGAAAAAGGAACCCTTTCACATTGTTGGTGGGAATATTAACTAGTACAACAACTATGGAAATTAGAATGGAGGTTCCTCAAAAAACTAAAACTAGAAATTTCATTGACCCAGCTATTCTTCTTCTGGGTGTCTTAAAGTCATAATATTTCAATGATACATGCACAACCATATTTATAGCAGCACAACTCACATTAGCTAAATCTTGGAAAAAGCCTGTATGCTCGTCAACAAATGAATGGATGTAGAAAGTGTGGTATAGATGCACAGTGGAATTCTGCTCAGCCATAAAGAAGGACAAATCTGAGTTGTCTGTAGGAAAACGGATGTATCTTGAGATCATAACACTAAGTGAAATAAATCAGACACAGGAATTTAAATATCACATAGTTTCTCTAATATGAGAGACCCAAAATATAAAATATTTAAAGAGCAAAATGAAAGAGGTGGTAAGAAACAAGGAGGTAGACACTGTGGAGATGGGGAGGGGATCAGAGGAAGGAAGAGGGGGCAGGGTGGAGTGGGAGTGGAGAAGGTAGAGTGACCAAGATGTGAATACCAGTTCCCCAAGATGAATGTAATTACTATTTATTGCAAACATATACATATATTGCAAACATATACTGCTATTTTATTGTGTGCATACTTTTGTGTCCACTACCATTATCAAGATACAGAACTATTCCACCACCACAAATATGTGCCCCTTTAGAGTTTCACCTGTCCTGTCTACCCCTCCCATCATTTCTAGTGAGTGGTAACCACCAACTTCTTTAATCTTGCTTCAAGAATGCTCTATAAATGAAGTTACACTTTATGTGACCTTTTGAGATTGGCTTCTCAACATAATGCCCTTGAGATAGATCTAAGTTGTTGCAGGAATCAATAGTCTACTCCTCTTCTTCCCTGAATCACATTCCATGGTATAGATGTACTGCAGTTTGTTTAACCATTTACCCTTTGAGTGACATTTTTGTTGTTTCCAGTTTTGGGCTATTACAAGTAGAGTTGCAATGCATACTTATGTATAGGATTTAGTGAGGACAAAGCTTCCATTTCTCTGGTATAAATGTCCAGAGGTGTAAGTGCTAGGTTTTGTGGTAAGTGTCTGTTGGTTTCAGAATTGTTATGTCTTCATGGTGGATGGACCCTTTTATAAGTGTGTAATTCCTCTCTTTGTCTCTGGCAATTTTCTTAGCTATGAAGCCTATTTTTTCTGATATCGATATAACCATCCCTATTTTCTTTTTATTGATATCTGGATGGTACATATATATTTCCATCTTTTACTTTCAACACATATGAACTATACATTATATATATTATATATATGTAAATATGTATCTCACTATATTTGAAGTGACTTTCTTATAGACAACATATAGTTGGTCATTTTTTGTGTGTCTTGGCATTCTCCATCTTTTTTTTTTTTTTTTTGTGGGTACCGGGGGGTCGACCTCAGGACCTCGCACGCCAGCAGGCGCCCGTGCCGCTGAGCGATATCACCGGCCCCTTTTTTGTATGTGGGTTCCGGGAGTCGAACTCGGGCCCTCGCGCTTGTCGGGCAGGCGCTTAAACCGCTGAGCCATCTCACCGGCCCTCCATCTTTTAACTGGTGTGTTTAAATCACTTATATTTAATGTGGTATTGCTATGTTGAGAATAAGTTCAATACTTTATTATTTGTTTAATGTTTGTTCTCTATTTTTCATTTCCCTATTTTCTTTCCCTCATCTTCCTGTGGGTTGCTTTAACATATCTCAAGGCTCCATGTTGAATTTTTCTTTTTCTTTTTTTTTTTTTGTGGGTACCGGGGTTCGATCTCAGGACTTCACGCACCAGCAGGCACCCGTGCCGCTGAGTGATATCACCGGCCCTTTTTTCGTATGTGGGATCCGGGAGTCAAACTCGGGCCCTCGCGCTTGCCAGGCAGGCGCTTACGCCAGTGAGCCATCTCACCGGCCCTGCATGTTGAATTTTGAGTGTATCAGTTATGCAGCTTTTTTTTCCTTCATTACTGGGGATCAAACCCAGGAGTATTCTACCATGGAGTTACAAGACCAGCCCTTTTGATTTTGAGACAGGGTTTCGTTAAGTTGCCTGGGCTGGTCTTGAACTTTAGATCCTCCTGCCTCAGTCTCCCAAGTTGCTGGTATTTCAGTGTGTGCCACTCTGCCCGATTAGTTTTTTTAAGTGTTTGTTCTAGATATTTCATTTTATATATCAAAATTCACTATGTCAACATTTACTAGTTGAAATAAAGTGTAGAGATCTTATCTCCATTTATATCCCTTTTCCATTTCTTGATTATAATTGTCTTAAATATTTCTTCTGTGTACATTCAGAATCACTTAGGGAATTTTATAATTTTTGTCTTAGTGCCAAACATAATTTAGAAAACTCAATGGGCCGGTGAGATGGCTCAGCGGCTTAAGCGCCTGCCCGGCAAGCGCGAGGGCCCGAGTTCGACTCCCGGAACCCACATACGAAAAAGGGGCCGGTGATATCGCTCAGTGGCACGGGTGCCTGCTGGCGTGCGAGGTCCTGAGGTCGACACCCCGGTACCCACAAAAAAAAAAAAAAAAGAAAACTCAAGAGAAGAAAGACTATTGTATTCACCTATGCTTTTGCACATCTTCCTTCCTAATATTCCAAGATTTCTTCTCTTATCATTTCTTTTCTGTTTAGAGAACTTCATTTACTCATTCTCTTAGAATAGATCTGCTGGGGACAAATTGTTTTAATTTTCCTTTATCTGGGAATGTCTTGACTTCTTCTCCATTCATGGAGGATATTTTTCATTGGATATAGAATTTTACATTGACTACGTTTTGATGTTGTTGTTCCAGTATTGAAAAATGTCACACCAATTCCTTCTGGCTTCCAGGGTTTCCAGTGAGAAATCTGGCATTTGAATTGTTCTTCCCCTGTAAATTATGTGTTGATTTTCTTGTGGCTGTTTTCTATATTTTCTCTTTCCATTTAATTTTTAGAAGTTTAACTGTGATGGGTATCTTTTTTTTTTTTTTTTTTTTTTTTTTGTGGGTACCGGGGGGACGACCTCAGGACCTCACGCGCCAACAGGCACCCGTGCCGCTGAGCGATATCACCGGCCCCTTTTTCGTATGTGGGTTCCGGGAGTCGAACTCGGGCCTTCGCGCTTGCAAGGCAGGCGCTTAAGCCGCTGAGCCGTCTCACCGGCCCTGTGATGGGTATCTTGAGGTGGATTCCTTTGGGTTACTTTTATTTGGGGTTTGCTGAATTCGTAGTTCTGTCTCTTGCCAATTTAGGAAACTTCAAGGTGCTGATTTTTTTTTTTTTTTAAGCTCTACCCACTTTCTCCTCTCTGACTGGGACTCTAATGCCACAAATATTTGATGTTTAATTATAGTTCCATAGGTTTCTGAGGTTCTGTTCATTATTCTTAGTCTATTTTCTCTCTAGTCAATAATGGGTAATCCTGATTGTTCCAGATCTTTCTGCTTCTTTGGTACAAGAAGCGATTTCAAATAAAACCTAGGTATTTGGATCATGATGTTATGAGACTCTGGGTCTTAAAATTTGTTTTAGCAGGGCAGAGTGCATATGGCTGTAATCCCAGCTACTTGGGAGGCTGAGGCAGGAGGATCTCTATGAGTTTGAGGCCAGCCTGGGTTATGTAGTGAGTTCGAGGCCAGCCAGAACTACTGAAACTATTGAACTACATATGAGAACTTGTCTCAACCTCTCCCCCCCAAATAGAGCCCAGCCTGGACAACTTAGTGACTTAGTGAGACCCTGTCTCAAAATACAAAATAAAAAAAGGCTGGGATTGTAGCTCAGTGGCAGAGTGCTTGCTTAGAATGCACGAGGCCCTGAGTTCAATTCCTAGTACTACAAAATAAAACCAAAACCAATTTATTGTAGCAGGCTTCCTCTGGCACCCTGTTAGTACATGAGGAGGACCAACTCCTTCCTGCCAGGTGGAAGTAGAGTCCAGGTCCTTTACTTAGCTGCACTGATGCCCAAGGTGGGAGGGGCTCCTGTTCCTGCTGGGCAGGGCAAGTGTTCAGGCTGCTTTGAGGCCTCTGCTGATACCACTGTGGCTGGGACGGGGAATGGAGGTCTTTTTATACCTGGTGGGGTGGAAGTCTAACCCCCCATGAGAGCCCCCCCACCTTGAGGCACTCTTTGACACTATGGTGGTCCTGAAGTACCTTGCTGTTTCTGGGGGGATGAAGTCCCAGCTCCCACTCAGCCTTCTTTGACACCTACCCAGTGGGATCAGGGTGAGGATTGGGATGACTTTCACAGTCTGATGAAAGTGCACATCTAGGCTCCCCATTTGGCCATGGGGGGCACTGGAGGGCTTTGAGGTGTGGCAAGATCTGACGACAGCTTTAGAGGTTTTATCCTGACCCAGGGTGGAGCAGGAGAGTAGTGAGGAGGCTGTTGTGAGACACAGGTGAAGACAGATGACAGTGGTGGGATGAGGATGGTGGGAGGTGGGTGGCAGGTAGGGAAGGGGTGAGACTCCGCATCTGTTGTGAAGGCTGAGTTCACAGTGTGCACCACAGCCTGGCTGTGAAAGAGGGACAAGGAGGGAGGAGGCTGACCGAGCCAATGTGGGGTGGGAGCAACAAGTAACCTAGGAGGTGCCTTTTTTTTTTTTAATGTGAGAGAAAGTTAACGTGTCCTCATTTGTTAATGGGAGTAAGACATGTGAGCTGCTGGCTTCACATAGAGAGGCAGGTCAGATGACTTTGACAGGGAACAGGCAAGTTGCCTGTGAAGTCCAAGCAGCCATTTGATCTTTGAGAAGTACTCTGACCTCATCTGGTTACTTACCAAAATTAAGCCTTGTTTGATCACCTGGACAGCAGCGATGAAGATTCTGCCCCCATAGACCATCCTCTGTGAGAGTAAAAAGAGATGAAGGATACATTGTGCTTGATGTCTATGAAGAAAGCCATGATGTTCTTTCCCTTCACAATGGACATAGGATGGAGCTGCTTTTTCCGTCTCATGGTCCTGAACCATGGTCTCTCCCAGGGTCCCAGGGCTGATATCCCAGGGGAAACATGGGCCTAATACATATCTTCACCCCGGATCGTGAGCTCTACTGAAGAGCTTCTCCCAGATCTGCAGGTGCTGTGGATGCCCTGGAAGCTGTTGAGGGGTTCAGCATGATCAGGCTTGGTGCAGGGCAAGCTGGGCACTGTGTGCAATGTAAACCAGGTAGTTTTTGTGGGGGTACTATCCTATAGGTTTAACAACATCCTTGTCCTTTATCTAGTAGATACTAGTAGCACCCTTCTCTTGATATGACAACCCAAAATGTCTTCAGACATTGTGAAATGGTTTTAAGGCAAAAAAACCAACCTGTCTGAGAACCACTAATGTAAACCAGCTACTGAGTTGTAGGGGCTGGAGGGAAGCAGAGGAAAGATCCTCTGGGACTGTTGGATGAGGCCTCAAGGTGGGAGTTACCTGTCTTTCAGAGGGAACATCTGGCTTTCTCTCAGCTCTTTCACTTTCACCCAGCAATGGTCTCAGTGCCTTTGTGAGAAAGAGAATAGGGACATGGGTCTCTTCCCCCCATTCCTGCCTCCTTCCTGATTGCCCATGCCCTGACCTGCCTCATTCTTCCCCACCTCTGTGGCTCTCCACTGTAGGCCAGTCATAGGGCTTATGCTGCAGGATAAAGCTGCAGAAAACATCAGAGAAGTTCCAGAGCTATTATCAGAGAGTACAGGTCCTCCCTGCAGTCACTCCACTGAAGTATCCATCCGTAAATAAAGACTAGCTAAAGAAGAGAACTTTAAAGTTGGGTGTGGTGGTGCATGTAATCCCAGCACTTGGGAGGCTGAGGCAGGAGGATCACTACATGTTCAAGACAAGTCTGGTAGTCTTCAGTGGGTTCAAGTGAGCTCTAGGTCAGCCTGAACTACATAGCATGACCCTGTCTCAAAAAAGAGAAATAAAAAAGGGCTTTAGATTTAGGTTGGACTGTGGGCACTTTGTACTACTGCCATTTCTTACTTGTATGGCCTTTGAGGTAAGTGACTTTCCCTCTGGGCCTCAATTTCCTTTTCTGTACTCTGGGATGATTACATCTGTACTCATAGAGCTGCTGTAAAGCCAAAATGAACTGGGAAAACATGCCAGGAAAACATTTAGTAAGAGTATGTGGTACATAAATATTAGATACCATTGTTGCTATATCACCAACATCATCATCATCATCATCACCCTCATCAAAAATGATTCCATGTTAAAATGCTCGGTGAACTGTGAGGGTCTATACACATGGTAGTTGTAGAAAGATGTATTCAGAGACTCAGGATTGCCTTGATGCTGTGCCTGTCATTTAATGATCAACTAAATGCATGTTTCCAGCCTCAGAAATACCTAAGTTCTCTCTTCTGGGATCAGTAAGCATAGGGCTGGCAGGAGAAAAGGGATACCAGTGTCGCCTGCTTTGGTACTGACATACTTCCCTGGATGAGAATGGGCAGAATGGAAAGTAAAGTTCATGACTGCATAAGTGGCAAGGCACCCCTAGAAATGGGAAGCATTTCCCATGCAGATAGCCCAACATGGCATCTCCCCTGAACCGGTTGGGACCCATGTCTCCTGGGTCCCTCACACCGCAGGACATATTTCTCAATATGAAAGTAAGATATGGTGCCACTTTAACCCAATTCCCCATACCCTGTGACCACAGCTTAGCTTTCTGCAAACAAATTAGGAGATGAAGCTGCCAGCTGAAAGTCACAGGTTTCTTCCCCTGCCAATAATTGCACTTGACACAAGAGAATGGGTCTGAACCCCCTGCCCCTGGTGATGGATTAAATAAGTTCAATTTGCTTGAACTTGATGGGAACTTTATAACCATATCTGTCACAATAGTCTTCTGTTCCATTTGCTTGTGCATCCTGGAGAAACTTTGAGCTGTAAGGCCCTGTCTCTGTGATCTTAGAGCTCCTGCATTCTCAGAGGCAAGCAAGGGATGGCTCTTTCTAGATTGAGGTGATCTTTTCCTAGTATTGATTGGAAAACTCAGTGTGATCTAGGTGGAATGATTGCCTTTGGCTCATGGCCTATGGATTTGTCTTTCCTTCCCAGTTGGCATTGTGAGGCCACATCTACTCTTAATACCCCAGTACCCAGTTTAATTGTATTCAGCTTGAAAGGGGTTTATTCAATTCTGGAGTTTTTGGTTTTTTTAATGGGGAAAGGGTAGATGGAAAAATTCTTACACACACACACACACACACACACACACACACACACACAATAAATGAAGCCAGTAAGAGAAGCCCACTCCACACTGCAGTAAATAAAAATGGGCATTGTATGTAATTCAAGATTACTCAAATTACTTCAGGTCCTCACGAGGAGGGGAAGTAGGTATTGGAAAGAGTCATGCACTGAAGGTCATGTCTCTCGAGCTTTTCTCCCAGCCACACCTCATAGCTGAAGATGGCTCCCCTATAACCTGGAGAGTTTACATGCCTCCATTTTAGTCAGTCTTAGGGACCAAGATGAATATACTCCAAATTCAATTCTAACCTCCTGCCAATCTCATGGTCAAAGGCAGAGTTCCATATCACCAACGTGGTCCCTTGGGCTGGGAGAAGTAGTTCTCACAGAAATGAGTTTTGAGTAAGTTTGGAAGATACCCGTTTCTGTTATCTATTATTACATAGGAAAATACTCCAAAATAAAAGGTTAAAATGACGATCAATTTTGTTATTCCCCATGATCTTGTAGGTTGAGAATTTGTACCTAGCACAATGGGGTTGGTTTGCCTCTTTTCCATGTGAGTTCCCCTCAGCTAGAACAGCCAAGATGGTTTTTACACTTACATGTTTCTTGGCTCAGCTGGAAGATTCTAGTACTCAGGGCTACAACAGCCAGGCCAGGGGCATGTCTCAGGCTGTCTCTCTCCACAGTATGTCTCCATCTGGAGTCTCCAGTAGGGTAGCTGGATGTTTTACATGGAAGCATTGGGCTCCTGAGAGGTTGAAAACAGGTCAAAACCTTCTGGAAGCCTAGACTCAGAAATGGCTTGGTATCACTTTTGCTGCATTCTATTGGTTAAGAAGGTTGCAGGCTCAGCCCAAATTCAAGTGAAGGGAACCACACAAAAGCCTAGATGCCAGAAGTTTGGTTCTCTGGGGACCACTAAGGTAGCAGACTACCCGGATAACCCAAGATTGTCAACTACAGAAAACAACCGGGTCAGCTTTATTTATTTGTCTTTCATTTATTGCACTAGCTGCTCTAAGAAGGTGTACACATTCTCAATAGAGCAAAGTTAGCTAACCTCATTTACTATGGAAATCAGCTCTAATCTACAGCCTTGTCCTTAACCCAGAAGGAAATTCCCTCTTTGAAGTACATCCGTGAAATAATAGGGCTATTTAACAGTTGGTTCCTCCCACATCTGACTTCGACCTCCACACCTTATAGCAGACTGCCCTATTGTTTCCTAAATGGCCTGTTCTTCTTCAAGTGTGTCTGCTGCAATTCATCCTCTACCCTGCTTCCAGCTTGATCTTTCTAAACTGGTGCTTTTTCCCTTTCTTGCCCTAAAACTTCCAAAGATTTCCTTCTTATCCTGATGTTCAGTGTTTTTTGTAGTCTGGCCCCAGCCAACCATTCCAAAGTTATGGCTTACTGTGCTCAGTCTTCCAGCCACTGCAGTTTTCTCTCTGGGCCTATTCTGGCTCTGTCTTTTTGTTCTCCCTGGTCCCCTGGGCTGGAATATCCCTCTTTTCTCACACGCATCCACATTGGCCTTTTCTACCAGGCTCCACATTATTCTCTTCTCCCAGCCACTTCAGGCCATAAGAGTCTTACCTTCCCCCTGGAAGTGATCTATACCTTTTATCACAGTTGTAGGTAGCTTGGTAGTTAGAAGTCATTTAGGAGGGCTTCTTAATTACTTTCTTTGTTGCTGGGACAAAATACCCAATGCCCACAGTTTAAGGAAGGGGAAGTTTATTTTGGCTTATAGTTCGTAGAGGTTTCAGTCCATTGTCAGCTGACTCCAAGGCAGGTGGCATGGCAAAGGGGCATGGTGGAAGAGGTTTACTAGTGGCATGGCAGGCAGGAAGCAGAGAGAAGGATCAGGGGAGGGGGTAGGGAGATAGACCCAGGCCACACCGCAAATGACCCACCTCTTCCCACCAGGCTTTACCTCTTAACATCACATTTAGTGATAAACTAATCCAGTCACCTTCCTATAGCCCCACCACATGAGGATTTGGGGGAATATTTTAGATATAAACCCTAACAGAGGGATAATTGAGTCTTTGCAAAGTAGGAACCCCTTCTGTAGTAGTGGGGATGGGCACTAGAGTGGTTAAACTCATGAGTTCTAGAGTTGGGCTGGCAGAGCTGCATTCTGGCTCTGCCCTCATTAGCCATTTGCTTGGGTTTTTCTCTTTTGCAATTGACAATGATATCAGTATAGCCTCAGAAGAAGTAATGAGGTAACACCAGTCAAGCAGATGGCAAAGAGATTGGAAAAACACGGGCCGTGATCTTCATCCTATTGTCATCTGCCTCCAGCTTCCAGGAGGTCACCTCAATTTTCATAGAAACTCGTTTTTTAGTTTGGTGGCCCAAGTCCTAGAATATTCTTTCTTTATGGAGCTGCAGTTTATTTTTTCTACTTTGAAACCATTGGTCCTTGCTCTGTCCTCTGAAATGACACCACAACTAAGACTAACTCTTTTCTGCGGAAGTTCCACAAATATCAAAGACAGTGCTATGATCTGAGTGTTTGAGTCCCTTAGACTTCATGTGTTGAAACCTAATCCCCAGTGCAATGGTGTTAACAGGGGGGACATTTGGGAGGTGACTAGGTCACAAAAGAGATTAAGGCTCCTATCAAAGGTGTCTAAGGGAACTTGTTTACCCTTTTCCTTCATGTGAAGACACAGTGAGAAGGTGCTGTCTATCAGGAATTGGCTGCCACCTAACACATAACCTGCTAGCATCTTGATCATGGACTTCTCATCCTCCAGAACTGTGAGAAATAAATGTTGGTTATTTATAAGCTGTCCACTGTACAGTACCTTTGTTGTAGCAGCCTGAACAGACTGAGATAGGTGGTTCTTTTTTTTTTTTTTTTAATGTGGGTACCGGGAGTTGAACTCAGGACCTCGTGCTTGCCAGGCAGGTGCTTATGCTGCTGAGCTATCTCACCGGCCTTAGGAGGTTCTTATGTGCCATGAAATCTCCTTTCCAGGTACAACTCCCTATTTCCTTCCTCCATGGCTTAGATTTGAGATCCCTGGTCTCCAGTCTGGTCAGAGCGTAGTGTCTTCCCTACCATTTGTTCCTTAGGATTGAGTTTACAGATCTATCATCAGCCACCATCAGAACACATCAGCACAGCAGGTACTCCTTAAGCACAGAAGGTGCTTAAGAAGATTTTAAGCAGCTCTTCTTACTCTCCCACCCCGGAAGTGTCAATTTTAGAATACAAGGTAAAGAACTGACAGTGCATCCACTCCTTGGGACATTTTAAATTCTACATTTTATATTATGTTGGATCATGAGAAAGTGACATGCCTAAATCACTTTAGCATATGCTCTTGTACTAAGTCCTTTCTGAATTAGATTGAAAATCCATTTCTCAGTTTTCAATATGAAAGCAGTGTGGTCAAATCTTGTTTGCACTTTTTGTAAACCAGTTATTGCCTTCTCTCTTCTCTTTGTCCCTGCAGTTCTGCTGGGAATCTGTCCATGACCACATAGACCTTGCACCAGGAGGAGGGACTAAGCTTTCAGTGCTCCCTTGGCTCGGCAGCAATTCTGGGCCCTCACCTGACAGAGCAGGCTTGGCAAAGAGCTGTCTCTCCTATCTGTGTGTGTCTGATGATCAAAGTGAAGTCCTCTACTTTGCATTGGTTTCAAAAACACTTTAAAGTTTTTTTCTAAGGGTAGCTTCAGGCAAAGGGAAAGGAAATGTTTTCATAGACCAGCTGGACATTTGGGGATTAGGAATTTCTTTGGAATTCACAGCGAATTTAGCATTTTGTGGTACCCGATCCCCTCTGGCTCTTCACGTTTACGCTGGTTTCCATTTGCTTTCCTCTATGCAGCTAATCAGACATAAGCTGGGTTACTTGCACAGTTGCTAATAACAATGTTATGATAGATGACGTCCCAGCTATGGCACCCCTCAGACCTTCTGTGGTGCTACTTATGTGCAAGACAGCCTGTTTATTTTTGCAGAGATCAAACAAGCTTAATTCTGAGACTTCCCAAATGAAATACGAGGACCTTCTTACCTACATCATGGGGAAAGAAGTGGGTGATACTGAAAATCCATAGCCAGGGCCTAGAGCTCTGAAGATTTCCAGGAGGAATCTGGCATTTCTCCCTAAGGAACAGATTGGCTGCAGTGCTTATGAATTTTAAAGTATCTTAACTGAAATCAATATTTGCTGATGTAATAGAAAAGAAACCCCCAGTTGTCCAAATGGAGAAAAGATCTTTGATGCAGTGATACAGGAGGCCCTGGTGGGTACCCTCACCCTGTTCCCTCCCTGCCTCTCTTGGGATCCCCACCCAGCTCCCCCTCCTCAGAAACCCATTTGTAACCATTACTTGGGTGTCATGTTTGGTGATGAAGCGCATTCTCCCCCTTTGCCTTGGCGGCTGCGTGCAGGAACAGGTCTGGCCACAGAGGTTGAGTAGGAGGCCAGGCTGTGCTGCTCCCTGCCCAAGGCCCATGAATCATGTCAGCTGGTAACCTGAGCTCGGCTTGCCCCTCACTAGAGTCTCCATGACACTCCTTCCAACTTAATTTCAGCCTAAGGGATGCTTTTAAGAAGATTTCAGAGCGCAAAAACATCTCCTCAAAAGAATTGTAGTTACATTAAAAACTAATTATCGGAGCTTAGGAGTATAGATCCCCTGCCATATTTTACACAGAGAGCTATTCATCTCCCAGACCCTGAATATCATTACATAAGAGGCTAAGGACACTAACCCAGGGGATACTGGGGGAAAGGCAGTAAAATTACCAAATGCCAGAAAATGATGAGTGAGATGATTATGACAGAATAACTCTGCCCGCTTGCTAAAGCAGTTTCTAATATGACACGATTTAAAAATAACACATCCAAAATGAGCCCATGCATGGTGTGGGCAGTGTGGTTTGTCTGGGGACCTTGGGTTAAATGTGATATTTATCTTTGAAAGATCTTGGCTTCTTTTGGCACAAAGAACTAGATGTTTTTGTTTTTGTTTTTTTTGCGGGTACCGGGGGTCGACCTCAGGACCTCGCGCACCAGCAGGCGCCCGTGCCGCTGAGCGATATCACCAGCCCTTTTCTCGTATGTGGGTTCCGGGAGTCGAACTCGGGCCCTCGCGCTTGCCAGGCAGGTGCTTATGCCGCTGAGCCATCTCACCGGCCCCCAGAACTAGATGTTGCAGCAAGAAAATGATGTGATGTGATGATCCTGGCTGTTCGCAGATGGATTAGAAGGCTTACCATGTTCATGACTGTGAGTTACCCAGGTCTCCCAACATACTAATGAAGGCAGATGTTATTGTCATTTTACAGCTGAAGAGGCATTGGGAACCATGTTTTTGGTTATTGTTAACAGGAAACTTAATTCAGACTGGGTTAAACAGTAATTTATTATTACAAGTAATTGAAGATTCAGGTTAATGGCAGGTTTAAGTCAGAGATTCACCGGGTTATCATGGACCCAGTTTCTTTTTTTAAAATTTTATTTTATATTAGTACATGTTTGCAGTACATAATGATTACATTTCTCATGGCGATTGGTACATATACATAACATATCTTAATTCTTTTTTCAACCCCTTCCGTCTCCTTCCCAGTCTAATCTCTTGATCCCCTTTGCATTTGAGAAAGGACTTTTTCTTTTCTCCTCCTTCCCCCAGAGATTGGACCAGATTGACTTACATTCCCAGACCTTTATTATTTTTTATTTTGAGACAGGGTCTTGCTAAGTCTCTAAATTGCCCAGGCTGGGCTTGAACTTGCAATCCTCCTACCTCACCTCCCAGAGTGCTGGGATTACAGGCATGTGTCACTATCCCTGGCCTAGATTCAGTTTGTTTTCATGTCTCTGCCTTCTAAGTGTCTACTTCTTCCTCAGTTTAATTCCCTTGATGGTTCCAAGATGGCTACCAGCAGCTCCCAGGATACGATGCTTCCTCATTCTCATCCAGGATATCTTTGGCCCAGCATTCCTTTCAAGAGTCCTGGGGATTCTTTCTGAATGAAGTAGCTTTGGTCACATGGCCATGAATAAATCAATGAATGGGCTGATGGGCTTAATTAAGATCACTTGTGCTACCTCTGGAGCTGGTGTTGAGTCTTTTTTTGTGGGGGGCAGGGTCTCTGTATGTAGTTCAGGCTGGTGTTGAACTCACTTTGTAGCCCTGGCTGGCCTTGAACTCATGGTGATCCTCCTGCCTCAGTGCTGAGTCATTGTTCTTAAATCCATGAGGACCCCGAATAAAAGTCTGGGGAATAGTTGCTGGAGAAACCCCAGATGTTTACCAGAGACAGGGACATAAAATAACTGGTCCATGGTTCATGACGGTGATCAGTGACAGAGGTGGAATTTGAACTCAGCCTTACTCAAGGGTCTTTTCTCTGATCCATGGTCCTTCTAGCATTCATGTTCTGACTTTTGAAGTCTTCTGATGGCTACCTTATGCTTATCTCTGGTTTCTTCACTAAGAAAGTCACTCTGTACCTAAGTGATGCTAATTTTTAGCAAACAGCAATTCCAGAGAAACTATAGGATGTGTTGTCTTATGATGTGAAGTAGAAAGGACACCGAGTTATGAACTGAAACTTGGTTGCTCCATTAACCTTACAAACCTGGCTGAGTTGTTCCAGGGATCAAGCCAGGCAGTGCTGCTCGAAGCCAGCATGGTGGCACAGACCTTTAATCCAAGCACTCTAGGAAGCTGAGACAGGAGAATAAAAAGTTCAAGACCATCCTCAGCAATTTAGTGAGACCCTATCTTAAAATAAAAATTCAAAAAGGTCTGGGGCTGTAGCTCAGTGAGAAGGCTCTTGATGCAATCCCTGGTACTATCCATGCCCCCCCACAGTGCTGGTTGAAAGAGCCTGAAAAGTGCTAAACATTTATGTGCCTGTAGCTTACTATCTTTATGCATAGGATCATGATTTCTTTTGTTCCAAATTTGAGAAACTGACACTGAAAGAATCTCTTTTAAGCCTCAGACACCTATTTTAATTCAACGGAATTTCTCATTGATATAACTATGAATATCACTTAAACAGAAAATCTGCAGATCTTCAGGAATGTTTCAGGAAACTGACGGCAACGTGGCAGCAGAATATGCATTCATAAGAAGCTCTTAGCTGCCTTTTGTTGAGGTGGGATGATTATGTATGTAAATGTTATTCTACTTGTAATTAAACTACAGCCTCATTGATATGGAAGGCGGAAAGAGCCTGACCAGCTCCATTTCAAGATACAGTATACCTGGTGCATAGAAAAAAGCATGGGGATATAGCAGGAACTAGAGGGAACTTAGGTGAGATTTAGAGCCCCTCCCACACCATTACCTGCCTTCTCTGTGGCTTCATTATGAATGGAGTCTGGCAAATGAAGCCCACACTTTCAACAAAATGGAGGGGGTCACTCAAAGATTTGACATTGATTCTCAAAGAGATGGTTTCAAGGATAACCATGAGCTTTTAGGAATTATGTGCCACCAGGTACGAGCATGTGCACAAATAACAACATAGGGTGACCACAAAAGGGAATCATGCAGGGAGGTCAGTAGCATCCTTCCTTCCTTGCTGGCTTCTATTCATTCCACAGTTACAATTGGGCACCTGCTTTGTGCCAGGCACTGTACTCAGTGCCAGGGATACGTATGGCAATGAACAAATAGAGAACAGCTCTTACGCTTGGGATGTTGCAGCCAAATTGAGGGACGTGGGCACTGCATAAGTTTCCTTCAGTAAGGTGTTAGACCAGGCCTCCTTTGAGGCCCTGAACGAGAAGGGGACACCACATGCTGACTTATGACCCTATCTGAAGGGCTATGTTTCCAGGACTGGGTGGGTGAGGCCCCTAGAGGTATGCCAAGAGCCTGGCCTGGTTCGTTTAGAGTATTGGGTATTGGGCAGTGGATACATCTTCTGTGATCCCACCCCACCTAGCTTCATGCAGTTCCTAAAAGATACCAAGTCTCCGCTATGTCTGAGCTCTGCACATGCTCTTTCTCCTACCTGAGTGTAACACTATTCCTCTTCTCTACCAACTGTCCTCTTTTTGATTTACTCTTATTGTCTATTCCTGAGCCCTAAAATTTGGGTTAGGGTTCCTTGCAGACTGTTCCCGGTTCTTTTTCGTTATCGTAATTAAATAAGTACTTACTTAGCTATCTATTGTACTACTAGACTTTGACCTTGAGGTCAGCTTGGACAGGATGTCTCAGTCAATATTCTAAAATGGATCTAGCATGACACCCTCCTCCTTCCTTGCTGTTTTCCAAAGAAACCAAAAGTCCATACTTTTCCTTGTCTGGACTCTGAAGACCTGCACAATTTCCAACATGATAAGATGGTCCAGAGTCCTTTGGTGCTCCACAAGGTAGAGTTTTGTCCTGCAATCAATCACCATGAATTTGGCCCAGTTTTCCAAAGGAGACACACTTCCACTCATTTAAATGTAGAGGGAGCCCTTTTCCATTCCTAGGGTTGTGTGGTTTGAGCAGAAACAAAAGAAATTCACAGAAAGTTAATGGAACAGCCCACCTATAATCAGTGTTTTCTCAAGAGGCAGCACAACTGAATGGACAAAATATAACCTTGGAAAGTCGGATATTTCTTCCTTGGGTTGGACTCCAACCCCGACTTGTTACGTGATCAACAGAGCAGTTTGCATTTTCTTGCTTCCTGGGAGCAACTTCTATCCTTTTGTGACTCCAGGATACTTTAAGAGACAACTTTACCAGCTAAAACAGTGCTTCAATAGCAAATTCAGTTTCTTTCCTCAGATAATTTAAAGTGTTGCTTTAAATACTCATAAGACTCTAATTTACACAGGGCTATCTATTTATTGAGCACATAGTCTGAGGCAGATGCTGTAAGAGGATCAGTGGATACAGTCTGAGAAGACAGAAGCCTTTCTCCAGGGAACATGTGGTCCAGTCCATGAGGTGACCGACGCAAACACGTGTTGATGAAGCGTGGTGAGTACTTATGAGAATGAAGTGCAGGCAGGTTGAGGGTGTGACTTCACTCAGCATATACTTGCTGAGTGTTCCCAGTGAGCCAGGCTCAGTGCTGGGCTCCAGCGATATGGTACTAAGGATGAGGCATAAGTGAGTGCTGTCTTTTTCTGTACACATGCACCGAGGAAGGGCCAGGCAGACACACAGTGAGAAGGCACTGTCTGCAATCCAGGGGAAGAGTGCTCACCAGACACTCAGCCTGCTGGAACCTTGATCTTGGACTTCTACTCTCAGAACTGTGAGAAGGTAAATTTACACAGTTTAAGTACCCAATCCCTGGTATTTTGTTATGGCAGTCTGGACAGACTAGTGTCTTCACAGTCTGAAAACAGGGGCTGGGGCTTTTCATGCCAAGGGCTAGATAGGAAATATGCTAGGTTTTGCAGGCTGTACAGTCTCTGTCTCAATACCCAACTCTGCACTGACATGTGAAAGGATCAGAGATAATACATACATGACTGAGCACAGGCTGTGTTTTAATAAAACTTTATTGATGGGCACTAACATTTGAATTTCATATACTTTTCACATGTCCTGAAATATTCTTCTCTTCTTTTGATTTTTAGAAACCTTTAAAAATGTAAAAAGCAGTCTGAGCTCAAAGGCCCTACAAAAATGGGTGGCAGGCCAAGTTTGGCTGTAGTTTAACTCTTTATGCTAAATTGTAAAAAGGTATATTAAATCATGCCAGAATAACCCTTGTGGGGTGGAAGGGAGCTTTAGAACTGTGGGTCTTTTTGTTTTGTTTTGTTTCAGTTTTTTTTTTTTTTGGATACTGGGGTGTGAACTCAGGACAGGGCCTTCATACTGGGCTACACCCCCAGATCTTTTTAAATTTCTACCTTGAGGCAAGATCTTGTTAAATAACTAAATTTCCCAGGCTGGACTTGAACTTGCAATCCACCTGTCTCAGCCTCCCAGAGTGCTGAGATTACTGGCATGTATCACCACATCTGGCTTGGATAGGAATCTTGACCTGGGGTCACACAAATGATTCTTGAGAAATGATTGTCTGCAGACCTGAATATTTATGTACATCTTGTATGCTGGCTGACCTGTTTTTATGTTATTGAATAGATCACATGGCAAGTTACATATATAGCCTGTTTTTCAAATCCTAATTCAGAAATGTGTGCAAATGGAAATTTGAATACATTCAGGATTTTGAAGCTATAAAAAGCTGAATTTGAATCTGTGTGGCTTCTGGGACACACTTCTTAGCAATTACTCGGATTCCTCCCTCTGTTTGCTTTGGAAGTAGGATCTTGGCTGGGCAGGCATCTCAGTGGTAGAGCACTAGCCCAGCATGTGTGAAGCCCTGGGTTCAATCTTTAGCCCTGAGAAAAAAGGTAGGACCTAATGTAAGAGCTTGTGGTGTGGAGAGTTAGTGATAAATTTTTAAATCACCACATGTGCTTCATGTTCTAGCTGTATTTAAGTTTACATTTCTGTGTTTGCACTGAGCAATCCCATCTGTTGTTGTCAATGGAGAGAACTGCTTGGAATGGGCTTTCCATTAGTAGTATTGCTTTTCTATTTAGGGAACATCTGCCATTGGTATACCCCAGAAACCAGCATATTTGAGGAGTCTGCAACTGCATTCCACTGAAAACGATTATTGAAAGGAAAACAAAGCTAGGTGTGGTGGTGCACATCTGTAATTGCACACTGAGGCTGAGGCAGAAGGATTGCAAATTCAAGACCAGGCTGAGAAACTTACCAAGGCCCTGTCTCAGAAATTAAAAAGTAGAATTTAAAAAAGGTTGGAGGTGTAGCTCAGTGGTAGAGCACTTGACTAGCCTGCATGAGGCCCAGGGTTCAATCCCAAGTATTAAAAACAAAGGAAAAAAAGGAAAATAAACGTAGCAGATGGAAGTATGGAGGAAACTGGAGTGGGGAGGAAAAGCAGGCAAAACAAGCAAGCAAGTGGAGATTCAGCTTTTATTGAAGGGAAAATTTGAAAATCTAAAGCATATTGAATTTTTGGAAAACTGGATGGGCTGGGGGCCCACATGAAGTGTAAGAACAACCTCATGGATCACCTGACATGGCAAAGCTCAGGTTTCCCACCCTCTGCTCTTCCTTTGATGAACAGAGTTTTCTCTTAAGTAAACAGTTAAGGCCTAATTGGATCATTGGTGTGGTGTCACGGTAATTAATGCACAGCCTGGAGTAGTTACATAAATGTCAGCCTGAGCTGTACCAAGCACTGCTGGGTAAGTGGAGGGGGCTGTGGGACCTAGCCAACATTACTCATACTCCATTATTCTTGGTGAGGAGGAAGAAATAGCAGGGATATCTCCCGGATACATGGTGTATTATGCAGAGGTTATAAAAAAAAATGCCTGTCTAGTGATTAGGGCATTATTACTATGCGTCTCTAAGAATAGGTCAAAATGATCCCAAAGAGGAAAAGCAATAAAGCAATGTTCTCATTGATTTTGTGTCTTGCTCATTGGCTATGGCTGGGATGCAGACACCAACTTGAGCAAGTTTAAATGGAACAAAGGAATTCACAGTAGCCTTGCGGGAGGGGTATTCTGTGAGTACAGAACAGCTAGACCTCTGGGAGGAGTGGCCTGAGGTTAGGGAAGTTTGGTGTGCTCTGGCCCCGCCTCCTGTCTGTGGTCTGTGTAAGGCTACTGCCTCATTTTATCACCTCTACCTGGATGTTTTCTCCACTGGTGTTCAAGTAAATGTTGAGCACTCAGCTGTCTGGTGAAAGAAAAGCCTTCATTTGGAGGAGTGTTTGCCAATTTCCACGGTGTAAATATGACTGGTGTGGAAATTGGCAAACATTGATTCCAAGCTGCCAGCATGAAGGCACCTGGAGAGCAGATGTACAGTGGTGCACTAGCATATAGTATTTCCACTGTACATATGTACAGCTGCCAATAATCTTAAGAATGTAGATAATAATCAAATGCAGCAAAATAACCAGGAGGTGATGTGTTCTGAGTAGTTGTTACCTTTATTTTTAATATAATTTATTTAAGTTTATAGAAGTTAATTTTTTTTAAAGTGCTTGGGATTGCACCCAGAGCCTTGCACATGTTAAGCAAGTGCTCTATCACTAAGCTACACTGCCGGCAAGTTAATTTTTAGTAGTGGTTGTGTTGAACAATTTTGGCTTGTAAAATTCCTGATAACTTAATAATTAGCTCTTGGGATCTTGTATATATGAGCTGATTCTAGCACATCATGTTTTCACCACTTTTCAGCACATAACATGACTGTACACAGCTGTCTCTCCCAGAGGGATTCCCTAATGGCCTCATTTTATCTTCAGAATTCCATATTCTGGCCTTTATTGCCCCCATTTTACAGATGAAGAAACTGAGGCCCAGAGAGTTTTAGTGACATAGAAAGTTGCAGAACAGAAATTCACACACAAGCCCGCCCTTACTCTCAAAGCCCTCTTTCCATCAACCAGGCTATCTCTCATGTGGAGATAACATGTAAAATCAGATGCTTGACCAACAGTAATGAAACTCCTGACCCTGTGGAGGAATTGCAAAAATTGGGATACAAAAAAAAAGAGAGTAAAAGAAGAGAATCTGAATAAGACAAACAAGAGCAAACAAATGTGTTATTTTTACCCCTTTCCTGCATCCAATCTCTGTGCAACTGCCTCTCTTCTTTCTTCTAATCTCTGGAGGCAAGAGGCAGAGACTGACTTCATTGTAATTTAGGGTTTCGTTGCAGATCATGTTGAGCTGAATAGGAGTATGGATGCTCATTTTTACCTCATTCATTGTCTTCTCTGACCACTTTTGTGTGCTTCTCCCTCCAGGTATTGGGCACAGTTAATTCTTCCTGCAATTAGTATTCATGGTCAGCTAAGCAGAACTAATGCAACAAACCATTTTTACTTTGAAGGTTATATTACATGTTTCCAAGCTCCTGTGAAAAAGGCTCTTTATGAATAAGATATTCTTGACTATCTCTAGGAATTTAATTTTCCCTTTTCTGAATTTTCAAGCCTGCCTATTGAATTCTTTAATGTGATTCCCCGGGAAGCACCCAGAGCCAGCCAGACAACAGGACAGAGTCAAACTGTTAATATTTAAAGACATTTCCTTCTCTGAGAGTGCAGGACAAGAGTACATACTCTTGCTTGTCTGAGAGTGGCTGTCTCTTCATTTTCTCTGTTCCTTTGATATATGTATATCATTATTATAAATTGCTTTGGAAAAAAAGACAACCACTCAAGTAAAATAGATACAAGGAGGGGGATAAGAATTCTGACTTCTGATTATTTCAAGAGTATATGTAATTATTGCAAATAATTTACCAGATAGCAGGAGCAGCAATAAATATCCTTTAAAAAAGATTATTAAAAAATATTTTTTTTGGAATACCAAAGTGTGACCTCACACTAAATGCATGATATCAATTAATAATTTAAATGGCTCCAAATGGTCAGAAAATTAATTTAACTGCTTTGTAGGAATTTTAATGGCTCCAAAATGATGACACAAATCAGCCAATTCAGTCATGTAAATATGGTTCAACACAGTAATTCTCTTTCCCAGCTGTTCAGCATTTAAGATGTGCTGACAATACTATTTTGCTTTATTTTATTTCTTTTTGCCTTCCTTATAACTAAAAACAGTATCAGAATTTCAACTGACATTTTCAAAGATTTATATTGCTTGAAAAATCAAAACAAAATCTAGGAAAGAATATCTGGCTTTAAAAAAGATGTCCTTAATTCTTGGCTTCCGAATCTTAACACATCAAATTTTGTTCATATTTTTCTTTTTGGACTTAAAATTTTTTTTCTTATTTTAAAATTTACATTTTATCTTTTGGAACCAGTGAGTCGTATGTCCATGGGATTGTGTTTCTTATTTTGCTCTGGCCACTAGGAAGCTCTGGCCATACAAACTTTTGTATGGCTTCTGGCAATTTGTAGGACTGTAAGGTGCTTAACCAGATATATGGACCCTCTCTCTAGACTCTGCTCCATGCCATGCACACTCACCCTGTTCTTTCTTATCTGTTAAAATTGTATATGGATTTCTATAATCACCTACCCCTTTTTTCCACCTTAAAAAATAAGGTGAAATATGTGGCGTGTGAGGAAATAGTGACAGACTACCCAGTCCCCTGAAAGGCTATCATTTTTTCTGCTGAGGTTGAGGTTTCCCACTCAGGCATCTCTGCTTCACTCACCTATCAGCAGGGACTCCACCCAGAGATGGGCCTTTTAGTGCCCAGTAGAGAAGGCAGTTAGAAGACACAGTAGGGGTAATAAGAAGGCTGGGAGTTGCTTAGCAAGGAAGGCTATGAAGTGCACATTCCAAAGGGATTTCAAACATAATGAGAGGAAGTGATTCTGCTCTTTGTCAGGGAGGTCTCCCTAGTGCCCAGCTGGGGCGCATGACCTGGGCACATAAGATGGGCTGTTTTGGCGGGCAGGTGGGTGTTCTGTACCCAGCTCACAGACCAGAGCCTGCAAACTCTCCTGTGGCAAAATATATACATGCAAATTCAAAACTATCACTTCTCCCCCTTCTTTATTTCCCAGGAGATCTCTCTGGAGGCAGTCTCCATCAGATGCCCCAGAGGCCATATCCACTTAAAGGGATATTGCAGAGTTGCATCTACAACCCTTTCCCAGGCCATGCAATACCCTTATCCCAGGGGCAAAAGGGAGGTTTTGTTTGAAAATATTTATTTTCCCTAGAGGATTCACTAAAAGAACTGGATAAATCAGCTACTTCTAGAAGAAAAAGTAAAGGAGAGCTTTCTCTCCTAAACTCTGTTCAGTTAGTAAGATTCCTAAACACACACACACACACACACACACACACACACACACCCCTAAATATAATGCAAGGCCATAATTTGCTGTAATTAAAGCATAAAATCTATTCTCTTGCAATATATCCAATGATCATGGCCTTTCGCCTCCCAGAGCATGCATCAGATGTGTAATCCGGTCGACTGATGGCTCACTTCTAGTAAAAAAAAAAAAAGATGTCTGTTGGTGGACTTCTCAAAATGTGTGACTAGGACAACAGAAATTTCTGACAAGTCAAGTACAGGTGATTAAAGCTTGCAATGTAAATCAGTTAACATTTGTAATTTTCTTTGTTCTCCAATGCTATTAGTTATTTCAAGGGTAAAAAAGGATGTTTTACTTAATTTTTTGAATCTTACTAGGTACCCATAGCTTAACTTAATGATTTGTATAAGTGATAGTAATTGCTGGGACTACAGTTGAGTATTATTAGCTATAAAATGAACATGGTTACATGTCCAACAGAACTAGCAAGGGACAGAAATGCAGTTGTATCCAAGAGAAAATAATTACAGCAATAATCAGTGTAATTCATGATAATGGCTGAATTGAATTTCACACCATAGCTCCAAGCACTTACATTTAATGAATGTAGTTTGTGCTTGTTTACTAAAAAGGTTTTTAGCAGAAAATCGATAATGTAACTTCAGTGTTTCTAATTGCAAATGCAATTTTTTTTTAAAGTAGTGGTTCAATAAGGATTTTGTAGAGAAAATTGAGGTATGTGAGTGCTGCAAATGCTGGCATTTTAATTAGTCTACCTGTACATTAGTACCATGGTGCCTTAATATCTATTTATTACAACATATTGATTAAAATGGATTTGTATTCAATTTTAAGGCTAGCTAATGTAATGGACATTGAAACTTTTCTGGAAGCATTGGCTGGGATTACAACATGCCACTGGGAAATGAGGCTTTCTGCAAGAGGTGATTTTAGAACTCATCCGACAGAGCTGGTGGTGGGACCAAGGCAGGCAGGGGAAGGGCATGCACAGTCTTTATAGGGCTAGTGGCAGGGTCGTGCGTCCTGTAACTCAGGAGTACGTGTGTGTGTGTGTGGGGGGGTCATAGTCTTACAGATTCCTGCTTAGGACTGCTGTGTGTATCTTTTCAAGCCTGTTGTGTGCCTGAGATGGCCTTGCTGTCCTTGAAACCCTCTGATGGATTCTGAATGTGGGAAATCATAGCTACTAGTTAGCTTGATCCCTTAATGGGAGGAAGCTGAGGGAATGTGCACTGCCTGAGATCTCAGCCTGTAAATAAATCGGTTGACTCTATTTAGTTCCAGTGTTCTGGGGCTACACTGATGTAAGATGGATCAGTATCCTTTGCCTAACTACATTTCTTGCTCAGAACTAACCCTGGACCTAACTTTCTCTTCTCCCTCGCATAAGTCGTCACTGTCACCATCACACCACTATCACCATCATCATCATTGTCACTTTCCTCTTCCTTGATGTCTTATCATGGCCTATGGTTGTTATAGGAGCCTTATCCTCAACAGACAGTAAAGATTATCTCTTGAGAAGCTGAAAATCCCTCTCAACTGCATGCATTGGGCAGGGATTTCAAACTTTGCTTTGATCATATCCTGGAGTTGCTAGCTCAAAATCACATCAATTTTGAACTTGAGTTACATATGAGAAAGAGCAGAATTGTGTATTTATAACCAATACTACATACTGTTGAAATCCAAAGGAGTTTTAAGTCCTGACTCACATAATGTTGCTAAGTGTCTATGAGAAGCAGGCTTACCTATAAACCTGAGCTCGAACAGGGTTTCCTATCATAGTTGCACTAAACATGTGCTTCTGGCAGGAGACCCACTGAGTTTCTGGGTTGCCATAGCCAGGCCTGGGGTACGAGTTTTTTCCCAGCACCTCCCTGCAGCCTTTCATAAGAAAGAAGGGCCTGTGGCACCCTCCCTATTCTGGCTTCCTGTGACATTTCAGACAAGAGGGCACTTAATGTGTACCTTCTGCATGTGATACAGATGCTAAGTACATCTCATGGATTGTATACTTTTACACCAACTCTTTGAGCCAGACAGTATGGTTATGTCTGTTTTCCAGACGAGGACACTGGATTAGAAAGTCAGTGGAAGAGCTAGAGGTCCAAGTGCTACCCCATTTACCTCACTGGCTTCCTGGTGTCTGTCCAGTGCTCAATACCAACACCACCTACTGTTATTAGGTTGTGCCATCAGATGTATATTTTTCTCATTTCTGGGCTAAAAGTGTGCTTTCTGTCTATCCCCTGCCCTCCTCCGCTCCTATCGAATAACTACTAGAGAAGTGAGTGAATGATGTTAAGGTGCAGGTGAATCCAACTTGATTGGGTCTTTCTTTGCATAGGGAGGATGCTGTTTCCCATGGCCCAGTAGGTCCATGCTCTGTCTCCCTAGAATCTGGAGGGTGAGGCACCTGACCCACAAGCCTGCACACAGGGCCATCTTTGTGTGTTGAGAAGTGCTGGCACATGCATGGCAGCACATGCATGTAACTTTCATCTTCACAGGTGCCTCTCAGAGAGTAATTGAGATGGAGAACAGGTGCTCAGCTGGCATTGTCACTGAAGAAGGGCTCAAGTCCCACCCACACATCAGCCGAGTGCTGTCTTGGGAGTTCTTCCCTCTCTCGATCCTTGATTTGCACATCTGCAAAGTGGAGCTAATTATCCCTGTCTTGACTTCCTCCTCAGTTGGGACCTTTTATTCTCCCTGTTTTGGAAACTTTGAAGTGCTTGACTAGGGCAGGGAATTCATCTAATTAAGGAGGAGGATAATAGCCACAGGACGAATTGGACTTCTGGTATCTGATTTGGTCCAATCCATAGGTAAACAGCCCATGAACGCCCCTATCCGTTACCACCCCCAATCATTTGATAGCTAGAGTCATTAATCTATGAATTTAAAAGCTCATGCTTAGCCTACCCTTCTTCATCTTGGAGGCACGCAGTATGGGCATATACAATATGGCTCCATGGAGCCAGCCAGGAGCCCCTGCCTGGCGGAATGATCTCTCTGCCAGGCTGGAAAAGACAGACAGCCTATTTGACCAACAAATGTATAGAAAATAGCGGCTGGTAAGTAGCAATTACATAATAATCTTGTCCACAGAAAATGTGGACTCAAATTAAGATGATTTCACCAGGAAAACATTAAGGTATACAAAGAGTTCTTAATAAATACAAATAAATAGTGCAGGGTTTGCGCCATGGTTATTTTCGATGGTTATCTGCTCTCGCTGCTGCTGCTTGGGCTGCATTTTCCGCAAGGCTCAGTGCGGCATTTTGCTCTACAAAAACAACTAGCTCCTTTCCAGCCAATGATTACTTGTAATTATGCTTTCCCCTGCTATTATTCTAATAGACCTGTCATGTTGCTCAGAGGACTCTGGCGTTTGGAATATACAACAGCTTTTATGGATGGACTGCTGGAACACTTAATATAGCTCTATTTTTGAATTATCAAGTTCTATCCTTTTGAAGTCTGTGTTAGTGGAACTCCTATTTATGAGATGTGCTGTGCTTAAGGGTTTGCTATTGATGAAGAGGTCCAACAGAGCCTTTATCGTAAGTACAGCAGCAGTCTCCCTGAGAGATAAATAGCCGTGCTAAAAGGTATGGTGTGTACCTACGCTGCAAATTACTAGCCAAGTACCTCGTAACAGTATACTTCAAAAATACCTTTATGCCTCTTGTTTGTTCTCTTTTCCATAAAGATGAATGACATTTCTTAAAACAGAGAGGGGTGGAAGCATGCTGGCCATCGTTGGTCATCATAATTAATTAGGCTGGAGGACACATTTGTTCTGGCACTGGGTGTCTGTCTGAAGACAGATGCACAAACACAGCTCACATCCGCTGTGTTTTCTGTTTCAGGAATTTGCTTTGCTTTAGGTTGCTTTAGCTGAAAGGTAGACATGGCCGAATCCAAGCCCTTTTTGGAGGAAAAGGAAGGTTTATGAAAATGGGTCAGCCATGCAGTGGTGCCTTTTCGGAGTGGGGGTGGGGCTGAGAAAACTGCTGGGGGCTGAGCAAGGGTCTAGAGCTTCAAGCAGGGGTGAGCGTGGCGGGCAGTAGTGGTCTGTGTCCAGCAGACTGGGAGGCAGCACCGGTGATCTTAGAAGGGGGTGGTTTGGTGCAGAAGTTGCCATCACAGTGGTTCTCAAATGTCTGGTTGTCTGGGCCCTTGGATGACCACCAGCTTGGGTTGAAGTTTCCTTTAGCAGCTCCACCAAATAGCTTGTTTGTAGGCCCAAATGTTGGAGACCCTTGAGGCTGGAGTAAATGGACAATGCAGGCACTTCTTTTGGCCCTGAGTAGCTATCATGTGGAAAGCCACATTGTGTAGTTTGTGCATACAGGGATTTGGGGGGAATATGTGTTCTGCCCCCCTCATGTTGTGCAGAAATTCACTTGAGAAACTCCAAGCATCTAGCAAGTGTCCTGGAAGCAGACCTAATTCCCCAAAAGCCGACATGGAAAACACAGAGAGAGGCCCACAGTGCAGGTTTTGACCATGTGGCAAGAATTCCCATCTATTCCCCAAAGAAAGCAGGCTATTGCTCCAGAATATTTGCCTGTTGTTTTTCATTTGGAACCTTTATGCATCAGAACCCTGACTACACACTCCCTGTCCAATTCATCTTCACCCATATATTTTACCATTACAGATAGCCTTCCCCTTAAGCTTGTCTATTTACTAGCTGGTGTGACAAATGACAGCGACTCTGAGCCATGTTAGATGGCATTTGTATGGTGCCAGAAGCATTCTAAGTGCTGGTGTTACATATTTATTGATCTCTATATTCCCAATAATCTGATGCCCGTCACATTTGACAACATTATGTGGAGAGGTCAGCTGGATGGGGCTAATGAAACTGTTTCCAAGATGGATGTTGTTTTCCACATTACCCTTGCAAATGGCTGTCAGTGGGGGTATTTCACTGTTGGACCAGGCATTTGAGAACCTCCTCCTTTTTTTGGTTTTTAAATAGTGACATTAACATTAAACAAAACCCAAAGCTATTGAATCTTAGTATTTATATATGATAGAAAACATGGATGCCCTGGCATCTTTCCAAATGAAAATCTTATTAACAGACCTGCTGCTTGTGGCAAAGTCCTCAGCAATTGGAGAGTGGCTTGGCTGTCTAAAATGCTCGACAGATTAGACCGAGATGATGTGAAGGACCAAATTGGATACGGTAAAGTCTGGAGGATTAAATCAGCAAATAGAAAGGCTTGCTGCAGTCCAGAGGCATGCAGCACTTTCTGTTTCTTTTCTATGCTGCTGTGAGCAGTCAGCACAAAATGCATGGAGGTTCAGGTAAAGGAAAAAAAAAAAAAAAAAGATTTACAAAGAGCATCCAATTTGATGAAGTGCTGCACATGAATTAATGACTCTGGAAATGCATTGGGCGTAGTAATAAAAATATTACAGATCCCCTATATCTTACCTGGATCCAGAGCTCTTTGAAAATCCTGCAAAGGGCTTTTAGAGAATCTTCCCTGCTTGACCTATGTTGGACAGTAATCCTGAAGGGTCTTTCTAATGAATGGATCCTGGTTATATTCCAGGTGCATATTTAGTCAGCCAAAATTCATTGGGTAGTTGTAAGCACTTATATGCCCTTGCGTGTTTTTCTTTTTTCTTTTTTTTTTTTTCTTTTGCATATCTTGGATAATTTTGAGTTCTTTAAGAAAAAGATAGTAAATCTAGTAAATCTTTAATTTGAAATGCAATATTTTACAACAGCAGGTATATTTAATAGACTTCCTCATAGAAGTGTTTATCTTCCAACTCTACCCTCGAGCACACACATACAGGGATCTATACTGGAGTTAATAATCCTTGGCTACTGGTTCATCCAGAACTTTCTCAACAATGAATTCATTTATCCAGTGTTTGCATTTAAGAACATTAATTCAGCACATTGCTTATAGTCAGAAAAATGGAATAACTTCTCGACTTGTTTATTTTGTAGGGTTGAGTGGAGGATGGCAGAAAAGAGCTGATTAACTACTGAGCCTTTTTCTTTTGTGATTTTCAGTACTTCTTTCTGTGACATCGCTTTTCAGGTTGTGCCTTTTGCATTGTGTGGAATGAAGAGGCAGAAGAGAATTGTTGAGTTCAAGAGCAGTGATGTTTAGTGCTAGGCAGATACTTATGTTCTTTTCAGATGGAAAACTTATTTCTTCTTCATTCCTCTCCTACACTCTTGTAGAATATATACCATCAAGAAAGTGTGTTCTCTCTTTGATGAATACTTAAAACTAATAAGGGAAGCAAAGTCAGGCAAAGATAGCTCCAAGTGAGGCAGAGTGGTACAACATACTGCCTACAATTTAGGAGACAAAATTCTCATTACAGAAAAACATCCTCAAAAAGTAATATGTGAGAGATGCAAGTTAAAGCTACCCTAGGTAGCTTTAATTTAGGCTTGAGTAAATTACATGGATAGTAGTTGCTATAGTAACTAGTAGACAATATGGCATTTATGTTGCTATTGAGATATCTTGTACTTCACTAAAATAAGGAGGTTGGGAGAGACTTCCAGGAGCATGCAAACACTATATGGAGGGAATGATTCTCATAAACATTTTACTTCTTCCATTTTAGTGTTTATTTATAATGGAATGAGTATCTACAATTATATACAGCCCATGGGTTGGTCTGTTGTTATTATTAACTTTTTTTCCCAACTGAGATGCTCCTTTCAAAAATCCAGTCCCTGTAGCACAGATGAGGGCACCATGGCTGCTAGGCTGGCTGGTTTCCAGGGGGAGACCTCTGTGTTTCCCATGGCACGCTGTGCAGTGTGTACCAACGTGGGCCTGTTGAAATCAAACCCAAAGACCAAGACAGCTAGAGAATTCAGAGCAGGAAAGATGTTGTCAGAGGTTGTGACTTTATGCATTTAGGGAATATTTGGTAATTAGCATACTTTTGAAAAGCATTTGAGATCCTTTCTGGAAGCCATTAAGATGTTTCAAAGAGAACTCGGGCTCAAATGTGTTGTTACACACGTAAGGCTGCAGTGAGGCTATAAGGAGGCAGTGGAGCATACAGTGAAGTAGGCAGTTGTCATTTTTGCCTTGAGATTTTGGCAGGTAGACCCAGGTAACTCAGGTCCCATTTTGGGTTTTGGAGCTTGGCAGTTAATTCCATAACAGATTACCCAGTGGTTGATTTGGTTTTTCACAACTGCAGATCACCAATTCCAAATTTGTTTTGGGCAGATTCAGCATGTTCTCAGTTCTTTCAAATTCTTAAAGCAAAGCAGATATATATTAATTTAAAAGTTCATGTCAATCAGGATTTCTTGCACTTGGGATGGAAAGGGGGAAATCTTAAGAAAAGGAATTGTAGAGGCCCTAAATCAGTGATAGCAAACCTTTTAGAAACTGAGTGCCCAAACTGCAATCCCAAACCTGCTTATGGTGGTCTCAAGTTTATCCTTCTTTATGGCTGAGTAGTACTCCATTGTATAAAAATACCACATCTTTTTTATCCATTCCTCAGTTGATGGGCATATGGGTTGTTTCCAAGATTTAGCTGTTACAAATTGTGCTGCCATAAACATGGGTGTACATATATTGCTGTGGTATGATGTTTTCAATTCTTCTGGGAAAATACTCAGAAGGGGAACAGCTGGGTCAAATGGGACATCCAATCCTAGTTTTTTGAGGAAATTCCACACTGATTTCCATAGTGGTTGTACCAGTCTACACTCCCACCAACAGTGGAGAGGGGTTCCTTTTTCCCCACAGCCCCTTCAGCATTTGTTATTGGTTGACTTCTTGATGATAGCCAGTCTTTCTGAAGTGAGATGGAATCTCAGTGTTGTTTTAATTTGCATCTCTCAAATGATCAATGATGTTGAACATTTTTTCATATATTGATTTGCCATTTGTATTTCTTCATCTGAGAAGTGTGCATTCATCTCAGATGCCCATTTTTGGTTTGGGTCTTTGAATATGGGGGGGTCTGATTTTTTAAATTTTTTATATGTTCTAGATAGAAGTCCTTTGTCCGAGGGACAATTGGCTAAAATTTTTTTCCACTCTGTGGGTTGTCTTTTCACTCTGTTGGTGATTTCTTTTGATGTGCAAAAACATTTCAATAAGATGAGATCCCAGTTGTTGATTCTTTGAATTACTTCCCATGCAGTTTGGGTTTTGTTCATGAACTCTCTGTCTACCTCTATGTCTTCAAAATTTCTACCTACTTTCTCTCCCAGTAGATTCAGTGTTTCTGTTTTAATATTTAGATCTTTGATCCATTTTAACTTTAGTTTAGTGCATGGTGATAGACATGGGTCTAGTTTTAGTCTTCGGCATGTAGAGAGCCAGTTTTCCCAGCACCATTTTATTAAAGAGGCTATCTTTCTTCCAGTGAACAAGTTTGGCCCCTTTGTCAAAGATAAGGAGGCTGAGTGTGTTTGGAGTTGTGTCTGTATCTTCTAATCTGTCTCATTGATACTAAGGTCTGTTTTTTTGCCAGTACCATGCTGATTTTATCACAGTAGCTTTGTAGTATAATTTCAAGTCAGGGATTGTGATGCCTTCTGCCTTGCCTTTGTTACCCAGGATTGCCTTTGCTATTCTAGGTCTCTTCTGGTTCCAAATGAATTTTAGGAATGTTTTTTCTAGATCTGCGAGGTATGTTAATGGTATTTTGATCAGGATTGCGTTAAATCTGTGCAACAATTTTGGGCATATGGCCTTTTTCACTATGTTGGTCCTTCCTATCCATGAGCAGGGGACATCTTTCCATTTTCTGATATCCTCTTCAATCTCCTTTTTCAGAGTACTATAATTTTCTTTCTCTCTCTCTTTTTTTTTTTTTTTTGTGGGTACTGGGGGTCAACCTCAGGACCTTGCACACCAGCAGGCGCCCGTGCCACTGAGCGATATCACTGGCCCTCTTTTCATATGTGGGTTTCGGGAGTTGAACTCGGGCCCTTGCACTTGCCAGGCAGGCGCTTACGCCACTGAGCCATCTCACCAGCCCCTATAATTTTCAATATGTAGATCCTTTACTTCCTTTATTAGATTGATTCCTAAGTATTTCAGTTTTTTGGATGCTATTGTGAAGGGTGTGATTTCCTTAATTTCTTTTTCAGTGAGTTTGTTATTTGTGTACAGGAATGCTATTGATTTTTGAGTGTTGACTTTGTATCCAGCTATGCTGCTGAATTTGCTTATTAAATCTAGGAGTCTTTTGGTGGAGTTTTTGGGGTCTTCTATGTAGAGTATCATGTCATCTGTGAATAATGATAATTTAACTTCTTCCTTTCCTATTCTTATTCCTTTTATTTCTCTTTCTTATCTAATTGCTCTGGCTAGTGTTTCCAGAACTATATTGAATAGGAGTGGTGGTAGTGGACATGCTTGTCTTGTTCCTGATTTTAGAGAGAAAGCTTTCAGTTTTTGTCCATTTAGTATGATGTTGGCTTTTGGTTTGTCATAGATGGCTTTTATCAGATTGAGGTAGAGACCATCTATTCCAATTTTCTGTAGGGTTTTTGTCTTGAATGAGTGTTGGACTTTATCAAAAGCTTTTTCTGCATCTATTGAGATGATCATGTGATTTTTGTCTTTGGCTCTGTTGATATGGTGTATTACATTTATTGATTTGCATATGTTGAACCATCCCTGCATTCCTGGGATGAATCCCACTTGGACATGTTGTATAATCTTCTTGATGATTTGCTGCATTCTGTTTGCTAGTATTTTATTGAGGATTTTTGCATGTATGTTCATTAGGGAGATTTGCCTCTAGTTCTCTTTTTGGTCGGGGCTTTCTCTGGTTTTGGTATCAGGGTAATACTTGCCTCCAGGAATGAGTTAGGGAGAACTGCTTCCTTTTCTATTTCATTAAAGAATTTGAGGAGTATTGGCATTAAATTTTCTCTAAATTTCTTGTAGAATTCAGCTGTGAATCTGTCAGGACCTCGGCTTCTCTTTGTTGGTATGTTTTTAATTATGTTTTCAATTTCATTAACTGATATTGGGTTACTCGGAATTTTTATATCTTCTTGATTCAGCTTTGGTAATTCACACATATTTAGGAATCTGTTCATTTCTTCTGTGTTTTCCATCCTATATGAGTAAAGATTTTCGAAGTAGGTATTGATGATCTTTTGAATTTCCATGGGATCTGTAGTGATTTCACCTTTTTCATTCCTCATTACATGAATTTGAGTTTTTTTCTTTCCTTTTTTTGATAAAGATGGCTAGGGATTTATCAATTTTGTTTATTCTTTCAAAGAACCAACTCTTCCATTCATTAACTCTTTGTACTGTTTTCTTAGTCTCGAGTGCATTAATTTCTGCTCTGATCTTTATAATTTCCTCCCTTTTATGAGCTTTGGGCTTGTCTTCCTCATCTTTTTCTAGAAGCTTGAGGGGCAGCATTAGGTAGTTTATTTGTGCTCATTCTGTTTTCCTGATGTGAGAATTCACCGCTAGAAATTTTCCTCTTAGGACTGCTTTCATTGCATCCCATAAGTTCCGGTATGTTGTATTTGCATTTTTGTTTCATTGTAGATATTGCTTAATTGCTTTTTTAATTTCATCTGTGACCCATTATTTGTTCAGGAGGGTATTATTTAATTTCCATGTGTTTATGGAGTTTCTGCAGTTTCTTTTGCCATTAATTTCCAGTTTCATTGCACTATGGTCATATAATATGCATGGGATAATTTCAATTACTTTGCATTTACTTAAGCATGTTCTGTGGGCTAGTGTATGGTCTATTTTACAGAATGTCCCATGTGCAGCTGAGAAGAATGTGTATTCTGATGTTGTTGGGTGGAACACTGTGTCAATATCTACTAAGTCCATTTGTTCACAGGTTTGGTTCGGTTCTGATATTTCTTTGCTGATTTTTTGTCTAGTTGATCTATCTCTTTGTGACAATGGAGTAGTAAGGTCTCCTGCTACAATTGTGTTATTGCTTATTTGGTTTTTCATGTCTATTAATAATTGTCTTATATAATTGGGTGCTCCCATATTTGGTGCACACATATTTATGATTGTTATCTCTTCCTCTTGAAGTTTTCCCCTAACAAGTATGTAGTGACCTTCTTTATTTCTTTTGATCATTCTTGGTTTGAAGTTCACTTTGTCTGCAAACAGGATTGCTACCCCTGCTTTTTTCTGGGTTCCTGTTGCATGGAAGATTGTTTTCTATCCTTTGACTCTCAGACTATGAATTTCTTTTTGAGTTAAATGTGTTTCTTGTGTACACCACATTGTTGGATCTTGTTTCTTTCCTATTTTTTTTTTTTTGTGGGTACCGGGGGGTCGACCTCAGGATCTCGCGCGCCAGCAGGCGCCCGTGCCGCTGAGCGATATCACCGGCCCCTTTTTCGTATATGGGTTCCGGGAGTCGAACTCGGGCCCTCACGCTTGCCGGGCAGGCACTTAAGCCGCTGAGCCATCTCACCGGCCCTGGATCTTGTTTCTTGATCCATTCTGCCAGTCTGTTTCTTTTGATTGGTGAATTGAGGCCATTTACATTGATGGTTATAACTGATATGTATTGGCTTATCTTTGTCATGCTATTTTCCTGCTGTTGGTTCCCTACTTTTCTCCTCTGTTTAATTGCTTGCCCTTCTTGGTGGTTTCTTTCTGCTGTTGTTCTTGGAATTGTGGTCATTTTTGTCTCTGTCTAGAATATCTTTCAGTACCCTTTGTAGGTGTTGGTTTGGTGGTCATGAATTTCTTCAGTTGTTCTTTGTCATGGAAATATCCTATTTCTCCATTAATTTTGAAAGATAGTTTTGCAAGGTACCTCAGTCTGGGTTGGAAGTTGTATTCTTTCAGGACTTGAAATACTTCAAGCTCTTCTTGACTTGAGAGTTTATGTTGAGAAGTCTGCTGTGATTCTGATGGGCTTTCCTTTATAGACGACCTGTTTCTTTTCTCTAATAGCTTTTAATATTCTGTTTTTGTGCTGAATTTCTGGTATCTTATTATATATCTGAGTGTAGATTTATTTTGCTTATGGCTCTTTGGAGTTCTATATGCCTCACTTATCTGTATGTCAGATTCTTTTCCCATGCTTGGGAAATCTTCTGCTATTCTGCAAATAGTCTTTTTATGTCATTTGCTTTGATTCCTGCTTTTTCATTGACACTTATCAGTCTTATATTGTTTTTCTTTGCATCATTTTGGAGCTGTTGAATTGTTATTTCCTGGTCCCTTGTTATTTTTAGAGATCTTTCCTTTCATGATCACTAGCCCTGATCCTGTCTGCAAGGTCTGAAACTCTATCTTCAGTTTTGTTCAAGTGGTTTTGCCAGTTTTCAATGGAATTTTTAATTTCCTGGATATCTCTTTGAATCTGTTTCATGCATTCTATTTCTTTCCTATATTGTTCATTCAAGGTTTCCTTCATTTTCCGATGCTCCTCCATTTTTTTTTTTTAATCTATGTCTTCTCTAGCTATGCTGAACAATTCCTTCATTATGGTTGTTGTTTCTTTTTTTACCTGAGAGATTATTTCTGATCTGGTTTCATCTATAGCCTGATGGATTTGATTTGTTTCTTTATTTCCCTTGCTATCTTTTCAGAAATTTCAGGTGTGTGTCTTCCAATTTCTTCTATGTCAATGTTTCCTGTACTTGTTCTGGGTGGGCTGGAGGTCTGAGAATGCATTTTGCTTTTTTATCTCATCATTTTCTATTTCAAAAAAACTTTTTTTTTTAAATTTTGTTTTCTGTGATGATCCTTGTGAGTTTCTGTAGTAGGTTGCTATATCACTAGTATCAAGGCCTCTCTAGGAAAAGTCTGTTCTTCAGGGATATCTTCCATGTGTAGGATGTTCTTAGTTTGTGTCTGTCCCAGGATCCTACCTTCCCAATTAATTGAGAGTGGGATGTTGGTATCTGTTTGGCTCAGTACCCAGTCCTTTGGTGTAGGGCTGTGGTGAGGGTATTACCCCAGAGCTTCCCAGTATTGTTACAGAAGGGAGAACAACTGATTGCAACAGCTATGACATCCTAGCTAAAAAAGTACAATTAGCAATAACAACAGAATCAAACACAATTTAGAAACTGACAAACTTTGGTAACTGTTGATTTTGTACTTTAGACCATAGGAGCAAAGTCTATGGTTATATAACAGAACCGATCATAAATTAGGAGTTTGTATGCAAAGTGTTTCCCCTTGGTAGAGTGGTTTTACTCTGTGGTTAGGAAATTAAGGGAGGATATTTTATAAAACAAAGATAACTGGAAAGGAGGTAGAAGCAAGGCTGGAGGACAAAGGATCATCATGCAAGGTTTGGGATATTAGAGAAGGGGGTAGAAAAGAAAGAATGAAAGAGTATTCGAGGGATTATCTGAACTTGGTCTTTGGGTTTGGGGAATGGGATTGGTTTTCTGTGGCTGGAGTTCTCCCCATCCATTAAGGAAAGAGAGACAAAAAAAAAAAAAAAAAGAAAGAAAGAAAAGAGAATAAAGAAGAAATAAGAAAAAAAAAAAAGAAAAGAGAAACAAAGAAAAAATTTGAGAAAAATTAATAAAAAAGGAAAAGGAAAAGAAAACAGAAAAACAAAAATAAATCAGATAAAATAAAATAAAATAAAATGTTTAAAAAAAGAAAGAAAGAAAAAAATGAGGGCCACCCCACCCACCTGCTTCTGTTCCATGTGTTTTTGTCCCTAAGCACAATGCTGGTTTGCCTAACTTACCACCTGTTGGTATGTATTTTGGTCTTTTCAATCTCACTAGTCTTGCCTGTCCATTGTATGCGCCCTAGTCAGGGTCCTACTGTGTGGCTGGTGTTACCCTGGTCACCGGGTTCCGTGGTGTAGAGGGAAAGGCCAGTCACCTGGATTCCTCCTGAGGGCTTGTTGCCAAGTCCTGGATTCTTCCTGGGCTGACTAGCCTAGGAGTATTGATGTTAACCAACCATTGGCTTTTATTGTTACTGCTGCTTCAGAATTTTCCAGGCTGCTAGTCCCACCTGTCCATCGTGTATGCCCCAGCTGGGGCCTCACTGTGTCACTGGTGATCTCGCAGTCTCATCCAGGCCCTCTGGATGGAGGGAGGGGGTCACCAGTGATCTTGGAGGTCTGCCAGGGCCCTCTCTGAAATGGATTTTAATTTCCATTTTATAAATGAAGCAATTGAATTTTTTCTCAGAGTCCAAATGACCATGCCATCTCATGACCTTCAGTAATTTGGGGGCATCTATTTCCATGCATTTATTCTCCCAGAGAATTTGCAAGCAGGGGGAAGTTCCAAGGGAAAATGTTTAAAGAGTGAATGAGGCCAGTGAATTTTTACTCAATTACTGTCAAAACAAACAGTATGTCACCAAGAAATAGATGGTGGGCCAGGAACCCTCGGGAGCTGGGGAGGGAGGAGGAGAAGGTTCACAGTGCTGAAGAGCAGCATTTGATCCCCTGACTGGATTCTAATCCATCTCCCAAGCCTTCAGTGCCTGAGACACTTCAGCATCTCACTGAGTGGAATTTATTAGACTATGGAGGAAGTTGAGTAAGAATCAATTTTTTGTCTAATCCCAGAAATTCTTTGAAATAATGTGTCAAAATGGTTATCTCATCTGTTGAAATTGGCTGGAAAATATCAGAATTTCTCTGGATATTTATGAGATTACCATGTACCAGCAGGTCTGTACATGCGAATGTGACTACACAGATGCCCCGGAAATGTATAGGCAGCCAAGTACATTTATTTTTTACAGAGCGTAATTATTACAGTCTCTCCTCCCAGAAATGAGCCTTTTGTTTTATGTTTTCTGTGAGAACTTGTGAAATATTAAGATATTTTACTGCCTTAATGCTCTGAATTGTTTGCCTCTCCATATTGCAATCTAAAACTCATTAACAGTTGAACAATTTAATCAGAATGAATCAAGTTGCGAAATGGATACACAGGCAGTTCGCATAGTTATAAAGCATGGCTGAAACTTTTTTGAACAGCTTAATAAAACTTAGAAGGCAGCAAGAAATAAATGATTATCCTGGACAGTATCAGGGTAAACAGAACCTGGAGCCATGAACTTGGCAATTGTTCTCCCTCACTCAGCACATTTGCCAAGGCTTGGTCTTAATTCATGAGATGGACCCATGGTTATAGGATTTAAATTTGCAGTCTGTAAGATTTTCCTCTTAATAGTGGGCATGATCAGGGAAGCAGAGTAAAAGTAGACACATTAGGCCTGACCTCAATTCTGGAAGTATTTCTCAGTTAAAAATACATCCCGGTTTTGGAAGAAGGTTTCAATTTCAAGAGTAATCTTTTCATTGTACTTTAAAAATATTATTTATCCCAGAATTCTTTCTGCAGAGGCAGTTAAATGTGTTTTGTAGAAGTGGGTTTTTGTTTCATTTGGGTTGTATCCACATCAATACAAAGGTAGCTTGCCTTCACAAATGCTTTTGTTTGAGAACAATTTGGTTTGCAAACAAAAGCATTTGGCAGAATTTTGTTTTTATCTGCAAACTCTATATCAGGTGACAAACATGACCACAGCCATCTTTCCCACACAAACACAAATGTGGCCATGTTTTCCAAAATTGTGAAACAAATTAAGTTCAACAACCGAGGTACCACTGTACTCCAAAATGTGTGACAGAGCCAGTGTTATGATGCATCTGAATTCAAGGCCACTGATAGGTGACCAACTTGACCTATATTGCCCCAGACTGTCCCTGTGTTAACATAGAAAGTCCTCTGTCCCTGGGCCCACTTACTCTCAGGCACAGGGGACTGATTTCCTGAGATGAAGACCCACGTTCCACATACTTCCTGGCCTCAGTGCCTGAAATTATTCTCCCTCCTAACACAAAAGTTTTGCTTACAATCTCTTACATAGATGATTGTCCAGAATTGTTATGTGTTTTTGTTCATAGCTCCATCCCTTCCCTGCATCTTTTTCTGAGAATGAATTGAAGCATCTACTCGGTCCTCCAACACAGGTCCGGGTATCTGAGGTTTCCCCATCTCTCTGTGGCCAGTGAGAACTTGTAAAACAAATATAGTCTACAATCTTAATACTATAAACTCAAATGGCACCCCCTATACCATGTGTCTTTGTTGTTTTTATAATTTGCACCAGCAAACACCATTCCTACTTTGCACAGGATTTAGTGGCTCCAGAGTGGAAAACTCCAATAGTCTTGTTGCTTTGCTTCCTATTTTTATTATTAAGCTTTTCCCTTCAGGAATAGGTTTATTCAGACAGACACAGACCTCTCAACATCCTTTCTTACTTTCTGAAGTTTTAAGTAGATGAATCTACTTACTACCTCCTTGCTGTGCCACAGGTACTGTTCATTAAGATGAATGCTTTGACAATAGCTTGGCTGAATTTGACTGGTGCAGTGGGCTGTCCCTGCTCTTGGGGGCCCGTTAGCCACTGAGACATGCTGATTTTGGCATAAGCAAACTCTCCATCCATGATTCAGGGACACCTCATGGCCCATAGCCAGTGAAGAACCATCAGAGCAAGGGCCAGCTCAATTCCTCATGAATAATTCCTGGGTTTGTGACATGTTTCTAGCTCACAGTCAAGTTGATTATTGTGTAACAGTTTACTTATGGAATAATTTCTTCTTAGATCCCTTACTTGAGATTCTGGTCTACTTGGGTTTACTTCTGATGTTTTTTCTTATGTCCTACATTGGATTAATCAAGATTTGGAAGTTGTATGTGTTATTTCTGCTTTTTTAATGGCCACTGTCTACATTTTAACATGCTTATATTACAGTTAACAGGCTTATATTAACAAAAAACTTGTTCTGTAATTCTTCTTCTAAACAATATGAGGTCAGTAGAACATTATGTATCAGTCAGCAATAGCACTCATTATTACTATTAATACTATTGCTGTTTTTATTATTATTATGATAGAGTATTTTATAGTATATGCCAGATACTATGTCTTTCCACATATAAATACTATGGCTAACAAGAATTTTTTTCCTCTTCAATATAACCAGTATGCCATTAACAGAGTACACAAAATTAAACAAAAGTAAAACAATGCTCTCCTATGCCTCCATATTTAAATTTCCCCAGTTGTCTCAAATATCTCTTTTATAGATGGTTGGTTTGCATAAATAGCCAAATAAGTTTCAGTTTTGATATTTTATTAAGTACATCCCATCCTATGCTTCCATTTAAAAATGCACTTGTGTTTTAAAGGAAATGAGAAATGCCTCATAGTCTGACTTTTGCTAGTTTTTCTAGCTGGTGTGGCACGGATTATCCTCTTATTCCATAAAATAAACCAGGGTTTGAATCCGGTGACTATTTTGCATTCAAGACTTTTAGGGTAAGAGGACTTTGGAGAGGTGGCCATGTACTGGTTGCACTATTTCAAGAGGCACAGAAATGCCTTGTTTCCATTTTCATTGATTGATCAGGGTTTGGGTGATACCAGCTGAAACTCTCATTATGTAGCCAAAATCCTCACTTCATATTTTATTTTAGTGTGGTAAAATATGCATACATATATGTAAATATGCATGTTAAATACATAAATAAAGGTGGTTCAGATTTACCATTACCATGTTATTTACATTAACATAAAATTTACTCTTTAAACCATTGTAAAGTGTATAGTTAGTGTCTTTAAATATATTCACATTGATGTGCAACCTACACCACCACCCATCTTTAGGTCTTTTCATCATCCCTATGGTTTGCATGTGTTTCCTCCAAAATGTAAGTATTACAACGTGGTAGTATTAAGAGGTGATTAGGTCAGAAGCCTTCTCCCTCACAAATGGGATTAAGGCTTCACCCAGTGAGAGGCTCACTTGCCCTTCCACCCTCTGCCCTATGGAATGTTTGTTACCAGTGGACTCATCTCAGCGCTCCTCCCTCCACTCATGAGGATGAAGCCAAAAGGTGCTGTCTTGGAAGCAGAGAGCGGTCCTCACCAGATATTGAACCTCAGTTGTCTTGATTTTGTACTCCTTGGCCTCTAGAAATGTGAGAGAATAAATAAATTGCTTTTTTTTTTTTTGAGACAGGGTCTTGTTGTATAGTTCAAGTTGGCCTTGAACTTGTGGCAATTCTCTTGCCTCAGCCTCCCAAGTGCTGGGATTACAGGTGTGCGCCACCAAGGCCACTCTAAATTACTGTTCTTTACAAATTACTCACTTGGCTGCTTTGTTACAGCAGCATGCACAAAGACCATACCCACTGAAACCCTGTACCCACTGAACATTAACTCCCCATTCTCCCATGTTCCTAGACCCTGGAAACCACATTTGATTTTCTGACTCTAAGAATTTGACTAGGCCAAGTATAGTGGACTCTTGACTTAGAAAAATTCGTTTGTGAGGGCTGGTTGCAACTCAAGTTGGTTGTAAGTCAAGACTATTTTTCCCCACAAGAAATAATTTAAATACCTATAATGTGTTCCAAACCTCCCAAAGCACCCCTTAACTAACCTTTTCATAATAAAAAAAAAGCTTGTGTAATGTGTGTAATTTACCAGAAACCAAGAATTTTCCTAGGGTATTCACCAAAAAGTTATAAAATGTGCCTAGTTTACCAGAAACAACAATTTCATACTGTACTCACCATTCAAGTTGACATCTTTGGCTTGTCGGAAGGGAGGATGAAATGGAACGTGGTTATTGTTTGGAAAGAGAGTCCCCTTTCATGAGAACATCAGAAATCTGGCTCTCTGGTGACCTTTCTCTCCTTGGGAGAGTCTGTAACCCAGTAGGACCTGCTTCTGGCTCACTAGGTCTCAAACTTTTCAGAACTAATAAGAGGTCAAAGGTTGTCTGTTTCTGTCTTTTCTGTAACATGATTCTGTAGTATGACATGACATTGTCATTAAGCAAGTGAATGCAACAATTGTCTCTTTCTCTGTCTGGGTGGGTCTTCTCTACAAATGTTTGTAGCTCTGTCCATTTTTTCAGGATTTCCTTTATTTCAGAAGAAATAAATCAGCACTGATTGTTGATGCCCCCCTCCTTTTCAGAAGGCTCCTCAGCTGCCACTCTCTGTTGCTCAGCCAGAAGTTGCTGAAGCTCCTCTGTAGACGGTTCCCTGAGTGCTCCTCCAGCCGTTCCTCAGCATCACCGCTGTCTACCTGCAAGCCTAGGGACTCTGCTCTAGTGACAGTGTCATCATCCACAGGGTCAGTTGAAGGCTCAGGCTCCTCTACACAGCCTTCAAAGTCTCTCTCCTGTATAAGTTTAGGTCACACTTTCTTCCAGGCAGATCTCAGTGTCCTCAGAGAGACATTTGCCCAGGACTTTTCAATTAACTACACATGGGAAAGGGTGTTGTAATGTTCCTTCCAGAACTCTTTAAGGGTTAAATCTGTATCTGAGACCATCTGAAAGCACTTCAGGAACAGTAGTTCCTTGATGTGTAGCTTAAAGTTAGCTATAACCTACTGGTACATGGGCTGCAGTAGAGAAATTGTATTAGGTGGGAGGAACTTGACTGAGAGCCATGGGAATTCTTCAGCCAACTCTTCATCCAAATGTCATGGGTGAGCAGGAGCATGGTCCATGATGAGGAGAGCCTTGAGTGGTAAACCTTTGTCCTCTAGATATTTCTTAACAGTAGGACAGAAAGTCTCCCTGATCCTCAAGAAAAAGTACTCTTGTTATCCAGACTTTTGCATTAGATCTCCATATGACCCCTAGCCTATTCTTCATGACTTAATGTTTTCTGAACACTCTAGGGGTCTCAGAGTGATAAAGCAATAGAGGCTTTATCTTGGGTTACCACTCACATTGGCACATAGCAGTAAGGTTAGCCTATCCTTCATAGGCTTGTGGCCTGGCATTTTCTTTTCTTTTTGGGTAATGTATGTTCTCCTGGGCATTTTCTTCCAGAAAAGGCCAGTTTCATCACAGTTGAAAACTTGAGGAGAGCAAAAGCCATTTGTCTGTATCATCATTTTGAAGTGTTGTATGTAATTTTCAGCAGCCCTTATCAGCACTGGCTGCTTCACCATGCCTAGTTACACTACAAACCCCAGTTCTTGCTTTAAAATTGTGAAACCACCCCCTCCTGGCACAAAATATTTCACCATATTTCACTCATTGATGGATTATTCTTTATGAGATTTGCATTTATAGCCCTACCTTTTTCACAAATTGTAGACTTAGATGGGTTATAACCTGCCATCTGCCTTTTTTAATCCACACTAATAATAGCCTTTCTATCTCATCTAACACTGTTAATTGTGACTTACTAATTTGAGTAACACCTTTAGCAACACTAGCTTCCTTATACAAATCTTTTCTCTGTAAGATTTTTGAGATGGTGGATTTCAACATGCCATACATATTAGCAAGATTGGTCACACGAATGCCACTCTCATTTCTCCACAATTTCCTTCTTCTTTTTTATTGTGATTCCTTTCTTTATCTTCTCTTCCTTCCTAGCTTCCTAGCTCTTCCTTTCTTTCTAGCTTTTTAGGGGCCAATTTGAGGTAGCAGTAATCATAGTGATTATATAAAGCACTGACTGAAATCACATCCACAAATGTGCATCTGGGCTCAGACTGACACTTACATATACTCTTTTGGCATCGCGAGTGTTTACAACCACACAAGCATCTGGCATTCAGGTTGTAACTCAAGACTGTGGTCATAAGTTAAACCTAAAATTCCAGTCATAACCCAAGTTGTTTGTATGTGAGGCTGATTGTAACTCGAGATTCCACTGTACTTCATATCAGTGGGATCATACAGAATTTATTCTTTTCTGACTGGGGTTTTTCACTTAGCATAATGTCTTCAAGGTTTATCCATGTTGCTGTTTAAGACAGGACTTACTCCTGAATAATAGTCCATTACATGTACATGCTACATTTTGTTGATCTGATGATGGGCACATGGGTTGCCTCTACCTTTTGGCTATTGTGAATGATGTCATGATCAATATGGATGTATTCAATGCTTTTATCATTCATTGGTGATATTTGTCTAGATCTACTATTTTATTATGAGCTATAAAATGATTTACTAATACTTTCTATTTATAAATTTTCAGAATAATAAGTTGATGCATTTATGTTCTGCAAATGTGACCCAATAGTTTTTTTTTTTTTTTTTTTTTTTTTTGTGGGTACCGGGGGGACGACCTCAGGACCTCGCACGCCAGCAGGCGCCCGTGTCACTGAGCGATATCACCGGCCCCTTTTTCGTATGTGGGATCCGGGAGTCGAACTCGGGCCCTCGCGCTTGCCGGGCAGGCGCTTAAGCCACTGAGCCATCTCACCAGCCCGACCCAATAGTTTTTGTGTTTTGTTTTTGTTTTTGTTTTTTGAGACATGGCTTTGCTGTGTAGTTCAGATTGACCTTGAATTCACTATGTAGCTCAGGCTACAAACTCATGTGATCCTCCTGCCTCATTCTCCTAAATGGGGGATTATAGGCTTGCACCACCTTGTCTGGCCCTAATATTTTTTTTTAGCTGACTTTTCATAGCTCTTCATGTTGTTTGCTATGTCCTTTGACACAACACTAGCAGCCTTTTATCAGTCCTTTGTTTTCTCGCACTAAAAGATATCCCAGATTAATGTTGTACATTTTCTACCCATCTTTGAAATCATCCAGTTTTCCAAAGAGACATGGTTTCTTTGGGACAGGGTACTTACAGACTACAATCTGGGCATGTGGTATTCTCATTACCAGTGGACTGTCATTTTTTCTAGGCCTAGCAGTAAATAGAGCTAAAGTGTGTTATTTTTTAAAAGAGAAATAATCACAAAGTCATACTGATACTTTAAATTTAAATTTAGAATCAATGTTTTTAGTTGTTTGATTCTGGTATCTGTTATGATTTTTTTTTTTGGCGGGGAGGACACAGTCTCACTGAGTAGTTCAGACTGACCGTGAAGTCCTGGTGATCCTCTTGACTCAGCCTGCTGTAACACCACACCTGGCTTTCTTATGAAAATCTCAACTCTAGTAAATTAACATAATTGTTCATTTTATTCTAGACCATCATTTGTGGCTTCAGAGTTAACAGTAGCTATGTTTATGTGATAAATAAGCTATTAAACACAGTTAAAGTTTTATTTCTCCAGTTCTTTCTGTCCTTAGGTTATCTCCCATTAGGGATATGGAATTTTAACACTGTATTGTTAATTGAAATAACTGATAATAAATTTCACCAATTTGATACACAATTATGTCCATTTTCTTCAGTGTGTTTTCAAGCTTCAGAATTTTTTTCTTAAAAAAATTCTTTCAACCATGAAAAAAAGGTCTATCGTTCTGTACTTTAAAACAAGACAAAAAACTTTAAATACATAATAGGTACATCCACAGAAGTTGCATTTCCATCTTTTCCCCTCTAAATTTGTTTCTTTCTCCCTCCTATATGTAATCATTCTCATTAGTTTTTGGTTTATCTTTTCATCATTTCCTTTTGGAAATAGAACACACTCATCTACTGTCTTTCCTCAGACAAAAGATAGCACACTTTTTGGGATGCATGGTACCCTTGTGATACTATTCTAAGTGCTGGGAGTTTTGGTTATTTGTACCATTTGGCTATTACAGTCAATACTGAAATAAATAACTTTGTGATTATATGGTTTTGCATTTTTGTTAATGTATCTTTGCAATAGAGTTTTAGAAATGGGATTGCTGGGCTAAGGGGTAATGCAGATGGATTTGTCAGATGGTAATGATTCCCTGCCACAGGGTTGTCCCCATCAATGCCTGCTTTCCCACAGCACCATAATCAGTAGAGAGCATTGTAGCACCACGTCAGCTACTGGGACAGTCCAACAGTAATTGTTTTGTCTTTAGATCCCTGTATCATGTGGACTGCACAGATTTGGACCCCTTACCTCAGTGTGCTTGGGGTTTTGACTGCTTGGAGGATTGGGGGATGTTTTTTCCCCCTCCACTCCCTGAGCCTCATCAGGTGACATTAGTTCTTTAGTGCTTCCTGAGGTGGGGATTTTCCAGCCACACTTCGATGGGGGGGCAGCCTTTTGGGGCCCCTCTATTCTGTTGTTTGAGCGGTGGATTCCTTCTTGGTGAGGGCCAACTCCTTCCTCATCATTGCATTCTGCCCTAAGCCCTGAGCGGTGAGGTTGTGTGTGGACCCAGTGCCCTATTGGGTCCCACGCCATCCCCTTTTCTGTTTGCCAGTCTGGTTTTGAGCACTCGCTTTAACTCTGGCACTTGGAGATTTCCCTTTGCAATCTGTCTGTTGGGGATTACATTATACCCAGCATTTCTATGTATAATAAGCGGGAGGATGTTCTTCAGAATTTTAGGCCTTCTTGTTGCTGGAAGAAGCATGATCCAGATTTACAGTAGTTATGCGAAAAGGGGAAAACAGAATGGGAATTGGGAATGATTATTTGCTATGCAAGTTTCTTTTAAAGGAGGACTTTGCTTGGAGTGTTGAAACTCAAAAAAAAATTTTTTTTTGAAACGCAAATTTTATCTTTAACCAAAACCTTGTTTGTAAGTATTGCCCTGTTTTATGAAGGGGGCTGTCTCTGTCTTAGTTGTGAGGAGTCGGGGCTGTGGGTATACACATTTCTGCATTGCAGGCCCGAGGAGAGAAAAGTCAATCACTAAATCATTTTGGCCTCATTTCAAAGTTCAAACACCAAACATGCCACAAAACAAATGGTGGGAGACAGGCCTCTGGGAGAAATACATCACAAAGAGAAAGGAAACTGGGATTATCCCTAATGGGATAATTAGGAAAATTCTTTTGTCAATACTATTTAATTTCCTTTCATATTCCTAGTTGCCCTATTAACAATGTAATCAGTGCCTTCTGATAATTTCTAATACGACCTAGAGTTGACCTTTCCCCTTTCAAAGCACAGTGGGCCTTTGGTTTTCTTTTCTAAAACCCCAGATATTTCTAAACACTGGACTCTGCTGGCTGTGCCAGAAATCCCTTTAGATTGGCATCAGCCCAAATGGCGGAAGATGGTATATTAATGTTGAGGTTTGCTAGAGCACAAGATGAGCTTGGCTGAGCCTTGCCTGCCAACAAGCTGGCAGGCCACCAATGATTGAGTTTATAAACAGAGAACAGGTTTTAGTGTTGCCTGTTGCTGCTGCATCCCCCTTAACATCTCCCAGTGTTAATATCACCCCGTTAGGTGTGAAACTTTAAAATCAAGATTTTGAAGAAGCATGTTTGGAAATTACTCCTAGCCCAGAAAACTCCTAATTGGTCTTCCTTCCTCTGATTTATCCCAGTTTCAAAACATCCTAAATGAACAGGCCAAAATAGAAATTCAGTTTTCTAAACAGAGACCTGTCAGATTACTCCCCTGTTTCAGACTTTTGGGTAAGTCCCCCAAAGAGCCAAGACTAATTTCCTAGCCTGGTGCTTAGGCCTCTTCCATCTCAAGTTCAAGCGCAGCCTGGGCAACTTAGTGACTTAGTGAGACCCTATCTCTAAAAGAAAAAAAATAAAAAGCCCAGGGATGCTGGGGATGTAGCTCAGTGTGAAGGTCCTGGGTTCAATCCCCAGTAGTGAGGAAAAAAAAAAAAGGAGGAAGGGAAAGATTTGTCCCTTCTGTCTGTTGAGCTGTGACATTGTCCCTCGTCTTCTCTTGTCTTCAGACTTGGACTCACAGCATCAACTACACTGGTTTCCAGGCTTTTTGTTTTGTTTTGTTTTGTTTTTGTGGGTACTGGGAGTCGACCTCAGGACCTCGCGCACCAGCAGGCACCCGTGCAGCTGAACGATATCACCGGCCCTTTTTTCGTATGTGGGTTCCGGGAGTCAAACTTGGGCCCTCGCGCTTGCCAGGCAGGCGCTTATGCTGCTGAGCCATCTCACCCGCCTGGTTTCCAGGCTTTTGGACTCAGTGATACTAAACTATATGCCTGGCTTTCCTGGGTTTCCAGCTTGCAGATGGCAGCTTGTGGGACTTTTCAGTCTCCATTAGCCAAACCCATAAATGAGTCCCTTTCTTTGTACATTGTATTGGCTCAATTTCTCTGAGTAAACCTGGGTACATCAGCCTAGCAAATGCATGCCTACCTACTGCTTAGGAGTCACTGTACTAGCTCCCAGAGCATGTCCTCTGTGTCTACCTCTGAGCACTTGCCATGTTGAATTGTAAACATTCTTCAATTTCTGGCTAGTGTCCATGTCTGAGGAGGCACCTGGCCTGGTTAGAGGACATTGATGGCAACAAAATGAATACAAGAATAAATTCAGGGAGGATGTCTTCAGTTAAGTACCTTTTGCCTGGAGGAAGTTGGAGCAGAGGATTTCACCCCCTACACACATCCCGGCTGGTTGTGTGAGGAAATGAGGCAGATTTTACCTTAATATTAGCAGTCCATTGCCCTTATTCTGGCCTACTGTGCTAGTTCCCAGGCTAAAAGTATCAGAGGGCAGAGACTGGAACCTCTCAATGCTCCACGAGAGTAACTGTTCCTAACAGAGATGTTGAGCGAGTTGATGAATGGATCATTGTGAGAATGTGAAGGGATTTGAGAAAATCCATTACTATGATGAAAAAAAGAAATAACTTACAGGAACTCAGAAAAGGACCTCAGGACCCATATGAATGTAATGGGCAATACAGGATCACTCCAGTCAAAGGGAGGAGGTATGCTGAGCTTTGAATGCAAAAGAGACAATGGTAGGATGAATAAAAAGAGGAATGAAGGTAAGAGTCCTGGGCTTTGCTACATTGTGACTTTTGATATAGTTGCCCATCTATTTGTCTATCCATTCATTTATATGTTGATTCAACCATTTATCTGTTTACCCAATCATCCATCTATCTTTCCATCAGCTCACCAGTCTCTCTGTCCACTCAAACTTCCACCCACCTATCAACTATTTATCCACCCATCCTTACCAAATATCCAGAGTACACTAGGGATTAGAAACCCAAATGTGTCTTTACCTCCATGGAATTTGATATATAATAGGTAGAATGTCATACAATTACTGTGTAATAAGATAATGACTTCAGAGGTGTACCATCCACCTTGCAGTGAGTGAAAGCACTTAAATTTGTGTGGAGTCAGAAAAGGCTTCCCAGAGGAGTGTTTGGATCTAAACCTGAGCAAGGAGGATGTGTTCAGTGGCTCTGGTCTCAAATTTTCTCACCTATGCAAAGTATGCATGGGGCCAAATGCAATCCAATAAAAATATCTGTCATTTCCTAAGTGGCAGGTACAGATTTCATATTGGGCTAGTGGGTGTGCTTGGGGCTCCCCATTTTTGAGAGGCCCCTAGATGCTATCCAAGAACTGGCCATTGCTCAGCAGTAGTTGAAGGACCCCCTCTGCTACTTGTTTCTTGGGACAAAGCTAGAAGTGGGCTTTCTGGGTTGTTCAGGGCCCAGGGCCCATTGTCTGTAGTGTGACAGGAACCCCATGAATTTTAATAGGCTCCATTCAGAGTGATTAAAACCTTAATGAAATTTAATTATCTTGATGTTAAGCGTTTTGTGTTAAGTTATTGCATTCTGACCACTCATTGTTTGCAGCAAGCTCAGGGCTGCTAACCCTACCTCTACCTTAATGGAAAGGAAAGTTGAATATATTTAAATGAAATTTCCCCCAAAGTAATTGCCTTCAATGAAACACCAAGTAGGCGTCAGTATTGAATTTATAAATTGGGCTGGCTGCAGATGAGAGCTACCATATTTGGCATGGTTCTCATTAATCCAGGGTCTCCAGAAGGAGCCATGTGAAAAGTTCAGACTGTAAGTGACAGGTGTTTATGGTTTGCAATTGCATTAAACAGCCTCTTAAATGCAGGTTAAAGGCTTCCGTGAAATATGGAATATACCTTAAAACGTGGCCAAAATTTTTGCCGTTTTGGACTTTGCATTACTTACCTACAGAATTAGCAGAGCTTTCGGTTAATCAACTGTCAGTGTAAATTGCAGTCGTGTGAAATGCTTATAAATACCGGTAAGCACAGTTTGCTTTGGCCTGTTGCTTTTTTTTTTTTTCTTTCCCCCTCCCCTCCTTTTTCTTCCCCTGAGCCTTCTGAAGGCCTTCAGCTGATGGAGAGCTTTTAATTTCACATTTTGGCCCCCACCGCAGGTGATAAACAAAGGTTTCCCCGCTGCTCTGGCTGGGGTCAGTTATCCGGCCTCCAGTCAATCCCACTCCCCGTAATTACACACAAAAGGTGCCTGAGATCCGCAGCTAATTTGCGGCCTCTGTTTAGCAGAATTTAATAGCAGGTATTACCGCTGCCGCGGTAATTAAGGACCTTTGTCAATAAGACGGAATGGATGGCCACACTTGGTTGTAATCAGTGGGCTCTCGAGAGCCAGAGGAGTGAAAAAGGAGAGAAGCAATCCATTTTGTGAATAACACCGCCCTCCTTGGCCTCCCTCCCTCCCAGATCGGGGGATGGAATAATAATTCCCCAGGCAATGAAAGTACAGGAATAAAAGTACTTACCCTCCAGCCGGTGATTTTTTTTTGACTTTTTATTTACTCTACTGAGCTTTCTTATTTGCTCCAGGCTGCATTTGATGAAGTATTGTTTAAACAGCACAGAGCAAAATGGATGGAGGGAGGTGGGGAGAGGAGGAGGAATTTTAACCAGGTGGTGAGTAGGCGCCCTCCTTTAAGGTGGAGGGCTGCTTGTTCGGTTTATCAATTATTTCTGTCGGATACAGAAAAAGAAAAAAAATGACAAAACCAAGTGGCTTCATGAAAAGGTGGAGGGTGTCATTTTGTGCCCTCTCTGAACATAGTCATTCAGCTCTAAATGGGTCGCCTGTAACAAGGGAGAAGTGAACTTGGGGGAGCGCTGTCACCCTCCCGCCCCTTCCCTAATGTACCTTTCAATGGCCCCAGGAGGGGGCGGCATGGAGGGGAGGGGAGGGGGCAGGGGCTGGCGGCCACAATTCAAAGACACCGTCAAGGTGTGTGCCCCTCATGGTAATTGGAGAGGATAGCTGCCTTCCCTCGCCGATTCCCAGCCTTTTTACTGGTTTTAACAAGCGTGATGCTTTTAATAGTGCTTTGAGTACCATCTCTTTATACGCCTCTCCCTTTTTAAAGCAGCTTTAACTATACTCTTTCTGTCGCTAATGTCTGAAAAACTTCTACCTTTAATCATTGTGGATGAGGCAGTAAACAAGCGGCTCCTTCCTTTTGCAATTATGTGCTGGGCAGTCACTGTTGGAAAGGGAAGGAGGCGGGTGCTGGTGAGCAGGAAGGGTTCGGGTAGCTGCAAGTGCACGGGTTGCCTGGATCCGCAGCTAGGCCCAGGCCTGGCGACATTGAGTGCGGGGAGGGCTCTTACTAGGGCAGGGCATCAGATCTAAATGTCCAAATCTGCATGGTGGAAAGCAAAAATCCACTTGATCGGCAAGAACAAAGCACCTGGATTTGGTTAATAGGAAAAAGGTTGGATTAGGTTATTGGCTATTCCAGGACCTAGTCCCTTCCCCCTTGCCCAACATCAATCCTTCATTCCCATTTAAGAGTCAACCCCAAGCTGGGCTGATGGGTGTGGGCTCCCTGCGTCTTGATCTATGAGGTTTCACACCCACCTCTGGGCTGGGCAGGGAGTCAGGATGGGCTGGCTTCAAGAGGAGCTTCGGAAACAAAGCTGCATCCTTTGAGGACCAGTGTGCACATGGCTTTTGGGTCCTTCATAGGGGTGGCAGGGGCAAAACTGGGAGTTTGGGGCCTTTGAGGGGCTCCGGGCTTAAGGGAAACTCACAACCACAGGAGTGATGAAAGTCACTGCCTGGTCCCCATTTCCTCATCTGTCTCATTCTTCCCTGAAAATGGGCTTCTGTTTCTGGCAGTATTTGTTAAACCAAGTTCAGCAGATGTTCCAGAGGTGCAGTTCTTCTAGAGGGCAGCTAAGGAAGAGGAGGAGAAGGGTTTCTCTGGTGCTTCTCACTGTCCCTTCTCTAAAGTGGCAGTCCGAAAAGCATCCCTTCCGTTCTCTTCTCTCCAGGTTCCTTGGGCTGCAAGTTCCAACCCTGGGGCAGTCTAGTTTGGCCTGTTAAACTTTCTTTTTTTTAATCTGGGGAGCAGGTAAGAGCAGCCTCCCCTCCCTATCTTCTCAGTAGGGCTTACAGGGTCCTGGAGTTGGTGCTGGTAGCTAATACCCTGAGGCAGCCCCTTCCTATTTGGCAATTTTTCCTCTAGGATCTAAAGATCCACTGGATTCCTCTTACTTATCTGGAGGATGAGCTTGGGGCTGCAGTCTGATTCTGGGCTCAGGATGGCAGAATATATTGTGGATTTCCCTGGATTGTTGGCTTGGGAGCGCGCCAGTATGCTTATTCCACCAAACCAACCACTTGACTGACTGCTTGGGAAAGCTTCACTTTGCACAAACCACAGGGAAGGAGCTAGTGCAGCGGTGGCTGAGCAAAGTAGGAGGAAATACCTTCCCTGGCTCAGGGCACCAGGAAGGGGTGTTGCAACCTACTGATCATCAGGTCCCCATCCCTGCAACCTGTGCATGGTGTTGTCTTCTGTGTAAAAAGGGTCTTTCCAGGTGTGACTTCAGGATCTTGAGAAGGGGAGCTTATCCTAGATTTTCCAGGTGAGCCCCTAATGCAGCTGCAAGTGTCTTTCTTCAGAAGACGCAGGTGGAGGGAGACTTGACTGAGACCAGAGAGGAGAAGGCCCCGGGAAGATGAGGTAGAAGTCAGGGTGATATGGCCTCTGAGGCCTGGAAAAGACAAGGACACCTTGACCTAGGCTGGTGATGGCGAACCTTTTAGAGGTTTCAGTGACACAAAGAGCCTGCTGTGGCACATGTGCCATAGTTTTGCCACCACTGACCTAGGCCCTGTGATACCGATTTCACCTTCTGGCCTCCAGAACTGTAAGAGGGTAGATGTCTCCTCTTTAAAGCACCCATTTGGGGAAATTTGTTACAGCAGCCATTGGGCACCAGCACAGATGCCCTAAAGAGGGTCCAACTCCATAAATGGGGCAAGCTTGAGCTGTAGAGAGGTTGAGTTGGTTCTGCGGTGGGCTTCCAGGCCTAAAAGGTAACGTGGGCTGGGCTCCCGGCGTGCAGCAGCGTGCTCTGATACCTGTGGAGTTTTGTCGTGGTATTGCTCTGAGTTTTGACACTGGGGAGTGCTGCACTCCAGCCTTTGAGGGGCTATTAGGAGCAGGTGGGCTGGAGTGGGGGGTATCACAGTGACTAGAGCTGGGAAACAGGAGTATGATGTGAGCTCAGCACAGGGTTGGACTAAAGCTATGGGCTTCGGGGCTTAGGTCCCTGTGGCTGGCACATCTGGTGATTTGACCCCAATGAAGATAAAGAACATATTAGCAAACCACAACAAAAATATCCCACAACCTTTCAGAGGGTAATTTTGAATGCAGAAATGAATATATTTTCCCATCACATAGAAATTTTCTCAAAGGTCTGTTTAGTTGTACTTTCTATATCTTATTCTTTTACACAATAGCCTTAATATTGTGGAATTGGTATGTTTTTTGGTTAGGGGTAGATTGTTTCCACAGGGTGAGTGGTAAGCTCTCCTTATGCATAATCTAATTCGGTGAAATTTAGGGTTCAAAAATAGAATGTCTTTCTTGATTGATTTTTTTGTTGATATTTATTGGGTGCTCAATTTGTGTTAGGAGAATGAAATGAGAGACACTGGCTTAGAGGAGGTGAGAAACTTGCCCTGGTGGTGATGACCCTCGGCTGGACACACAGCCACCTGTTTTCAGAGTTTTGCTCATCATGCCACATTTTTGGGAGGCAAGGGTGAGAAATTGCCTCTGGCACCACAGTGTATTATGGGGAGGCCTAGTTGTGCCCCATGAAGATGGGCCTACCCCGATGGCCATGACCCAGCCCTGCCTTGTCCCCTTCGCACGTGGACTCTCAGGCAGTGTTGAAACCTCATACCATTGAGAATGAAAGAGGCCTCACCGTGTCTGTGCTAAGTGGAATCTAGAAAGGCAGCTCTGCTTATGGGCAGAAGCCAAGTTTGGCAAACAGGATTCACGGACAGCACAGGCAGGAAAGCATGTCCTTTTCATGACTACAGATTGTTCCTTTGTTGTAGAAGCACAACAATTAAAGGACAATGACCATCAAATGGAATTTTGGTTTGTACCAGTGATGGCAAAATCCATAGGAAACCCAAGTTTTTACTTTCTGCCCAAATGGAGAGATTCTGTCTATCTGGAGGGAACCTGCAACAGCTGGGCTATAACTCACTGCACCACTGCCTCTCCCGCTGTGCCACTGCTGCACAGCTGGCTACCCAGCCGGGCAAGTTGCTGCTGTCCTCCAAGTCAGGGTCCAGTGTGGAGATCAGAGCAGTTGACGTTGAGAGCATTATTTTTGTTCTGCATTCTCAGAATGCTGGACGGGTCATGGCTGTGTTCAAACTACAATCCTGAGCAGGTCTGTGTGGGGAGACAGAGTAGAAGCAGCAGGGCACATGATGAGGGTGGTATAGCAGGGAGACTGCCAATCAGTGAGCCAGATAAGTAGCTACAGGCTTTGTGACCCAAAGCAAGTGTCTTAACTGCTCTGTGCTGCAGTTTCTACATTGGAAAATGAGGAAAATAATTGATTTTATAAAGGGTTGTTGAGAAGATTACCTAGCATAACACTTGTATGTGCCTGGTAATGAATGCCTATGATCCCAGCTACTCAGGAGGCCAATGCAGGATTGCAAGTTTGAGACCAGCCTAGGCAACTTAGTGAGACCCTATCTTAAAAAAAAAAAAAAAAAAAAAAAATTATAAAATAAAATTTAAAGGGCAGGGGATGTAGCTTAGTAGTAGACTGCTTGCCTAACAACAACAAAAACCAAACTTGTATGATGCCTGGAGTGGTGCCTGGCATAGATAGTCGCATTCCACAAGGGTTGCTGCTCATAGTATCTTTGTGGAAAGAGCAGGGCTCTAGAAGTCAACACACCTGGGAAAAGCCCTGTTTTTACAGCTCAGAAAGGCCTTCTCTGAGTCTGGGTTCTTCCTCTGTGAGCTTCCTCTGTACCTATCCTGAGGGATGATTTGGAAGATGGCTTTGAAGAGAGCACCTGGTCCATGTAACTTCTAAACTTCTTCCTTCCGTCTACGCCTTTAGGTACTTCAGGAGTTTCGTTATCTTAGTAGGTTCTTCCTGGCCTCCAACCTAGATCTTTAGGCAGCCATTTGTGCCCACTGATTGCATCTATAGGGTTAGTTCAGGCATTCATCCATTTCGGCCTGCTCCTACTACAGCATAGCTCTGGTTGCTGTAAAATAGGGAAGAAAGACACATCAGACTGTCCTTGTCCCCAAGAAATGTCCCTGAGAGTGTTGCCAGATAAAAACAGGATGCATAGTTAAATTTCAATTTAAATAGTCAATGAGTAATTTTGGGGGGTATAAATATATTCCATGGAGTATTTGGGATATGTTTATACTGAAAATTATTTAATGTCTATTTGAATTAAAATTTAACCATCTGTCTGAATTTTCATTTGCTAAATCTGGCACCCAATGGCCCTTCTTCCTGCATGAAAATGTCAAATTTGGGGTCATTTCCTGTTGCTTGGGAGAGTCCCTCTGAGATTGTTGGTACCCAGGATGGCATTCCACTTTGTCCCTTCCTTGATCCTGAGACCCAAGAAAGTCCTCCCATCCTTCTGTGCCTCAGTTTCCTCTTCTGCTCTGGCTTATCTCTCAGTGGTCTTTTCTGGTTCCTTTTCCTTGACTTCAGAGTTGGTAGAAGACATCTGGCCAAGCCAGCATTTTGGTGTTGTGTAGACAAAATAACCTACTGGCTTGATTGCCTTTTTCACTTTTTAAACACTTGTTTTGGCTTCCCGTAGACACAATCCAAGTGCCTCTGACCTGCCCTTTCAGTCCCAATTCTCAGCACTTGTAAGGAAAAGTCTCCTTGTAACATAGCCCAATTCCCCAAGCTGGGTCTCTAAAGGGCATTTCGAAGCCCTTTTAATTTCCAATCCATTAAAAAAATAAATCTTCAGAGGGCTTACTTCCTACACAGCAGCATGCTTTTTGGCTCGACAGCTGTCAAACTGAAAAACATTCCATGAATTCTCCAAGTAATTTAAAAGTTGCTCGGACTGAAATACAGGGTGATGCCTGCTCAGCTGAAAGGGGACCATTTGTACCTGGGTAATTCAATTCACTTGATTTTTTTTTCCAGGGAATTACTTTCCTAAGAAAAAGAAGAAACTATGCATTTTACTCAATTATGAGATGGGAGTGCCAATCTAACTTGTGACTCTGCTTCTAACTTGTTCTGCCTTTCACTGCACCTCTGGGAAGGGCCATCTTTTAAGCTGTTGCTTGTTCTTTGGCAATAATTACTTTTGGATGTAAACAGAGTCCATTTTGGAGACCACATTCTGTGATTATATACATATATGTATATATCTATATACTGTACATATATATAATATTTTGGGATTTAAACTTCCCGCTCACATATGTGTTTCTTTCTCTTTAGTGCTTAAAACACTCCAGTCACCATTTGTTTTGAGCAAACACAGTGCTATGAAGTCCTATAATAACTCATTGGGGATTTAGAGCCACAGATTTTTTTATTAACCCTGCTAACACCTTGGAAGTTACAGGATGTCTCCCAAATGCACAACTTTGTGCTCATTCTCTTGAATTTGTCATCCATTTATCCTTCTGCCCTCAATAATGGTTCTGCCAGCCTTATTTGTCTCCATCTCCTCCTTTCTTTCTTCTCCCTCTCTTCTCCCTTCCTCCTTTTTTCTCCCTTCTCTTTCCCCCCTTCATGGCTTTGCACTTTTTAGTCTCAATAAAAGAGCTTGATGTCTGCCATTGGGAAAACTTACTTCCATTTTTTCCCCTAGAAAAATGGAGCAGGTTTCTTTTAACTAGTGCAAGGCTCTCCTCTCTAAAAGGTTTTTATTATTGAGTGCCCGGGGTCTTTAGTTTCCGACATTTATCTTCCAGCTAAGCAGGAACAAAAGAGGGAGGTAGCCTTCTACACCCCGAGTTTCTGAGTAATCACCCAGCAGTTAAATTGAAGCGACCACAACATCTTCTTCATTGTGTCATTTTGGACTTGCTCGTTAATTTATGAGCCTCAACTGTCAAAATAGTTTGTGCAACGGACCCTAAAAATGGTGATGGGTCATATCAATCAATCAGGTTTTATAGCCTTGGTTTCCCTCGCACAGGCCTGCCTGCTGTATACAGCATATTAAAAGGAAAACCACATACACAGTAGATGTGCCCCAAATGGGTACATAACCCCAAACAATGCATCCCTTCATACAGGGCTCCGGGATGCTTACTATGCCAATGATACTCCACCTGCAAAGTTCTCACGATGACGGTGGAAGCTCTCAGGCCTGTTGGGAGGGCTGTCCTCATCCTGGAGAGCCCCATTCCATCCTGTCAATCATTGCTCATGGTCATAACCAGGTCATGTCAAAATGACGCTTTCACAGACTTTTGGACCCTAATGTGGGATGAGTTATGAAAGCAGAGAAGGAAAGGGAACGGCAGGGAGGGCAGGGCTGGCAGCAAAAGCTGTCCCAGTAAGGGAAGCTTTTCTTAGTCTTTGTGATTGTAGAATCTAAATAAGTCCTAATAAGTCATAAAACCTATTTGCAAATTTATGGTTTGTTTTCAGATGATGGCCTGCTCTCCTGAGTATATTTGAGAACACAAGGGCTCCTTTATGTTCATTTTCTGTGTTCCTCTGGATTCTAGGCCCTGGCTAGGATTTATTATGCAAATTTTTTTTCACTTTTGTTTTTCTGATCATAAATACAAGTTCATTATTGAAAGCTTGGAAACTACAGAGAGCTGCAGAGAAGAGAAAACCTGTTCCCCTCAATCTAGGGTAAACCTCTGCTAACATTCAGTGCATTTTCTGTCTTCTGTGCATGTGATTTTTATGAGACAAGCTGTACAATTTTGTTTTCTGCTTTTAAAAGAATTCTCTAAAATTTTTAATTTCTTGTGGTTAAATGCCATTTTTGGTACATGCCACAGTTTATTTAGGCTGATAGGCTTTCTGAAACATCTTCTCTCTTTCCAAGAACAGCATGAAGCACCAATGCCCTCTGCAATGGTAGTAACTCTTGCTAGGTGACCTTTTCCAGACCTTCTCTATGTAGCCAACTCCTATTCATCCCTTAAGGCTGCACTAAAGCAGCCCATTCTCTGAATTCTGCGTGCTCTTCCTGCATGGAATTGGCTCCAAACTTCTTTGGGCTGACCTCTGTGTTAGCTCATCAATGGATTACTGAATGGCATTTACCTGTCTTGCTGGTCCCTTGGCTAGTCCTTAGATGTCCCTGCATTACCTACATTAGAGATGCAGGCATCTGTCTTGGCAACTGGCCATGATGGGCTGCCCAGGATCACTTGGTGTACACGGGACCTCCAGTTTTCTGGACTGTGGCTGGCATGCTCACAGATAAAGTGGTCATTTAGAAGTGTAGCCCAGGTGTCTGGGGGACTGAAATTAAAGCACCCTAAAAACCTTTTGGCTCCCCAGACTGTTCTTTGATTTTCATGTAGGTGTGAGGACATTTCTCTCAAATGCCCCTGTTGTTGATAGCTACTGTCAGAGTTCACGGTGGCATTTATACTGAAAATTTCTAATTTGATATTTCTCTAGTGAATTTAATGAGTATGAAAAAGTGTCATTTAGAGCTAGTTTTCTCTTTGTGCTTTGAAAAATGAAATGCACGTAGTTATCTGTAAATGAGATAATTACCTCCCTACTTTGCTAAAGGCACCTACTAGTGATTTTTTTTAGCTTGTTTCACTTAATGAAAGCTTTATAAAATGGGGAGCCTAGAGCTGTTAATAGACTTGTTGTAATAGTCTCTGATAAAGAGAAATAAAACCAGTTGTTCCAAAACAGTCCCCGAAATAGCCTGATGAAATGGCTGGCAGCTCAGGCATAAATTTGAGTCTTGGTTGCATTTAGAGAAAATGTAATAATAGCTGCAGCCAATATTTTTAATATTACTGATCTTTCAACAATAATTACCTAGAACTTTTAATGTCTACAATTAGAGCGCTAGCAATTCAGGGGCCCAGCCCAGTGGTGAACTGCATGAAATTGGATACTTGCTGTAATTGGTAATTAATCACTTTTCATTACCAGGAAGGGATGTTGTAGTTATTCTGAATAGATACATCACGCTAATTACAGGCAAACACAAACCTACATATTTGAATTTAAGGCTTTTAGGAAAATAAGCGACCCCTGCCAATAATCTATGGCAGAGAGGAGATTAGCCTACCCAATTAAACAATGAAGAAGAGGCCGCGTATATTTTGACAAGAACCCATCAGGGCAAGAGTTCCCTTTTCCCAAGGGACTCGATCACGTTTCCATTCATGTCGGTGGATAATTTAAATTCTTGTCCTTTATGCACATTTAGAAATAGTTCCAAATAAATATTTGCATGTCTCCTTTGGTAAGCTTACATGATCACAGGCACCATCGACTGCCTCTTTGTGTGAAATGTGCACATCCGTATCTCCAGTGTGGACTCGGCTCTCAAGCCCAGGTCTCCCGGGGGGTTGCCTGCCAGCACACCCACCTCTGTAGTCTTCACCTTCTCCATGGGTCCTTATTATGTAAATGGGTCCGCAGGTCCCTAGACTGGAGACTTGCCTCACTTCTCTTACCTGCAAACAACCTTGTCTCAGAGCTGCCTTATCTGTCATCAAGCCCTGCCCTTTTTATTGTCACCATCTCTGTCACTTTTGCAACCCACTTTCTTTTTCACTGCTGTTGCACAGCTCAGGGGCACCCTGTCATCTCAAGGTTGCATCCCAGGAAAACACAACTTGCAGAGAGGACTTATACATGTAGAAAATCCCCATGAGAATTAACGTGAAAATATCCTTTTTTGCTGGGACCCTGCTCTTTCTTAGTGCCACCCCACTGTTGTTGATAATGTTCAATATACCTTACATAGACAATGAAAGAAGACTCATGGGGATGACCAGGCTGTCTCACCGCAGTGACAAAGACAGAATGGAATTGCCCGCACGCACTTTAGTCCTATGCACACCTGCATCCGGAAGCCCAGGTCTAGATCTGGGTCCAGGATGGAGAGTCTGTTGAGAGCCTGAGAGCCTTGAGCCCTCGGTGTTCTCCCTCAGGCAGAAAAGCAGGAGAGAGGTGCTGACCATTTCTTCCACGAATATTAGCATCCTTCATCCATCTGCTCCCTCCCTGCCAGTGTTGTGCCAGCCCTACCATTGTTTCAAAAGTGGGTCATGATGGAGAAATGTGTCCCATGTAAATTAGCTCCTTAGAGGCAAAATGGTCATTGAGAAGCCAGCAAAGCCCTGTGACCACCATGCCTCTCATGTGTGCCTCTTTGAATCATAGGAGCCTCTTATCTGTTTTCCCAGCACCAGGTTCCACAGGTGTCTCTGAGCCCTGGCAGTTCTAATTCTGCTCTGGTCACCAAATTACATGCACCTGCACTGGAAGGTTAGCCTGGGCTTATATTCAGAGGATTCCTCTTTTTCCTCTTGGCAGTAGATATATAATACCTCGTAAGTATGTGTAGAGAGGGTGTGGAGGCCTGATTTTAAAGTTGCAGGGGATGATGGACCTAGCCTATTCTTTACCTCTAGAAAGGGACACCTCACCATTTCTTCTCTGGGGGCCAGATGCCTCCAAGGACAACCTTATCTATGGCGTGCTACAACCAAATTATGTGAAGATACAGTTTTAAAAATCATACAAGAAACAAAGAGCCATTCTGAGAAAGCATAATCTTTTCATTCCACTTGGTCCTTCATAGGACCTATTACCCAGTGCCTCTTTAGCCAAATTTCATTTTGGTCCCTGTTCTGCCATCACCAGACACCCTGAATTGGTTCCTTGCCCCATAGTAACATTTCAGCCGAGGTCTCTTTCCTCTGCCTTTGTGTCAGAGCTGAGTAATGATGTGACAACATGTGATTGGGCGATTGATGTCAAATGTTAGCAGCAACATTCATTTCCCCTGAAATGGACAAAGAAGAGTATGAGTCATTTAGAAATTTCGTGGGGAAGCTGCTCCTCACAAGTGATATTCCAAAATTGAATTGGTCTGAAATTTAAAGTGGCTTTTTAAGGTTCTTTTCTGCTGATTGTTCCTCAGGTCACTCAGAGTTGTGAAAGGTTGAGGGAGCAAGTTAGTGATGGGAACTGCAAATGTCATTTGTTACCTCCCTGACTCCTCTGCAGAAATCCATTCTTCCAGTGACAAGATGTTCTTGGGACCTCGTGTCACCTACAGAAATGCCCAGGGCCTTTGGAGATGCACCAGTCTAGGCTCCAGGCTTGTTTTATCCCTTATTGTTTACTTTTGAGCCTCAATTTCCCCATGGATAAAATGGGATTAATAATGCACAAGCCAAAAGCCACGTTGCTCTGCAACTTAGATGGGGCACGGAGTGAGCCTGTGTAGACCCTGGCTCCTGAGGGGCACTTTTGATACCTGTATGTTTCTTTTTCTTTTCATGTAACTTCCTAAGGATTATCTAATTCAACCCTGCAAAATATGGATTAGTGTTATCTTTTAATAAACAGAAGTTTAGAGAGGTGAATGAAGGTCCCCAGATTCAGAGCTAATGAAGGGCAGAGTGGACCCATCCCTGTCTTGGGCTGCTGATTGCTCAGCTCTTGCTGTGACACAGGGAAGCTGGTCCTGTCCTCCAGCCTCACCAGAAGGATGCTGGGCTATGCGCATCACCCCCCACAGGCTGCCTTCACACCCTGCAGAAATAACCAGCTGATGTGTGTCTATGTAGGAGTTGGAGTCAGAGACAGGGCACCTCCATGGCCCCCAAAAGCCCATCTCAACAGAACCAGAAGGATCTCAGATGATAAGAGCTTAAAATTCCCGCTCTGTGTTGAGCATTTTTCACAAGAGAAATATGCAGCTGGCTGTGCTAATTCTTTAACGTCTGGCATGGCTCACTCTGAGCCCTCTGAGCGCAGCAAAGTCACCGATATCATCATTAGAAATGGTTCCACTTATGGCTCTGATTCATGGTCTGGTGATGATTGTGATTCATGGTCTTCGAGGATGTGGTATCTTGCCTAAAAGCACCTGGGCTGCCAGGTTTATGGTGCCTAAGAATAAGACCACCATAGCCATGCAGTCAGATATGCTAATGAGATCAATGCAGTGTTACATTAAAAATCCAAACTCATTTGCAAATGAAGGTTAATAAGAAAAAGCTCAGTGGAGGCTGGATCAGAATCAATGGTGTGACTGGTTCTTCCTCAGTTAAGTAACATAATTTGTTCAATTTGTTTTATGTCAGTAAGTGAGGAACCTTTTATTCACTTTGATTCATGAAAGGAGGTTAGAAAATGGTACAGTAGGAAGGAAATTAACATTTAACCTGCCTGCCTGGATTTCCTAGCGGATGTCTTGATATGACTGGCTGTGTGCGTAAATTCTCCTGATAAACCAAAATGAAACAGCAGCTATTTAATTCTCAAGGAAAACCTGGATGGCGGATACTACACTCCCAAGTGAGACCAGTAGATGTTGAATCAAGAATTAGAAGACCAGGGGCCGGTGAGATGGCTCAGCGGCTTAAGTGCCTGCCCAGCAAGCGTGAGGGCCCGAGTTCGACTCCTGGAACCCACATACGAAAAAGGGGCCGGTGATATCTCTCAGAGGCACGGGCGCCTGCTGGCGCGCGAGGTCCTGAGGTCGACCCCCCGGTACCCACAAAAAAAAAAAAAAAACAAGAATTAGAAGACCAGAATCCTAGTCTCATCAACTGTTTGTGTCATGGCTGTGTCACAGCTTCTGGACCTCTCAGTTTTTGCATCTGTAAAATGGTTTAATGCTGCAAACTGCAAAGGGATTTTGTTGTGAGTTTATAAATTATCACATGCCAGCTAAACACACAATATGTCAATTGATTGAGCTAACAATTGTTTTGAGAGCCCCCACAACATGCCAGACACTGTGCTGATTGCTGGAGGGACACTGGTGGATGAAATTGCCTGGGTCCCTGACCTAAGGGAAATTATACTATGATGAGGCACCCTTTAAACATTTTTTTTTATTATGACAAATTTCAAATCTTGATGAAAGTGGGCAAAATATTATAATAAACTTTCCTATATTCATTACTCAGATTTAAGTATGATGAAGATTTTGCTATGTCTGCTTTGTCTATCCTACACACTTTCTTTGCTAAATTATTTTAAAACAGATCATAGCTATTGTATTGGTGTCCTCTTGCAGCATGTTATGGTTTATAGCTAGATGACCCCCTAAAGCCTCATGGGATCATAGGTAGAACTTTTAGAAGGTGATTGGATTATAGGGGCATTATAGCTGGATTGCTGTTAGGAGGTGGGGCCTAGTTAAAGAGGTGGGTCACTGGGGACATGATCTGGAAGGGCTTTTCCTTTTCTTTCTCCTCCCTTCTCTCTTGGCTTCCCTGTGATCAGCTGTACTCTGTCATGCCCCTCTACCATGCTGCCCTGTGTCGGAGCCAGCCAACTGTGGGCTGAAATGTGAGCCAAGATAAACCTCTCCCTTCTTTAAGGTGAGGGTGTTGAGGATTGTGTCACAGCGATGAGAAAGTGACTAAGACACAGCCCAAACAATTGCCATGAGTTTAGCTGCTTAAACAGCTCACATTTGTTATGTAACGGTGTCTGAGGTGCAGTGTTCATGACATAGCTGGATCCTCTGCTCAGGGTCACATAGCTGTAACCAAGGTATCTGCCATGCTAGGATCTCACCTGAAGCTCCTCTTCTGATCTCATCCATGTGTTGCCAGAACTCAGGTGCTTGAGGTTGTAGGACGGAGGCCCTTAGCATCAAAAAGCAGTTCATACCATGGCTATTCACTTTTTCTTGGCGCTTGGACTTTTATGCCCTGGATTTTCTATAAGATAGGATTATCTCTAATGAAATTATTTTGGGGTAAGAGGACTTCACAGGATGTTTGGTGCTTTTCATTTTATCACATCAAAATCATGGGAACTAGCCCAGGCACAAAAAGACAAATATTACATGCTTTCACTCATTTGCAGAAGCTAAAAATGTTGATCTTGGACAAGTAGAGAGTAGAATAGTGGTCACTAGGGCTGCAAGGGTAGAGGACAGGGAGGACAGAGAGAGATGGATAATGGGTACCAAAATACAGTTAGATAGGAGGGATAAGTTCTCGTGTTTTATAGCACAGTAGAGTAACTATAGTCTACAAGAATTTGTTACATGTTTTAAAATAACTAGAAGAGTGTGGCAGTTCCCAACACATAGAAAAGGTAAATGTTTGAAGAGACAGAAATGCTAACTACCCTGATTGATCATTATACATTGCATATATGCATCAAGTTATCATATGATACCCCATAAATATGTACAAATATTATGCCTCCATTAAAGATTTAAGCAGTGCATGATATGTGGTGAGACAATTAAAAAAAACTTCATATGTTTAAAAGTGAAATTCTCAGGCTTTAGTCCTTACATCCATTTATCACATATTTATTGCTGATCAGGTCCTGAATAAGGCCCAGGGAAATGAGGTAAATAAGAAAAGGCCACTCTCTTAAGTGTCCCATCCTTTAGTCAGAGGGGACAAATTTTAAGATAATGCAATGAGAACAATTAGGTAAGAGAAACAAAAATACCAAATAGCAAAGAAACAAGTAAAACTGCATCTATCTGCAGAAAGCATAATCTTGTATTTAGGAAGTCATAAGGCACCTCTTCTGCTTGCAAACCGTAACAGCTAGTAAGAGTTTAGTGAGGTGGCAGGATGTAAGATCAACATAAAAAAATCAATCGTCTTTTTGCACACTAGCAATGAGCTACCTAAAATTGAAACTAAGAAAACAATTTCACTTATAGTAGCATCAAAAAAGTAAAATAGTTCCGGTGATATGGCTCAGCAGCACCAGCACCTGCCTGGCAAGTGTGAGGTCCTGAGTTCGAATTCCGGTACCCACATAAAAAAAAAAAGTCAAATATTTTTGAATTCATTTAACAAAATAATTGTACACTGAAAATGACAAAATATCATTGATGAAAATTGAAGACACCCTAATTAAATGAAAGACATCCCATGTACCTGACTTAGAATTTTTAATACTGTTAATTCTTTCTGAGTTGATATATAGATTTAACGCAAGCCTATCAAAATCTCAGGGGGCTCTTTTGCAGAAATTGACAAGTTGGTCCCAAGCTTCATAAGGAATTTTGAGAGACTCAGACCGATCTTTAAAAATTATAACCAAAAAACAATCCTGGAAAAGAATAAAACAATTGAAGGACTCACATTTCCCAACTTCAAAACTTAATGCAAAGCAACAATAAAGGGTTACTGACATAAGAATAGATAGATATAGAGATCAATGGAATAGAATTGAGAGTTCAGAAATAACTCAGACAGTCATGGTTAATCGACTTTTGACAAGAGTTCCAAGACCATTCAGTGAGGGAAAGAATAGTATTTTTTTCAACAAATAGTGCTGGAAAAATCAGATATCTACATGCAAAGAATTAAATTTAGCCCCTACCTCATACAATATACAAAATTAACTTAAAATGGATAAATTTAAATCTTTAAAAGTAAAACTCTTAGAAGAAAATATAGCCACAAACCTTTGTAACCTTGGAGTAAGCAATGGTTTCTTATATATGACACCAAAGCTACAAGCAACCAAAGAAAAACATTACTTGGACTTCATCGAAGCTAGAAACATTTCTGTTTCAAACACTATTTAAAAAGTGAAAATACAATTTACTGAATGCAAATCATATGTCTAGCAAGAGTCTGGTATCCAGAATAAATAAAACTCAACAACAAAATCAAACAACCTAGATAAAAAAAATGAGCAGAAGACTTGAGCAGAAATTTCTCCAAAGAAGATACATAAATAGCCAACAAACACACAAAAAGAAGTTCAATGTCAGTAATCATTAGGAAAATACAAGCTGAGTTTGACAGCTTAGATTTTCCTTCTTGGCTTGGTTTGTTGACTACCTCAGGAGCCCCCTTCCCCAAACACCTCAAGGAATCCACATAGTTCTCTTCTTCACTGGCTTGAGAGTAGTGTTGGCTTATCTGCCCCTAATAAGTATTAGCACCTCCCTGGGCTTTGTGGTCTCAGTTCATTCCTCTCCATGGTCTCCACAAGTACAGTATCAGGCCCTGCCCTCTGCCTCAATGGACCATGGTGCTACCCATCTTTCCTTCAGCCCTTGCCACCTCTGTCCCCTTTACCCTATCCCGAAACTACCCCACCTGGTAACTAAATTGATGGTGACCCTCCACACTCACCATAGCCATCTCAAGCTCTCCATGACTGGCAGAACTGTGGCCATCTCCTTTGAGTGGGTCCTACCATCTATCTGCTTTCTTTTCCTCCAGCTTCCCGCTATATTCCTGTCATAATCAAACTTGAAATTTGATGAGTTGGCTCTGAATTCCTTGGTGGTTGCCAACTACAGAGGAGCCCAGCAGTACATGGAGACTTGCCCAGGATTCTGGCCACTCCTCCCCAGCCATCCTTCTCAGTATACATGAGATGCTCAAGTTATGATGTTTTATTCCAATGATAAAGAGTATAACAAGCACAGGAAATGGCCTGGCATTAATCTCCACTCCATCTTGTGGCAGTGACTGCAATGAAAATGAGAAATAGTTTAAGCTTAACCCATTCTCATTACAATCATAATTACATTTTGTGGTCATTCTTAGTTTCTAGCAGAACGCAACTGCTCTCCATGTCAATTTGAAAGATACAGACAGCCCTTAATTTTTCTTCAGCATTCATTTGCCTAGCCATCTGCCGAAGACTGATCCTTGGGAAGCTGAAAATTAGGCTTGAGGAACTTATCTGTTTTATGTTTAAATGGTTTGGCTCAGACCTGCTAAACATCTGGATAAATGTAATTTACATCCATGTGCCTCAAAACACATTGACTTGGGCAACCTATTTATCTTTCTAATAATATGTTTAATAGGATACTTACATTTGGGCCCTAATTATATGGCTAATGGCACTGAGAATTAACCAAGAAGCATGCTGGATGGCAAGAAGAGAGGAGGAGGGGACCAAACCTTGCCAAGGACAACCCCCTCAATTCATAAACTAAGACTGGAGCACCAAATGGCTATGTCACTATGTATATTGTACAAATGGTATTCTCCAAAGTAACTGCACAATTACTGTCTCTGCAAGATTCTTTTGTGGCTATTGGATAGTAAATCTATTTATCAATAAGTATCTTTACTAATGGTTCCTTCATTCTTTTTGTATATATTTATTGAGGAAATACAATGAGCTAGGTGTTGTCGGGGGGGGGGCAGAAGAGCAAAGACAGTGAAGCTAAGCCTTTGTTTCTAAAGGGTTCATTTCTAGCGGTCAACAAGAGAGTACAACTTGGCACAGATGGGGGTGCAGGAAGAGTCCCATCCCAGGTAGTGAATAAGGATAATCCTGCAGCATCTCTGCATCCTGGCTCGGTCTTGACTAATTGTGGGCAGTGGATGAATCACCCTGCATCTTTGGGTGTTCTTCTTCTTACATGCATCTATTTGGTAATGTTGAGAATGAAAGTAGATAGTTTTGGTGTCTCCTAGGAGCTCAGTAAAGGAGATATAATGACTTCCCTGAGGGTCCCTCATGAATAAAGTTGGTGGGGCTTTAACTGGAGCAGCAGTGGCACATGCACTCCAAGGTGAGATCCTGGACTTTGAGAGAACCTGCAAATGTGGCTGGACCAAGAAGAGAGGAAGTGGCATCTGGGGCTGATCAACCCTGGAGTATCCTAGGTGCTAGCTAAAAAATTGGACTTGGCCCCAGTGCAATGGGAGCCTTTCAGCAGGAGAGGCAGTGAAGGAGAGATGGGCACATTCAATAGAGAGCGAATCCCCCCAAACTCAGGACAAGACCAGAGGCAGAGAGGTTGTGGCAGTCATTCCGAAGCAAATCCCTGTGGTAGTGTGTTTAATGGCTTTCATTTTATCAGAGATGGTATTTTACAGAGTTTTTTTTAAGTGAGCTCTTTGAGAATTTGGATTCTTGGACCTGACTATGTCAAAATGTCCCTTATATTAAGCCTGTGGTCCGGGCCAGTGAACAGAGGGCTGGGTTAGATTTTTAGTGTAAGCATCCAAGGGCAAGGCATGGAGAGTGATGCCACAGAGTTGGAGCAATGGGGGGTTATGGCCTGGCTTGTGTTCAGGTTCTTGGGTGCCCTTCCCTTCTCCTTTGCAGAAATTGGTCTTTTCCATGAGCAGAGCTTTATATAAACAAGGAGAGGTTGAGGTAAGAGGGCTGACTATACTTGTCCTTACTGTCACATGGACTAGGCCCCTGATGGATTTTCCCAGGCCTCCCTGTCCTTATCTCTAGGTGAGACCCAAAGAACCCAAGAGCCATGGTGTTGCTTGCTGGAGGGGTGGATCTCCCAGTTCTATCCCCTGTGATCTCTTTCTGATTCCCAGCCTGACTGTTCCTCAGAGTGTAGCATGTCCACATGGGTACACATGGTAACCTTCCTGTTTTCAGCTGGTCGTATTTCTTTGTTGGAAGGAAGGATCAAGTGTCCTGGACATTTTCCATCAGTGTTTTGAAATATAATGTTAGTTCTTAGTACTATTTAAAAATAAAGATGCAGATATGGACAGGGCAGTTGGCAAAGGAAGTGAGGACAGTAGATGTTCACTGAAGGGGAAAACATGGTGATGAAACAGGAAAAATAAATTATCATTTGCCTCCAGAACTGGCCAGAGGGGACTACTGCTAATTAATACAGTCGGTCCTTGCAGGAGCTCACAGTTACAGGAGGAGCCTGCCCCTTCCCTGGCCAGCTGTCTGCCCCTGACCTGCGTCATCCTCAGCTAACCAAGCTGCAGCCTCGGGTTTGGTAGCTCTTAATAAGCAGTGGAATTAGATCTGACCTTTGCAATCATGGCTTTAAAAAAAAAGATTATTAAATTAAAAAATGTTAAATCTCAAATGAGCCGAAATCTTTTGTACGAAGAGCCCGCCTATCATTGCTTTTGTCCACAAAACATATTTAACCTCACCTCGTAATTAAAGCCAGTGAATCTACCAGGCCCATTGGTTTATTATGTGCACAGAGAACTCAGCCGCTCTCATCTGAAAAGGACAGCGCTGCTTCCCTTGCAGGCATTTTCTTGAGTTGCTTGGCAAAACTATAGGTAGGAAGTCGAATATTGTCTGGAATAGCTTCCACTTTACCTCCTAGCCCCTCCCCCACCCACAATCCACATTGAGCAGAAAATGCTTCTCAATTAGAGAGAAATGCCCAACAAAGGATAGTTAGCCAGGCTAAAGGCACATTCTGGGGGCAAGTGTGTCTAACGGGCTTAGATTCACTGGGCCCAGATCAGCATTGTCAAATCCCCAAGCTAAAGCCCAGCCTCAGATGCTACGCTGCAGTTTGCAGGCAGAGGAGAGAGGGATCTGTGCAAATTTCCATGGAAGACTATGGTGATTCTGAACATGATTCTGGAAATCTAGGCTTCCCTGGAGAAATGCTAAAACTGTAGACTTGAGAGTTCACTTGACTTGCATTAGGGTTTGTGTCTCTGCTGCTTAGTTGGTTTGTGAATTTGGCAAGTTATCAGACCATTCTGAGCCCTACATTTCTTATTTATAAAATAAAGGTAGAAAAAAAATTCTACCTTGAAGGATTATTATGGACTTAATGGCATAATATGTGTCAGATTCTTAGGATAGTTCCTAGTATATAGAAATCAGCTACCGTTCTATGTTCTTTTCCTTTTGTTCTTTCTCCTTTTTGCTACTGGAAAACAAAACTGCGAAAATAGCCAAATAAGTTGTATGTGCCCAGAGGGGATGTCTGCTCTATTACTGTCAGGACGGATTATAAAACTACATATAAAGTCACTGTGTAGTACTGGCCCAATAGAAAAAAATCTAGTGGAACCAAATACAGAACCCAGAAGCAGATCAGCCATCAACTGCATTGTGGTGCATTGTGAGAAAGTGTAGATCACTCAATAAAAATGCTGGGAGCATTGGTTAGCCGTGTCAAAGAAAGGAAATAGAATCCCTACCTCACATTGTACATAAAATTTGTTTCCAGATCAATTAAATGTGAAAGGCAAAACTCAAACATTTTAAAGAAGAAAATAGAGGAGACTATTTAATAATCTCAGAGCTTTAAAAAAATATTTATTTATTTATTTAAAATTTATTTTTTTGATTTTTTGAGACAGGGTCTTGCGATGTAGTCCAGGCTGATCTTGAACTTGCCGTGATCCTCCTACCTCAGTCTCCCTAGTGTTGGGATTACAGGTGTGCGCCACCATGTAGGGTTAAGTTTTCTTAAGGAAAGAAAAACAGGTTGGTAAATTAGATTACATTAAAATTCAGAGGTTCTTTCAACAAAAACTTGGACAAGATATTTGCAACATACATAACAAAAGATTAGTATTTAGAATATAGACAATTGGGAAGTAATGAGAAAAAACAATAGAAACACAGTCAAAAGACATGAATAGACATTTTGTGGAAGAGTAACCTGGAATGGCCAATTAACATATGAAAAGATGCTCAACCACGTTTGTAATCAGGAAAATGCAAATTAAAACCACAATGGCATACTTTTTTTTAAAATTAGAGGGTCGGGCTAAGTTGTCCCAGAGTGGTCTCCAACTTGCAGATCCTCCAGTTTCCTGAGTAGCTGGGATTATGGCTATTACACCGTGAGATTACAGCATGACTAGTTGCATACCATTTTATACTTGCTTGGTTGACCAAAATTAAGTCTGACCATACATGCATAGGTGAGGATGTGGAGAATGGAATCTTATGTATATTGCTGGTGAGAAAGTACAATGGAAAATGGATTTGGGAAACAAATTAGCATTGTCTTATAAAGTACACATGCTCTCCTACAACCCAGCAACCCACTCTGAGTGTATACCTGAGTGAGTCTTTTGTTCCTGTGCAGCAGGAGAATGTGATGAGAGCACTCATGGCAGCTATGTGAGTAAAAGCTAAACCCCGTCACCATCCTAATGTCTACTGAAAACAGAATGGATAAACACACTGTAGAATATTATACATATGAAAAAGCTAATGAGCCACAGAAACCTAAGAACACCTGTACGGATCTTTGAAACACAATGCTGAGTGAGAAAAGCAGCTCACAGGTGAAGATCTAGACTGAAGTGACATTTCTATAAAGCTCAAAACCCAATGCCACTAAAGGTTGTTTAGATAATGGAACGATAAGCACACAGTTCAGGATCCTGTCTACCTCTTTAGAAGACACAAGATGTTGAGTTAGGATGGAACAAATAGGCCACATTTCCAGTGTTGGAATTGTTCTGTTGTTAATTATTCATCATGTGTATAATTGAAAACAAAAATGAAAATAAGGCAAAAATGGAACGGCTGGGACTAGGTATGCTGCTGCTACAGTTTCCAGCTGGCTCTTGGGAGGTAGGGAGGAAAGAGAGCACAGCAAGGGGTAACCCAAGAGGCCAAGCTAACACTGGCGAGAGAGGACGTGAAGGTGCCCAGGAAAGCAGAGCTTGGAAGGGATCGCAAGACCCAACACCTCCAGCCACATCCTGGGAAAGAGGGACACTAGCTGTGGAAACAGTTGTTCTTCAAGCACTGATGCATATGGGGAACAGAACCAGAAGTGTCTGTCCAGGGGAACCAATTGCCAATTTAGCTCTTTGGAGATTTCTCTTCCTACTGAAAGACTGATGTTAATATCACACAGTGGGTCCTGTTACTCAACTCTTTAACATGAAAAATAAAGCTCCTGTGGTAGAGGGATATGGGGGAGCCTCTGCCTGCCATAGTTTATCTGTTTAGAAGAACATGGAGCCATGGGAAAGAAATATTGATATGTCCTGTTTTCTAAGACATGGGAATAGTGGTTTTGAGTCAGGAAGCTGGTCTTTTAAATTCTAATAGTTCCAGAGCATTTTCAATTTTCTTTTTTTTTTTTGGTACCAGGAATCGAACTCATGACGTCACGCTTGCCAGGCAGGTGCTGTGCCGCTGAGCTGTATCCCTGGCCATTTTCAATTTTCAACTGAAATTTCAAATGTATTTCAATGCCACATGGAATTTAGGACCTGGCCCAACTGGGGATACTCTGTGGGTGACTGTATCTCCTGCTCTCAACCCTGCACCTTTTTCATTTGGTCACATTAAGAATGCCTTGCCCTACCCGGGCGCAGCAGCACATGCTTGTAATCCCAGCACTTTGGAGCCTGAGGCAGGAAGATCTCAAGTTTGAGTCTACCTGGGCAACTTAGTGACTCCCAGTCTCCAGATAAAAATTGGAAAGGGCTGGGGATGTAGATCAGTGGGAGAATGCCCCTGGATTTGATCCCTAGTACCACAAAGGAAAAACAAAGCCCTGCCCTCAGTACAATGGACTTGAAGGAATGTGGGTAGGCCATCGTTTCAATGGAACATGGATTAACACTCCCAAAGTATGTACAGACCACTGACAGTAATGCCTTTTATAGTCCCACTATGGCATTGCAATGACCTGGAAATAACGGGTCAGTGAAAACATTTGAAACTCAGTGTGCGCTTTTCTTATTTGTTTATCCATATAATCTTAGTTTGGGTTCTGTTTCTGGTCATTTAGCAAAAGTCCCAGGTTGAACCATTGTCTTTTATGACAAAGGTAGTGGGATCTTCTTGACCAGCAGAAGCCTAAGGAGCCTTGCTTTATGGCTTCTCCAACCAGGTTGAAACCACTTTTTAAAATGCCATTCTGTGGAAATCCCCAACTGGGCTTAGCGGAAGGAGCTTGTTGCCAGAAACCTTAACTTGATTAGCATCAGGATTTTACTTCTTATCGTGAAGTTGAAGCAGGATTCGGTTCCTTCTTTCTGCTACTTTTCCCTCATGTTCCATATTTAACCTTAAAGATTTCTGCCCCAAATTGATCTGAGTGGGGGCTCAAGGAATGAAGATGATCTTCAGTGAACAGCAGGAGCATTTTAATTGCAAAGCTTAATTGGATCATGCATAGCTTTCCTGTGCTTTACAAAGAAAGGGTTTCAATGCAAATAATGCTAGAATGTGGGAAGCCTTGACCACTCTCCACCCCCACCCTACGATCGCTTATATTTTCCTAATGCTTAAAATATGGAAAAGGTAACAGCTAACATTGTGCTTCTAGCACATACGCTGCCTCTAAATAGCTTTTGGGCACTGTGTACATTTAAAAGCAATAAAGTCATTGTTATTATTACATAAAATAAAAGAAGCACCTTGGATCATTAAATATGAAGATCTCTTTTCCAGTGGCCAGGAGAACCATGGGGCAGACGTGCTTTTCCCTTCACAGCTGGCTTGAGACTCAAGAGAGGACAGTCAGAGAGGCCCGGAAAACCAGTCGGCTTCTAATTGTGTCTTTACAGCCAACTAGGCTACCAAAATGATTATCTTTTTCTCTCTGAGCCTTACTGACCTGTGGCTAATGAGATTTGTGCTTCGATTAGTTGTAGAACATAAATTAGCTAATCAATGGCAAAGGATTCACATTATTCCTCATACATGAGTTCTGCTGCAGTGATCTGTATGTAATATTCAAATCAATTTTGAATACTCAGGATGATTCTGTTCATGTGGCATGCTGGAAGCTGGCAACATCTGTAGCCTCCTGGCTGATGAGGATGAGGCCAGGCCACTCATTGGCTTCTGGAGCTTTGCAAATTGCCTGGCGTCCAGTTACACCTGGTTAGAGACAAATGGCGTTTCCTGGAAAGCTGCTTGGAAAAAGCAAGAGGAGACCTGGGAGAATGCACAGCCCGATGTGGCCTTTTTCCTGAAAAGGAAATAAAAAAGCAGACAAGCTCATTTCAGGATTTTGATGTGGAAACTTTGCAAAGAGCTAGGTCCTTGGTCAGTGTCTTGACTTTTTAGCACTAAGAAGCCTGTCTTTGCGCATTGCTGTAATTGTCTCGTCTGTACAATTAACTGGCATCTTGGCATAAAATGTGGAAATTTGTACAGTCTTCTAAGCATCTGTGGGCTTTATGGTACAAGTTCTGTTAGTACTGAAGCCACAGAAAATTAAATGTTCCCCAAAGAACTTCCAGATGTGCTTTATTCTAATAGGGTCATTATACAGTAAATTAAAAAGCAGGGTAAATGGAACTGTAAAATTTAAATTACTCTAAAACCACATCTCTTTGCTTTGAGCATTCATTTGTGGGGTTGCATTTGCAATAAATGTGAATTAGGCAGCTGCAATAACTGTTAATCATATATTTATAAAATAGTAATGAGGAAATGAATAGCAGAGTAAGACAGCTGCACATTTCTCTAATAGTGTGTCAACTGTGAACATAATAAGATGTGGAACATTGTTTGGTGCTGGGCCGATAATACAGCTGAATGTAAGAGATCGCTTCAGCCTCTTAACTTTACATGAAATTATACATAAAATCCATAAAAGCCCATAATAATGCATTATGCCTCTGAATTGTATTCAATATTTTTCTTTGCTTTGATTTTCTGAAATGAGCTCTACTTTCACCAAAGTCATCTTCCAGGGATCAGTGAGGGTTTTGTTTCAGGCGCTGTCAGCCTTCTAAGATTGCAGTGGGATTTAAAGAGACCAGCACTGGTACAGGCAAGGAGATCATGGTGGTGCTTCTTTTTGTTTTCTCGCAGTTGCTGTAAGTGGCCGGAGGCCTGTTTTGTGTTGGGCTGAGGACAAGGTATGCATAGGCCTTCCTGGCCACCTCTTGGTGTGAGGAGTGTGGACAGAGGCTACTCACTGTCCACTGGAGCTCTAAGCTGCAGGCTCTGCCTGATGGGGAGAGGGACATCACCTTTAGCCACTTCCAGACACATATCTTGGGAATCCAAGAGTGGGGGCTAGGGCAGGTCTAGGGCAGGTGATCCAGATCCCATTGATTAATTTTAGAGAAGGACAGTTTCCCTCCTGAGCTCATACCCAACTGACTGTGTGCTTCCTCAGGGGTGAGTGGTGGTGTGGGCTGCTTCAGTGCTGAGCAGAGAGAAGGAGGAAGCCTGATTCAGGCTTAGCAAGGCAAGGAATAGGGCAGCTCTTCCATGGAGCACTTGGGCTCCAAAGCATCCTTTGGCCTAGTCTGGCCTGGTCATTGGACAAAATCCTCTGCAGTAAAATTGAGGTTTTGGGATACATTTCTCCCTGTACCATATGGAGGAGGGGAAGGGGTTGCTGCGATGGAGTGTTCACTTGGAGAGATGATCTTGGGCAGGCTCATCACGTCACTCCACAGCACTGCTGGGATGCAGATGTTCTCAAGAGCCGCAGTCAGGGCTGTGCACAGGTGGTTCAATCACAGCTCCCTCTACCTCCACATCAAATACCTGTAGGGGCCTAGCTATGCCAAGGTCTTGAGTGTGGTGGCTTCGATGTGTGTTTTTTTGCCTTGGTCTGGAATGTTCTTCCCTTCTTGGAAACTAGTCTCCCTTGGATTTCTCCCTTGGGAAGTCTTCCCAGATGCCTGCACATCTTTCCTTACTCCCTGGCATTCAGTACAGTATATGTGCATCTGCATACAACAGCAATCTTATTGCAGCTTAGAGTGCTGTGAGTTAGTGTCGTCATCCCCTCACTGAGGGCTCCATGGACAAGTCTGAATTTTGGTGCTTGCTACATCTTGTTTTGGAGCCAAATGCATCAATGCATTCACTGAGCACTAGTAGAAGCTTAGAAGAAATGGTTGGTTGAGTTCAACTTGAACTCTGTTGGTGCTTCTGTTAAGAGATGCCCTCATTTCCTAAGGGCAAGATCTGGAGAAGAAAGGAACCTGTCTGCAAGGGGCCAGAGAAGGAGCAGTTCTGATGGACAGTGTGCCCCTGAGACGTCCAATGGGAACATCTCAAATGGAACATCAAGAGCCCGTACCCACCTGGCCTCTCAATAACCGGCCTTTGATGAGATGCTCACTGAAGGCAGTGTAGTGGGGCAAAGCTGGGGTCCATTATGCTCCCTGGGAAGAAGGGAGGAAGGGACCAGAGAGGGAAGAAGAGGAAATAAGTGAGAGGGAGAAAAAAGGAGAGGGAAGGGAAAAGAGAGGGAAGAGAAGAGCAAGAAAGAGGAGAGCAGGAGGAAGGAGATTGTTTCATGCACATACACTGAGCATTCTGTAATCTAAACTACATTCACTTCCGGTATTTCAGTACTGAATTTTTTTTTTTTTTTGTGGGTTCCGGGGGGTTGACCTCAGGACCTTGCGCGCCAACAGGCACCCGTGCCGCTGAGCGATATCACCGGCCCCTTTTTTGTATATGGGTTCCGGGAGTCGAACTCGGGCCCTCGCGCTTGCCAGGCAAGCGCTTACGCCACTGAGCCATCTCACTAGCCCAGTACTGAATTTTTTAAACTAACAATATTTTATCCCAAAAGTACTATATAGTCATTATAGGGAATGACTAGAAATAAGTACAGAGAAGAAAGAATGAATAGAAATAAGTACAGAGAAGAAAGTAAATATTTGCTGTAACCACCTCTTAGCCACAGATAACTCCTGTTAATATTCTATGCACCCTTTTCTAATCTTTGTTTTATTTGCATCCACATCCATGGATCCAAATATAATTAGGCTATACATGGTATTTTGAACATACTTTTAGACATTTTTTTTTTTTGTGTGTGGGTACCGGGGGTCGACCTCAGGACCTCGTGCGCCAGCAGGCACCTGTGCTGCTGAGTGATATCACCGACCCTTTTTTTTCGTATGTGGGTTCCGGGAGTCAAACTCAGGCCCTCGCGCTTGCCAGGCAGGCACTTATGCCGCTGAGCCATCTCACCGGCCCCAGACATGTTTTGGACATCATGAAATGTTCTTCTACATAATGTCATTTAATGTGATTTTGTAGAAAGTCTGACATAAAGAATTCTGACATTAATGATTAAATCTGACATTAATCAATCACTCCCATTTTTTTTTTTTTTGTGGGTACCGGGGTCGAACTCAGGACCTCACACTTGCCAGGCAGGTGCTTATGCCATTGAGCTATCTCACCAGCACCCATATTTGTTTTAAAATTCCATAGTTTAGTTAGCTATTCTTTATATGTTTAACTATCCTCTTATTGTCTGTTTAACCATTCTCTACTTGCTGAATATTTATGAATGTTTTTTGAAGATTTAAGTAATGTTGTTATTAATGTCCTAAAAACCTTTGACAATTTCATATGTAAAGGATGATGCTTCACTGGAATTTTAATTTCAATTTGTTGTTTTATTTCTATAAAGTAGAAATTTCCCCTTTGTTTTTTGCTTACTAGTATGTAATTTTCTTTTGAGATGGTTAAGTACAGCATTGTTAATTGAAGGAACAGTGCCAGAGCTGAGTGGTTTATGGGATGCATATTTCATTTAGTCCTTGCATTAACCCCATGAGCAGACACTACATTGTGCATTTGAGAAGAGGGACTGAGACTTGGTGAGCTTGAGGGTCTTGCCCAGAGACACAGAGTTAATAAATGGTGGTGCGTGCTTCACGGCAATATGTGTCTGATCCTTCTTCTGCTAGGTGCTGATAGGTTTCTCTAATTTATTGAAGCTGTCTGCATATTAAGTATTTAATTAATTGTTCATATACATACAACATGGTATTCTAAATGGCAGCCAGTGTGTCCAAGTGTTTCCCAAAAGAACAGAAGATGTTCCCTAAGAAATTTATCTCTCTTCTTTTAAGCTTTCTTCAGAAGTTCTCCTGCTTTTGACTCCACTTCCTGGATTCTGCTCCTTTGCCATTTTTTTTTTTTTAAAGAGAAGGAAAAAAAAAACAACAAAATAAAACAAAAAGGAACAAAATTTCAAAACAACCTAACAGGAGGGCAACAATGGTTAATACATTATGCATTGTTATCTTTAAATTAGTTACTCAGGGTACAAGATATCAGCATTCAATTGTCCAAACATTACTGGCATAAACCTTTCTCTTTAATGAACTAAGCAAAATTAGTAGTGTATCTATCTTAACCATCTTATATTATAAATATTATAATACAATATTATATTAATATTGTACAATATTATAAATACAATATTTTTCTTTTCCCTTTTTTCTTTTCCACATTCCCCATCCCAGTCTCTCTTTCCTTTTGACCAGTTTCTTTCTGATTCATCATATCTATTGTACATTTTGGATCTTATTTACTCTTTCAGTTTCTCACACTAGGGAGACAATACGATGTTTGCACATGTGCATCTGGTAAATTTCACTTATGAGTATTTTCTCAAGTTGCATCCGTTTACCTATAAAAGTCTCCAGTTTATCCTTCTTTATGGCTAAGTAGTACTCCATTGTATAAAAATACCACATCTTTCTTATCCATTCCTCAGTTGATGGGCATTTGGGTTGTTTCCAAGATCTGGCTATTACAAATTGTGCTGCTATAAACATGGGTGCACATATATCGCTGTGGTACCATGTTTTCAATTCTTCTGGGAAGATACCCAGAAGGGGAATAGCTGGGTCAAATGGGACCTCCAATCCTAGTTTTTTGAGGAATCTCCACACTGATTTCCACAGTGACTGTACCAGTCGACACTCCCACCAACAGTGGAGAAGGGTTCCTTTTTCCCCACAGCCCCTCCAGCATTTGTTATTAGTTGATTTCTTGATAATAGCCATTCTTTCTGGGGTGAGATGGAATCTCAGTGTTGTTTTAATTTGCATCTCTCTCATGACTAGTGATGTTGCACATTTTTTTTGTGTATTTATTTGCCATTTGTATTTCTTCCTCTGAGAAATGTGTATTCATCTCAGATGCTCATTTTTGGATTGGGTCTTTAAATTTGGGGGGTCTGATTTTTTTGAGTTCTTTGTATGTTCTCGATAGTAATCCTTTGTCTGAGGAACAGCTGGCAAACATTTTTTCCCACGTTGTGGGTTGTCTCTTCACTCTGTTGGTGGTTTCTCTTGCTGTGCAAAAACTTTTTAATAAGATGAGATCCCAGTTGTTGATTCTTTGTGATAGTTCCTGTGTGGTTGAGGTTTTAGTCATAAAGTCTCCTTTGCCATCTTGTAGTATGTTTGCCCTATGCAAGGAGAGCAAACATCTGTGACTATTTCTCATCTCATTTATAAGAGGAGGCTGAGGCTGCCCAATGCAGAGATTTGGCAGGTAAGCCAATTAAATCGCAGACAAACAAAGCCCCCAAACACCATTAACAACAAGAATCAACCAAATCCAAAGTAGCTGAACCAAAAAAAATATCCTAAAATGGTGTCAATTGGCTCAGACTAGGGGTAGAATTGCCAGGTGAAATATAGACTACCCAATTAGATTTGACTTCCAGAAAAGCAATCAATAATAAAATTACTACAAAATAATAAAAAATGGCAATAAAACATCTTATGCAATATTTTAAATACACTTACACTAAAAGTATTCCTTGCTACTTACCTGGGCGTCCTGTCTTTTAGCTCGCAGTAGCTCACAACCCCAAGTGGGCAGGCTGGGGCAATGCACTAATTGGCTCGATATAGTAAGCACAGTCAGAGGGATGAAAAGACCTGACACGCCAAGTTCACTTTTGTTTTTAAAACATTGCTGTCATTCCTTTGCACCTATTTGTGTGCATGGAGTAGTTCAAGGTGAAGGGGGTGGCACCTGCCTGCCTCTGTGTGGATGCATGGGTGTGGGCGGTGGTGCTGGGCTTCTCAGCAGCTTTGCCCTGCAGCTCTACATTTCTGGAGCTGCCTGATGCTTCCTGATTCTTCTGGGAAAGGGACTCCCAGAGGGAGGGGTTCGTTAGGGCAGGAGCCAGCATGGCTATTATATGGTCTTCCTTTTAAAAAACAAAGCATATGAAATCTCACTTTCTTTTCTGGTCAAAAAGTCAATAATGTGTGGGGCGTGATGGTACATATCTGCAGTCCCACAACTTTTGGAGCCTGAGGCAAGAGAATCACAAGTTCAAGCCCAGGATGGACAACTTAGTGACTTAGCAAGACCCTGTCACACACACACGCACACGCACACACACACACACACACACACACACACACACATAAAATAAAATAAAAGGGCTGGGGATGGAGCTCAGTGTGAAGGCCCTGGGTTCAATTCCCAGTACTGAAAAAAAAAAAAAAAAAAAGAGTGAGTAGCCAGAAAAGGTGTTTGGTCAAAACATTAATTTACAATGATGATTGTAGAAACAAGAAAATGAAAAACATCCAATTCAGTCACCCAAGATCCCTCCACCCAGAGAAAGCACTGATAGCGTTTTAGGAGGTTTCCTTTCACCTTTTTCTCTGTGTGCCTCACTTTCTTCTAAGTGTAAAGGACAGAATTCCAGGGGAAAGTGGTGTGTTTTTCAGAGGTGACAAGGCACTGGGGTTGGCATGAAGGTTGAGCAAATGATGAGGCACCCACGCTGGCCAGGCAGGCCCCCGGGGTGGCAGACAAGAAAGAGCTTTTACCTTTTGGCTGGCCTTGGGGCTGGCAGTCCCCAGGACATGGCCTATAAATTTTGTGAAGAGACTTTGGTCTTTTTCAAATAGGATTTTATTGGGTACCCTAATATATGTTACAGATAAAAAGGGCATTTAATTAATTAATTAATTTATTATTATTATTTTTTTTTAGACAGGGTCTCACTAGGGAGTGTAGGCTGGCCTTGAACTCGCTTATGTAACCCAGGCTGGCCTCCAACTCATGGTGATCCTCCTGCCTCAGCCTCCTGAGTGCTATGATAACAGGCGTGTGCCACCACGCAGGGCAAAAAAGGGCATTTTAGCCATACAAATTCATTTCACAAGTTCAGATGAGCAAAATTTTGAAATCAATCAATAAGAACTATATGACTATTTTTGAATTTGGGTTTATGTGTTACAGTTGCAGCCGTTAGCAGCCTCAGCATCCAATTCAGGTGAGATTATTATATTTATAGCTGCGAATGAGTCCTGCTTGCAAATGGTAATTTAAAAAAAAGCTTATTTTGAAATTTAAGAAAATTCTTTAAACCATGAAAAAGAAAATTACTCTGAGATGCACTCCAAAACAAGCTGAAACACTAGTTAACACATCAAAGTGTTCAATTTTGGAAGGCACACAGTTGTGATAAAAATTATGTGCAGCAAAAGGTTGAACCACGTATTTGTAGACTACCGAGCACCCAGAGAGATGTTTGCGGAGGCCAGCCTCTGTCTGTGGCTCTCTGGACAACAAGAGTGTGTTGTAGGTTTGGGCTGGTCAACGGCCAGTGTGAAACTGTTGGTTACTTTGGGATCAAGGGCTCTCACTGGAGGGTGAGCCCATGGCCTGGTCTGACCCTCACTGGTAACCTCAGGCATGGGCCCCTGTGTTCCTATGGGAACCTGTGGGCACTTGATAGCTGGCCCTTCTTCCCTCTGGAATAGCCATGGCTAACATTTATTGAGCATCTACTAGGTGCCAGGTCCCATGTGGTGGCTTTACATCATCAGAAACATACTGTGGTGGGGAAATTAAGAGTATTCACACCAGCTGGGCATGGTGGCACATGTCTGTAATACTAACACTCGGGAGGCTGAAGCAGGAGGACCGCTGCCAAGTTTGAGGCCAGCCTGGGCTTCATAGTGAGTTCAAGGGCAACCTGAACTACATAGCAAGACCCTGTCTCAAAGCACCAAAGCAACACAACACAACACAACACAAAGCAATGCAACACCCAAGAGTGTTTACACTGTTCCCAGGCAGAGGGGTAAATGTGGCCGGAAGGAACATTTGGGACAGCTTCTTAAGGTAGAGGGCAGGTCTAAGTGGCTACAGCTAACGCGGCCTCCTGCTAAACCATATAGCCTTTGATTTGGTGGATGGGCTATTCCACCGCAGAGTGGGATGCTATTCCTAGGCGCTGCCTTTTCTCCCTTCCCCTTTCTCTCCTCTAAGTAAGCGACGATGTAGGAAAGAGACTCAGGAAACTCTTGTCAAGGAATGAACGCAAACAGTAAAAGATGAGCCTGCTAGGGCATGTTTGTGTTTCAATCTAGCCCTGATGGTGCAGCAGAGCTGTAGCTTGGAGGAGGCTGATGCCTGAGGTCACCTCTTGCTACCTGTGTAGTAGTGAGCACAATACATAACCTTTCTGGAGCTCAGCTTCCTCATCTAAGAATGAGGCAAACAATTATAATAATGTTAATAGCCCACAGCTATAGTGGCTGCATCTTCAGTTCTATATGCCAGATACTGTTCTAAAAAAGTTACTTCTATTAAGTCATTTAATTTTCTCATTGACCCTCCTTGTGAAATAGGTATTTTTATCACCCCGATTTATATATGAGGACACAGGGAAACTTGCACAAGCTCAGCAAGGCATCTGGGATCCAAATCCATGGCCTTAATTTTTATACTTTCCCACTCATATGTGAAAGGTATGCATGGGGTATCTTCTAGACCCATTCTCCCCTTTCCCGAGCATTGGCTGTCATCTCCTGTATGACCCTGCAGCTATATTTATGCCATGTCACCTGTCGCCTGGAACATGGATTGGACCACCACGGACATTTAACTCAAGCTAGGCTTTCACATTCTCTCTAAAAATGTGCAATTGGGATTCTGAGTTGTTAGTTTCCATTGTTTGCTTAAATTTAAGATGTGTAGAGTCAGATGGCAGGAATGTCCCTGTTTGGCCCAGTGATATCCAAAGCAGAGAAAGGAGAGAGTGGTCAGTGGACCCAGGCCTTGGGTCTTCATGCTGCTCCCTCCTGGGGTATACAATTGAGCCCCCCACCTCTGAGAATTTGAATGAGTATCTGTTTCTTGCAAGAACAGAGCTTCTATGTGAACATCATATTAAACTATGTCTGCGGGAAGAGTTTTATAGGCTCTGATCTGAAGACGCATTATAATTTTTAATGCTTTCAAAGTTAATAGATTTTAAGCCTTTGTGTCCTTAGTAATTTAAGTTTCACTAAGATGGATCCTCTGTACCATGTCCCCTTGATAGGTATATTCTTTATTTAATTCACAGAGAAGACACAATGTCCATGAGGCCCTTTTCACCCCTTTGTTGGTGCATGTGGGTACCAGTGAGACTTGGCGATAAAGCCCATCTCCCCAGGACACTCACCTTGGCTTGAGTTCCATTAGTGAGACCCTGGCGACAGCAAAGAAGGCAGGTTAAATAGGTTGCTGTGGGTCCTTTGTGAAGGACTGCTAATCTCCCCCAAATGACTGCCCTTTGAGTCTTGGCTGCATCCAGCTTCCTTTTTTTGTACACTGGCTCCATTTAAAGTCATTAAAGGGGAAATCTGATTGGATAAGTTCATCCAAATTCTGTAAACGCCACTTCCGCACAAATGATTGCTGGCAATCAATTTAATTTTTCAAATAAAATGATTAAATTGCTATTATTGTCAGATCATTTTTTATTAAGAAAACCTTTTAAAATGTTAATTATTAGACCCCCTGAAACACTTTCATCTTTCCTGACTTTGCTCTTGAGCAGAAAGTGTCTGCTTATTCCTCACACCAACTGAAGGGAAATGCGGGCTTCCCTTTTTTACACCTGCAACTATTCTCCTTAGCTCTAATATTTATGTGAATTTAACTTTAATTTTTCAGCCTTTCATCTTCTGAATTAGTCATATAATGCATAGATCACTCCTTCAATGCTTCTTTCCTGTTTATTTGCCTTAACAATAGATTCATTAACTAGATTTGGGTGCTCAAGCCATGCGACCACATCCATTTCAAAGGAAGATTTAATGGCATTTCATATTTTTCTACATTAAGGAAGATTAAAGTATATTACAATACCCTTTACTGCCCTATTTTCTTCATTTTAGAAGTGGTCAGTTTTAAAATTCTTTTCCCCTCTCTTTCTTTCATCTGCAGTGTTCGATAAATTGTCCAGGCCTTTCAGATGATAGTCCCAGCAAATTGAGTTCTATATTACAACTCGGATGCATTGTTTAGCCCATCAGCAGTCAGATAAAGCACCCTTATTCACACAGGACATCAAAAGAACAAATATATGTTCGAAGTGGGTAAAAAGAGGACTGAGACTCAGATATTTCATTTTCTTAATTGTTAGTGATTATTTGGCTAGTTTCAAGGTGATCATTTTGCTGACTGTGAACCTAGATTTATTTGCCTGATGTAATAGTAGTATGAAATCCATAACCATCTCTCCCTGGACCTAGATCTATATTCATGACCACAAATTACACTATTGGCAGACAGGGCAGTTGCATCATCTTTTAATAGCCCAAGGGGCCATCATACTAACATTTAAATAGTGGGCAGTAATGTGAAATGCAAGATCTGGACTTATGCCTTTTTATTTTAGCCATGTACCATCTTGTGAAATAGTCAGGGAATTCGAAGGCATTCTCAGGCTTGAGCAAGGGAGATATTAAGATTTAAGCTTTTTTTTTTTTATTTTTTGTAAGGCAGAGGAGGTCAAGGCTTTTGGGCACCTTTTGGGATGAAGTTTTATTTGGGTGTGCCATCTATCAGCCCAAACTGTCTTGGGGTGTGCTCCCCCACCTCAGTAAATTCGGTATAACCTTGCTTGACACTGAGTCTAAACAAAGTTTGGGGATGTTGTTAAGATACCGGAGGAGAGGGCAGAAGACAGATTTTATAACAGTACAGTCATGGGGTGTAGGTTTTAGGCAATAAGCAGGTAGCCTAGTTTTCTCAAAAGAAAAAAGAAAATAATGGAAAAGTGTAACATTCATTCGGAGGCCTCAAAGGCATAAAAAACCCAATTCCAACTGTTATAGGTCCCTGCAGGAGTCTACAAAAGAACTAAGCTTTTTAAGTAAGAAAACTAGATTCTGGCCCACAGGGCCCTGTCATTGCTGCTTAATGGATGAAACTCTTTGGATATAAATATGCTGTTTACGTCTCAGCTTCAGCTTTCATAAAATATAACCTTTTTATGATTTACGACCCACAGAAAAACTGGAGGATGGATTTTTAGCTCTGAATTGGTTGGATGTCAACAAGAAAAATATAGATAACATATTGAGGTAGTGGGGTGTTAATGCCACACAAAATGATGAAATTATTTTTGTTTAGAAAAGTTAAGTTTGTTCTTAAAGTTGTTAGTGGATGGTGGTTGTGTGAGGCAGGCCTGATGAAAACCTGTGAATGTCTCTCATTTTTAAGTCTGTACCCGGTGGCTTACAAGTTCGAGCATGTTTACTCAGTTCTCAATCAGTAATGTCTTCTTGAAAAGTTTGGGCTAACCACAGATTCTTCAAAACTGGGAATGGCTGTTGTGTGTCTAAATCACTCAGAATTTCAAGTGCTGCCTCTTGGTCACATTTTCCAACATCAAATGTAGACGCTATGCTGATGCTTCTGGCAGGAGATGGCGGAACAAGTCTTTTTTTGTCCCCCCCCACTGCAAAGATGACTGGAAAAAATGAAAAGCAAAAACAAAGCTCCCAAATCAACAAGTAAGCAAACAAACAAAAGTAAAACTCTTAAATCAAAAGCAACCACAAACTCCCATCCCTGCGTACTCACAAAAGCCAATCCATTTGTCATTTGGGAATCTGTTTTGGTTTTATAGCTTTCTTGTATAGTGAGGCACATGTACACATGCACACTTGTGCATAAAATATATAATTTAAACATTTATACTGGCCAGTGAGATGGCTCAGCGGCATAAGCACCTGCCTGGCAAGCATGAGGTCCTGAGTTCGACTCCTGGAACCCACATATGAAAAAAGGGCCGGTGATATCACTCAGCGGCACGGGCACCTGCTGGCATGCAAGGTCCTGAGTTTGACTCCTGGTACCCACAAAAAAAATTTATACTTATATTTATACTTATACATGCACATGTATTTTCCAATTAATGTTGTCTTTTGTTCATGTTGCTTATGTATTTTTTTTCATGTAACAGTAGCAATAAAGTTGATTTTTTAGATTCTTAGAGAATGAGCTCTGTCCCTGATGAGTCAACCCAGGTCTGCAGATGAGATGGGCAGGCAAAGGGCCATGTTTGTGGGAAATGAAAAGGTCTTTTGGCTCTTGCCAGCACTGTAGGAAGAGATTTACCCTGTTGTTTGAGAACTACATTGACTAAATTAAAATCTCATGTCTAATAACCAGGTTTTCAGTCCTTCCATAACCCAGAAAGAGCAGAGCTGTGAGGCCAGGCCTTGGGGGCTGCCCCATGGGGGCCAGAAGGCTCTTTCTGACCCATTTCTTGGGTTTTCAACAGTGTTCACTGAGAGGAATGACACTGGTGCCTGCTTCCTTGGGTGGCACAGCACAGCCTGTCTCTGGGAGAGAGAGATATGTGGTCTAGAAGGGAGAGCCAGCATCTGCTGTGCATTTATGGACAAAGAACATTGGCGACCATTCCTGTGGGAACACTTCAAGGTCACTGTAAACATCTGCCTGCAGAGTATCTCCACTCCAGGGCTCTTCCAGCAACCAAGGTCCAGGAGAAACCTCCAGGAAGATTTGGCTTTCTGTTCCTTTACAGAAGAACTGGGGAAATATTCCTGAGGTTTACATTTTGTGCAAGTCCTCAGGAGGGAAAGAGAGCCCCAGTATCCTCAGCCAGCATCCCAGCCATTGTTGAGATCACCCAGTGCTCTGTAAACTGGTAGAGGGCCGGGGCTCCCTCGTCTGCACAGGCTGTTGAGGAGGATACTGATGAAAATCTGCTCACGTTCTCAGTCCTTACCTCCTGTCCTCACTGATCCTATTTGAAGAATATTTCTTTGTTTCCCAAGGATCTTACTCCCAGTAGAACAGTGTCCCTCTTTTGCCAGGGAAGCAGCCTGTGACTGTCCTCTTATATGCCTCATATCAAATTGTCTGGACTCAGCCATAATTGTGCGTGGCACCAAAAGTTACATCTTCATCATCATCACCACCACCACCACCACCATGATCATCATCAATATCGTCATGACTTTCTTACACACAAAATGTATGTAATCTCTCTAACAGTCTTGAGATGTGTATAGTGTGAGATTATTGTCACAATTTAATAGATGCAGAAAACAGCTTTGGAGGTTATGGCGTGTGCAAAACCACACAGAAGCATGAGTCCTTGCATGCCCTCCGTGTCAAGATAAAGTTAGCTCCCCTGGCAGAGATGTGGAAAGCAAGAGCTGCAAGGAGTGCTTTGGGTGTGGAGGTGCTGAACTGGGGCCTGGGCCTCAGGTATGACTGGCTTGCTCCACAGTCCCACATTAACAGAAATCATTCAGTGTCTTGCAGGGAAGAACATGCCAACTGTCACAGCTTCTCCAGGAAGCCAGTTGCCCGTTTTCCCTGGATCAGGGAGGAGGCTTGACCCCTGGGGGTGGGCACAGGCTGCAGAGCTGCGAAGACTGAGATCTATTTGCCACCTCCAGGGGTCATTCTGGAAACTCTGGAGGTCCAAAAGGAATGGGGCAGGCTTGACTCAGGCTTGGGAAGTGATTAGGACTTTGTGGCAGTTAGGGCTCCTCAGGAGGGATCTCTTTCTAGGATTCCAGCTTCAGTGTGCTGAATCATTTGTCTCCGAGCACTGGGCCAACAAGTCTTGCCAGACTTTTCCCTGCACCGGGAGCTCAGTGTGGTGCCCAGGCAACTCTGCAGACCTGTTCTGGGGGAGCATGTAAATGTGTGTGGGTCAGAGCTCCCTCACTGCTAGGGGATATAGGGCTTTAGGTTTCAGGAGGCCAAGAAGGGCTTTTCCAGCCTGGCATACCTGTAATCCCAACAATTTGGAGGCTGAAGCAAGAGGATTCCAAGTATGAGGCCAGCCTGGGTGACTTAGTGAGACTGTGTCTCAAAAAAGAAATAAAAAAGGGTTGGGATGTAGCTCAGTGCTCCCTGGGTTCAGTTTCCAGTACTCGGGGGAAAAAAGATTTTTCCTTTGTACAGCACCACTGTGCAGGCTAGGGTGCCAGGAAGTAGGATGAGAATTCCTTCCTGCCCTTACAGAGGGGCTTTGGAGTGCGAGTATCTGTGACTGCAGGCAAAACGATGCAGCCATCAGTAGCCCTGGAGGCAGTGACCCTTGAATCACCATATGTAGGGTCTCCCAGACTGACAGGGACAGAGGAGGCACTTCTCTGAGTAATGAGGGAAAGTGGCCTCTTCCTCCTACTCTGGGCAGAGAGATTCTGGCAGAGGTGACCTCCATCTGGCCAGGGTGAGGCAGGGGATAACTTAGCCAGAAGTCATTGTGGGAGCCATGATAGGGTGGTGGGAGTAATGGTGACAATAGCAATAGCGGTGACCAGCGATGTGTAGATTGACAGCAGTGGAGACCGCAGACTGGACTCCTTGTACTCATTTCCTTCCTGTGGAAGTGGGGCTTTGTGCCATGTCTCTGCACACATGGCTGTCACAGGTTGCGTAGGAGTTGTTTTCTTCCTTGGTTGAAATAGTTCTTGTTTTGCTATTATTCTTTCCCAGTGTATAGTTCTGAATGAGAGCCTGAGGGCATTCAATGAGTATTTTTAAACTCTGGAATCAGGGTACAGGGGTTCATGCTGCCTACAGGAGAGTGGTGATTACCAGGGATCAGGAAGCCCACAGGGCTGTGCCTGGGAATGAGGTGCCATGGGCTCAGCCAAAGCAGGAGGGAGCTGGCCTGGAAGCAGATGGAGCAGACAGTTGGGATCTGCTCCTGTCCTCTAGTGTCATGGGGTAATTTTGGGCAGGTTCCTGAGGGAGTTCTCTTGACTAGAAAAGGGGGGGTGTATTGGCTGCATGGTTTACAAAAGGCATTTCTCACATTCTAGGAGTGCATTTTATGATGAGCCACAGTCGCCTAAGAGCTGCTCCTTGCCAGGCCCCATTGCTCAGACATCACTCTGTGGGAAAGGTGTGTCCCTATTGTTCTGTTGCGGAAACTGAGACTCAGGTTAGGGACCTGGTTTTTTGCAAATCCATCCCTAGGTCCTGCTCCACTGTGTCAGTGGTCAGAACTGCATTAACCAAAGGGTCACCATACTGAGTTCCAGACTGGAACTTTGGGAGGGGCAGCAGAGCAGGTCCCACCACTAATCATTAGCTTGGTACTGAGAGGTCTGTGCCAACATCTGTAAGACAGTCCTTTAGGGCTGTGAGGTGGAGGTCTACCTGGGCCAGAGGGTTGCTGGGTCAGGTGTCTTGTCTTCTCTTCACTCTAGGAAGTGATTGATCTTGGAGAAGTAAAAAGGGCGCACAGTTATTCAGTGGATACTTGTCATATCTCAGATCTGCTCAAACGCAAGGCCCCAGGCATAGGGCTTGAAGTCAGGCAAACTGTCTCAAAATAAAAATCTTACCTTCTTTCTCTTTCCTCCTGGAGTTCTTTCATCTTGGCTTACAGAGGAATCTTATGGAGGCAGGAGCTCAAACTCCTACCTAGTATAGCTTCTTTGGTTGAATTTTGGGTAAATCCATTCCTATTGTTTCTTGACCTTCAGCTGTCAGAATCCAGACCCAACATCCAGGCTACCCCTGATGCTTTGAGCTAACACCCAAAAGGAACAATTGGTAGCAAAAAAAAAAAAAAAAAAATTGGTCCTTTAATTAAAAATCCATGTTTGGCTTGTATTCAGGGGAATATTTTTGCATCTTAAAATGTTTCTTTACTCTTTGTAGTTGGGCTTTGCTTATAAACAGAGCTGGCTCAAAGTCACATTAATTTAATTTTATCTGTGATTCACATCAGCCGAGAATGCTATTAATTTGGATTTGACTGCCAGCAGAAAACAACATTTACTAATATCCACTTTTTAGCTAGGTAATCGTGTAGTAATTAGGATGCGTGTTGTACATAATCTTGATTTAAATAATCCTCACTTAGTTTTCTGTCTACATAGATAAAAAAGCTATTTTGTTAGTATTTTAGAAGTAGGAAATCATCTTGATTATTTTAATCAAAATCAGCATTTGTGAATTGTGGCATTCTTTTAGGAACAATTAATCTACAAGGCAGAGATTTGTCTCTGTGCCCTGCCTTGTAGATCCATCTCGAATGCACTAAGATAGAGGAAAGTGCCAGTCTCAGAGTCACAAGCACACCCTGCTATGGCCCTATCTTCACTCTAGATGGCCTGAGAGGTAGCTTTGGAGGAAGTTCTGTGTGGTTCCCAATCCTGTCTCAGCTTCTCAGGTCCTGGGACCTTGGGGAAGTACTGAAAATGACTACACCTCAGTTTGCTTGTTTGTTAATGGAGAGATTGCTATCTACATAGGGCTTCAAGGCAATGACTCAGTTACCGCATGTCAGGCTCACCCCAGTATTATTTCTTCATGCTTCTGTTACTTTGAGGCAACATCTCATAGTGATTTGGAGCAGAGGTCATCAGGGTTTTTTTTTTGTTGTTGTTATAAAGAGCCAGACAATAAATATTTTAGGCTTTGCAGGCCTTGGATCTCTTTCAAAATTACTCAAAATCTGTCATTGTAGCCCCATAATAGCTGTAGAAGTTCAACCTAGCTTGGGCAATTCAGCAACTCAGTGACACCCTGTCTTAAAGTGAAGAAAAAAAAAAAAAAAAGGACTGAGGATGTAGCTCAGTGTGAAGGCCCTGGGTTCAATCCCCACTACCACAAAACAGAACAAAACAAAACAAAAACAAAAACAGCCACAGACAGTGCACAGATGAATAGGCTCACAGGTGGTATGGCTTATATCTAGTTTCCCCCAAAGCCTCATGAGCTCAGAAATGGGGCTTTTGGCAATGGCTTGGATCATGAGTGTGATACTAGATCGTGGGTGTGTGATACTGGATTAGGCCACTGATTGATTTAGCATGGTTCTGGGGGTGGGCAATAGATTTACTGAAGAGGGAAGATCCATCTTAGGTGTGGATGGCACCAATCAAAAGGCTTGAAGCCTGGATAGAATAAAAAGGGAAAGAAGGAAGGCTTGCTGCTTTCTGCCAGCCACACCACGAACTGTTTCTCCTCTACCATGCCCCTCTGCCATGCCTCCCCGCCTTGCAGCCAGCCAACTATGGACTGAAACATTTACAAACTGTGAGCTGAAATAAACCTTTTTTCCTTTAATTTGTGGATATCAGGTATTTTGTCTCACTATTGAGAAAGTAACTAAGACAACAGGCCATTGTTTGCCAAGCTCTGATCTCATGCAAGGCTTTGGACTCAGACAAATGCCATTTGGAATCTGGTTTGACACTCAGCTGTCATGCGGGAACTTGGATAGTCTGTGACTTCTCATTTTTCCATATTAACAAGGCTGAAGGTGGAGGAAAAGCTCTTAGGATATGGCAGGGCACATAAGTCAGTAATCACTAACTGTCTTGCCTTCAGTTGCTTGATTCTTGAGGATAGAAGCTAGAATCATATTCTGTATGGCCAAAACCTCAAACATCATAATACTCAGAAGCTTCAAGGATTGTTTGACAGTGGGAGGCTGAGAGGGGAATAATGTAAGTAGGACCCGTAACTGGTTAACCCACTTAACCTACACAGGTATCTCAGAATACCTGGATGATTGTATTAACTTTGTTCCAAAGAGACTTTCTGGCTCTGTATCTGTTGCAATTTGGTACCAAGTATTCTTTCTTTCAATGAACTCTTTTGACAGATCCTGACAGTCTACTTGTGTCCTTCCAATTACCACAGCAGGGTGACTTAATAAAAGTAGAAAGTACTAAAAAAAAAAAAAAAAAAAAAAAAAAAAAAATCCAAAAAAGCCCCAAACAAACAAACAAAAAACAAAAAACAAAGAAAAAACATAACACCCAGAAAGCCTAAACCCATAGGGAGGGAAAGCTGAAAGAGCTCCTAGTGGCCACAGCTGGAACAATTTGAGGAATAAAATAAATAAAATAGAATGGGATTAAAACCCAAAGTATAAAATAAGTGTCATGAGTCTATACTGATATAAATAAATGATTAAACAAACAGAAGAGAAAAGACAAATATCAGACATGTGTGGGGGCCACACACCATGACTTCCTTCCAGAAAACAGTATGGAAAGTGGGGAGGGGGATGTCACTTAACAATGGAGAAATCTGACCCACTCCTCCAACCTGTCGACCTAGGTCACATCAAGAACCATGTCACACCGACAGTCTCTACCTTCACATCATGTGATGAAAGCGACACTTTACCTCTATGGTCTTCCTCCCCAAACATATGGCCCCAGTCTCTAATCAAGAACACCAGGCAAACCCAAAGTGAGGAACATTCTGCAAAATACCAGCAGTTCTCAAGATGGTCAAGGCCATCAAACACAAGGAAAATATAAGTAACTGTCATAGCTAAGAGTTGTTTAAGGAGACATGATGACTAAATAAATGTGGTATCCTAAATAGGGTCCTAGAACACAGAAAAACTAAAGAAAACTAAAGTGCCGCCGTATCACTGCTGTTGCCGTGATCATCTAGCGAGCAGTATGAGGTAAAAACTAAAGAAATCAGAATAACATATGGACGTTAGTGATAATGTTTAGAACATTAGCAACAACACCTGCCAGCGCTTGAGTGCCCACAGTGTGCCAGGCGCAGTGCTGCGCGCACTGCTTCACTCAGTCTTCACATTCAGAATAAGTGAGAAGTGAGGCTTTCAATCCGTGATGTTCCATGCTGTATTCCTATCACTGTTTTGAACACTATTCTCTGCCTCTACCTCCAGGGTCAGTTTGGACTCAAGATGGGGAACGTGATGAGCCCACTGTGTGGCACTTAAATCCATTTGCTTGGGTTGACAATGTGCCCTCCTGAAAAAATTCTACACATTTTATTGTCTTAGGGTTGGAGTGGTGTTCTGTCAATGTGTTCTGTCAATGAAATGTAAGTGGAAGTCTTTGGAGACCTGGGGGAAATTTGTGCCTTTTCATATTGGTGCTGTCTCCTCTTCCTGTCTGGGAAGGGATGAATGTAAGGATGGGAGGTGCAGATGCTGCCAGTGATAAATGGTGACAAGTGTGAGGAAGGGAGACACATGCTAAGATGACAGAGTAGAAGGATAAAAGGAGCCCAGGACAATGATGCCTTCTTGGAGTTCCTGTTCCATCCCTAAATGGCCCATCCCACTTCTGATACATGGATCCTAGCTGCAAGGCTCTCCCAGGTCAGCCCTGTGGCCAGTTCTGTATCTACCAGAGAGTAGATTTTAGTTACTGCATTCTTGCCCTGTTTCTTAGGGATTCCAATTCCTGGATTCATCTTCTCTATGCTCAGAAGTTTGCCAAGCTCTGACAGCTTTTAAGGCACAGGATGGGGACCCTAGGACCAGGGAGACAGTATCAGGCAGTGTGGGTAATGTTTTAAGCTCTTGAGTTCCAATTCCAGCTCTACCTTTTGCTTCCTGGGAGCTTCACTCTTGGTTTCTTTCTCTGTGAAGTGGCCCTAAAAGGCTGGTGAAAGTACTGGGAGCTTAGCACAGTGCCTGGGGTGTAATAGACACTTTGTATGTGCTATTACATATCACCACTATTGCCATCATCATCTAGACAGCACATGCAAGGTCCCACATAAAAGTTACTGTGATTCTGCTCCCTCCTCTCTGTCCTTCTCGGGAGAGACATCTAGATTCTGGAAGACATGGTCCTCTCAACTGCTTTCATGTCTCAGGCTCCCCCACCATCTCTGTCAATTCCCCGAGACCATCTCCCACTGTGCCAGCTCACCCGGGTCTGGAACCTGTGCACAGGAAGTCCCTTCAAGCTTCAGTCCCTCCTCCCTCTGTTTCAGTTGTGCTCTGCTCCTGGTTCTGAAGTGGTGTGGACTAGGTTTGGAGTTCTGTAGCCCCTTGCGGTTATTTACACCACCATCCTCTAGTGGATGGCCAATGAGTAGCAGGGACAGTCCCCAGGGAGGCTTAGCAGTGCACAAGGTCTTACTCCCCAGGCATCTACATCTCAGGGTCACCATTCTCTTAATGTGAGAGGGCAGCAACACTGCAGAGGTGGCTGGAGCGGAGGCAGAGGAGCCCACATAAGAGAAGGAAAAGAAACATCTGAGTATAAATTCCAGGAGGGAACAGGGCGCTAAATGTCAAAGAAGTGGAGAGGTTCAGGGAGGCAGGGATCTGCCATAGCGAATGTGGTCCAGAGACTCATCTGGATGAGCTCTGAAAGTGCCTGTTGGATTTAGAAATTAGTTGATCTTCATTATTTGCAGATTTTGCATTTGCAAATTCACCTACTCACTCAAATGCATCTGTAATTAGTACTCAGAGCTCTCGCCATCATTTGTGGACCTGTGCAGCATGGGGGGAATCTGAGTCACCTCTGTGCACATCCCCAGCTGAGGCCACACAGGTGGATGTTCTTCCTACCTGCTTCTGTGCTCACACTGTAGACAGGTGTCCTTCATGCATGCTCCTTAGTGCTTCACATTTTGCTACTTTTTTTTTTTTTTGTCATTTTACTGCTTAAAAGAGACCTCAGGTATTGTTCTGAAGCACGCTATTTCTATCTAAGCACAAGAAGGCTATGCTGTATGTTAGATAAGTTTCATTCAGAAGTAAATTGTTCTGTGAGTCGTGAATTCAATGTTGATGAATAAATAATGTATACTAAATAAGGTATCTTTAAACTGAGATACACGTAAGTCAAGTTCATGTGTTTATTTGTTTTGAAGATGTTGCACCCAGATAGAGGCTTGTAGGAATTCAGCCATGCCTTTCCCATCTGAGAGCCTGAAACTTACACGGCTGTCCTTGTGGCTTTCAGTTTGGGGCTGATAGTTGAATGTTGTATTTTTTAAAACTCTATTTGGGGGGCTGGTGATATGGCTCAGTGGCATAAGCACCTGCCTGGCAAGCACGAGGTCCTGTGTTCTACTCCCGGTACCCACATAAAGGAAAAAAAGGGCCGGTGATATCGCTCAGTGGCACAAGCACCTACCGGCAAGCGCGAGGTCCTGAGTTCGACTCCCGGCACCCACATAAAAAAAAAAAAAACTATTTGGTTAGGGTTGGCAGGTAAAACACAGAATGCTTGGTTAAATTTGAATTTTGAATTAACAACTAGTACTTTTTTAGTATGAGTACGTCCCTCTGCTTGGTGAATCTGGCAAACATCCATGCATATACGACCCTCTGCCTAGGTTCTCCCTCTGGCATCTTAAAGAGCTCTGCGTTCAGTGGCTGGAGGGACCTGGGACTTCAGTTGGTACCCATTCACTGAGTGAATTTCAATCTGACACCCAGGCCATCCAGTAAGTCAAACATACCTATCATATTTGGTAAAAGTCCAGTTAAAGCCACTAAACTCATAAAGAAGCCTCTTTTCATTCTCATCCCTATGGTGTTTTCTGTGGCAGCACAGTAAAAACAAGACATAGTGGATTATGGATCTGAGGCCTGTGGTTCATCCCAGCTTTGTTCCTTGGCATGTTGCATGACCTTGTGTAGGTCACTTCACTCTTCCAGGCCCTGGTTCTTCTACTCTGAAAGTCAAGGCATTGAGTGAGGCGGTCCCTAAGGTCATCTCCAGCTCTGAAACCTCATGAAACATTACAAAGCTGGCAGTTATGATGGTCTGAATTTAAAAACCTAGAATTTTTCCATCTGGAGGGGAATTTAGTCATGATTTAAGGAAAAAAAGATGCATTCAATTTGTTTCCTAAATTGTTAAAGACGTGATTGACTATAAGAAAGAAAATGCCCAAACCCTCAGGAAACATTACATTTTACTGTGTACCCTCTTGTCCATTGAGGAAACATGTGCAATCTGTTTAGGGTGGTGCCTGAATCATTGCCATGACTCTGTACCACAAGCAAGAATATTCTGTTGCTGAAGAGCGCCTGGAAACAGATGGCTGTGCTGGCAGGCAGCTATGCAAATGGGCCTGCGAGGGTGAGGCCAAGGCCAAGGCCATGCCGTGGGTAATAACTACTGAGACACTGACCACATGGGCACCATTCTGGGCTCTTCACTCCCATTATCTCAGGGCCGCACACCCTCACGACCCTGTCATCATCCAGAAGACTCAAACCTTAGCTCTTCCTCTCCCCTCCATGGGAAGTAGAGTAGGATTGGGGGATCAGGGAAGCAGAGACTGATTCACCTTGAAAGGCTGTTAGAAGGGCAACAATATGATCCTGGTCCTTGTTCCAGAGATGAGGAACCAGCATGCGGAGATTTTATGTGACTTCCCAGATCTCCCGCTCTCCAGCAGCAAAGCTAGTTTTCAAACCCAAGACAGGCTCTAAAGGCTTCTGACTGTGACTTCAGTCTGTTCCTAGCAAAGGAGAAAATTCACATGATCTTTCTGATGTTGACACTTCTACTCCCCAGACCATTGGAAATAAGGAGCTGTGAAGTCAAGAGTGCTACCCTTGATTACATCTCTGAGAGGTGAAAGCCTATTTGTATTTCGCAGATATATTGAATTTCATGAGTCATGACCTGGCACACACTTTTGTGCAGAGGACTTTCTTGTTCAAAGTAGAGAGCTATCGTTAAACATGATTGTGTGTGTGAAGCACATCAGAAGCAGAGCATGCTGCTGTGTATGTTCTCGAGCCTCTACTATAACCTGGACTGCATTTACATTTACTGTCATGAAAACATAATTTTTAAAAAATGAGTATATGTTTATGATACATAATAAATACATTCATCACGGGAAATTGGTACTTACACATATATCATCTTCACTTGAAGACAGATCGTCTCTCAAATGAAGACAATCAAAGTCTTTGGTGGGGGCAATTAAAGCCAAGTCTTCCATTTTGAGGAGGTGCTAGGACTCAAGAATACCAAACATGGGACCAATCCTTAAGTTCGAATCTTACCACAGATCCATAATCTTTTGTCTTGAAAGTGCCATCTTGTACTATGCAGGTCATTTGCCCAAGTGACTTTCTCTGCCTGGGATACTCTGTTAGATCTTCTCTCAGGGCATGTAAAGACATTGCTGAAATGAGCTGAAATGATCCTGGACTGAGGGAGTGTAATATTCCTCCCTGGTTGCATGATCTGGATTTCTTTCTTTTTCCTCCTTGAGAAGGGGAACTGACCTGGTGATTAGGAAAGGCAACACTTATTTACCTCTAAAGCTGTGAGGGGGCAGATCAATGGTTGAGAAGGACAGGACTTGCTCAGAATGAGCTCCCAGCCCAGAGGACCTGAGGCAATGTATCAAGCCAGGGGAGGTAAGAAGGGAGGAAACCGGGATCCTTGGAGAATTGGCAAGAGGGTGACGAGTCTGCAGATTTTACCTGAGGGCATTGTTTTCTATGAAATTGTGAGAGTGTAACTTCTCACTTTAAAATATGAGAATCAGGCTGTATTTTCTATCAGTGTAAACCTCCATTAGAAGACTCAATTGCCATGTAATCTGAAGACCTAAAGTGTAAAACTTAATAAAAATGATCAAACTGATTCCAAAGCTATAATGCCTGACATTGTGGGCCAGGTCTGCTCAGTGCTTCATAAGGAGCATATTCTTTAATTCTCATCACACCTCTGTGAGGCCCAGATGATTGCCCCATTTTACAGGTGAGGAAATTAAGGCTCAAGTAATATGCTCAAGGTCATACAGCTAAGGAAGTAGTGAAACGAAGTTTCACATCAGGTCTTTTGGTTCTAAAGCTTGAGCTCTTTACACTGGAATAAAGCAGTCTTAAAAAGTTGAGAGCAAAGGAGTTTTATTAAAAAATATATGCAGGACTCTGTCCGGAGCAGACTTTGTAAGCATCAATATTATAAAATGCTTTTAAGAGTTAAATTTTTACTAAAATAAACAAACACTATCATTCCAGAGTGAGAAGATTTCATGCATAGTTGTAGGTTCTCCAGTTTCTCCTCTAAATGCAGAATAGACTTGGGGAAATAATTTCATCCCATTGGGAATCCTCTGTCCATGGTGTATTTACTGCAAAGGGACCTCAGAACCCTGGAAGTCATCTTGTCTTGAGGGTACCAATATTTTCAGCCCAAGGACATCCTTTGAATATCAGGTTCTTCCTGGGGTGATAGCTGTAGTTTATTGAGTGTCTAGACTCCATTCATACAGGGCTGTTTGAGACTTGCTAGCAGACACTTTGCAGTGGGCCCTACTCACATTGGGAACTCTGGGAGTCCAGTCCCTCTAGGAGCCCACAGTTGGACTGGTTCAGGGGCATAAAGTAGCATCCATAAAGTCACTCAGGGAAGAGTGAGAAGAGCTGGCTCTTGGGCTTGGGCTCATGACCCCTTGGTTCATGGGATTTTTGAAGTAACCCATAGACATGAGCGTATGAATACTAGGAAGAAGCTTCCACTCTGAGGTCCTACGGAATTGCAGCTCATCCTAAGACTCAGTGTGACTTTTGCTGTCATCCTTGTTGAATCTTCCTTGTGAAGTTGGAGGAGTCATGATCATCTCGATGTTTGAAAGACTTGACTGTGGGTAAGAGACTTCTACACTTTCCTTTCCCACAGTTAAGCCCAGTTTTTATGTTTTAGATGGGATAATGAGAGACAGAAGCTTCTAGAAGGAAATGGAAAGGCTAGTGAAGGGTCTTGAATGTCTAGAAATACTGAATGTGTTCAGTTTGGAGAAGACTTGGGTTCAAGTACATGAAGAAATGCTGCTTGGAAGGGGTATTGGCTGGTTTCTTAGTGACCACCGAAGGACTAACTACAACCTACTAGTAGACCAGATGAACCTTGAACTACGTCCTAGGTTGGAGACTCTATGAGTTGCTGTGTACCAGCTTCCCTTCTTACCCTTTAATTACTCTGATCTTCTTCAGACTTTCCTGCCCCATGGGGATCAAAATGGATCTGCATATTCTAATGTCTGCTTTAAAATAAAATAAAATAACCAGAGCTACTATTATCGCTGGCACAGGAGCTGTAAGACAGCATGATTCAGCTCCTTCACTTTCCTAATAATGAATAAAATCACACCAGCAATTTCTCCTTGAATACATTTGTCAATCAAAGACCCAACACTTAGCAAGATCCCCCCACCCCCACCCCAGCGTCCTCCAGGTACCATCCTAAGCGAGAGGAAGCACACTTCTCAGCATTGTTATAATGGGAGCAAATAGGCTGAGAGCTTGTTTAATTTTTTAAAAGAGGGTTTTCCAGCTTTTGGTTGGTCTAATGAAAACTGGTCTGTGTCTACTTTGGCTGAATCCTTTGCACAATGACATTGCCCCCGTTCTATAATTTTTGCTAATTGCCACTTGAACAAAAGCCACATTGTGTAGCTTCTCGGCTGCTCTGCAGTCTCGGAGTGGAACTGGCCAGAATGTCTAAAGCATTTTCACTGTGAAATCTTCTTCCTCGGTACTGACTGTATAAGCAGAGGCTGAACTTGTATTTTTGGACTGGTTCTGAGTGTGTTTCATAAAAGAAGAATTCAAGCAGAAATTACATGTTGGCAACTTGAATATTTACATGTTGATGGTGTTACATTTTAAAAGTTTTGTAGAATAATTGTCACTTAATAAGTGAAAACTTCAAAAATTTCTATGTCCCCCAGTTCCCTGACGGCTTTGAAAAGGCTTCATTTGCTTTGGGGGACCCAAGGGGTTATGTTGGGGTTTGAAATGTTCAGGGATGATCCTGAGTAAAATGCTGAGGTGTACCATTTTACATCAACACATCTGGTATGACTCTCTGTGCACCCTTGATTTGTCAGTGACTTCATGAATGTTTCCTGTCTTTCCAGGGTCTCCCTAAGTGGGCCCACAATTATGCCTGCCCAGAGAATCTTCCCTGCTGGGGGTCTCAGAAACACAGAGACATGGATTATAGGTTTAGGTAGGGATCTTGAGGTCATTACAGCCCAATTGCTCAACCATCGATTTTGAAATCCTAATTTTGGCATCTTCAGACTAAATCAGAGTTGCTCATGTTTGCAATTCTGATGAGAACTATGAAAACTATTCTGCATTTTGGGTGTTTCATAGACATGCTGAAATCTTGACTCAACCCTTCCATCATCCCAGAGAACACACTTTAAGAAAACATGATCTGGATAAACACAGCTGATCCAAGTAAGAGGGTTTCATGGTGACCTGACTGAGTGTGTTACTGTAGACTTTGCATTTCACAGAGCAATAACAGGCTAAACAATAGAGGTCTTAAGATAGGGTTATCCATATTTAATTTTGTTGGGTAAAATCATAAAAATAAAATCATATATTATCATCAACATTCCATAAAAGGTAATACATCTTAACACCAAAACAATAGTATGGGCATACTCTTGACATAAAAAAGAAGGCTTTAATTGAACAAATTTAGTTTTATGAAAAATAGATTTAATTGCTCTGCTTTTAAAAATTTACCAAAACTTTATCAAGCCTTAGACCTGATATTTGGTAACTACAGCTGTAATGACTTTTGCCATTTTTCTTTCTTTGCCAAAAACATAGAAGCTACCTAGAAAAATAATGTTTATAAAGGGCCACTGGGGAACAGATCATGAGATGAAACAGAATAGAGCCACAGGGAGAAGGTTTTAGCCACAGGGGATTCAAATCCCCGTACAACCTCTTTACCCTAAACCCAGGCCTCTCCCCACTTGTTGTGCATCCTCCCTTAGCACAGACATAGAGGGGAAACTTACTACTTCCAAGTTGAATTTGAGGTGGCTGTGGTTTTTACAAAGTCCTTATGGAACCTAAAACCTACACTTTGTTCTCAAGTCTACCACCCAGGGCCAAAGGAAACACATCTAATTCTTTCTCTCATGATAGCCCTCAGAGACTGAAGACAGCCAGCCTGTCCTTTCGCCCTGATCTCTGTTCTTTGTCGTGAATAACATTTCTAACCCCTTCATAATTTCAAGGCAACGTATCATCCTCACTGTGGTAGCATGGGATCCAGTCCAGGTTGTCTTAAAACATGGTATGCATAACGGAACTCTGGACCTTCGAGAGCCCCAACTGTCTTAGAGGACAGAGGAATTGTAGCCTCCTTTGTTATGGATTTGTGTTTGTTTGGTTTGTATTTAGGAAAAATACTCTGATATTAAATTAATGTTTTAAAACTCAGATTGAACTTGTAACTAAGACCCAGTAAAGCTTTTCTTCGTTTGTTGCCGATCAGCTGGTTACCTCTTTCTATAAATGTGCACATTCTGGGCCAGTGAGATGGCTCAGCAGCACTGGTGCCTGCTGGCGAGTGAAGTCCTGAGTTCGACCTCCGGTACCCACATTAAAAAAAAAAAAAAAAAAAAAAATTCTTCTTTTTTCCCTGCCCTGTTTTCTGCCTCTACCAAACTTCCCACTATCCAAACTTCTTTGTTGTGAGGCCAGAATTACCCTAATACAAAACCATACAATGACATTTTAAGAAAAGTACTGTTCTATAACTATAGTTGAATATAGATGTAAAAATTCTTAACAAGATATTAGTAAATTGAATTTTTCAAAATATGAAAAAAGGATACTGCATTGTAACCAAGTGGGGTTTATCTCAGGAATATAAGGTTAATTTAATATTAAAATCAATGAGTATAAATGACCATTCTGACAGGCAGAAGTAGAAAAATGATATAGTCCTCTCACTAGATGAAGAAAAAAATTGAAAAATAAGAAACTTGTGTATAATTAGGAATAGAAGGAAAGTTCCTCAATTTGTTAAAAAGCATATAAAAAAAAACTCTACCTTTATCATAGTTCATAACGATGAAAGACTGAAACTTGGTGCCGGTGAGATGGCTCAGTGGCTTAAGTGCCTGCCTGGCAAGCGCGAGGGCCTGAATTTGACTCCCGGAACCCACAAATGAAAAAAGGGCCAGTGATATCACTCAGCGGCACGGGCACCTGCTGCCACGCGAGGTCCTGAGGTTGAACCCTGATACCCACAAAAAAAGAGGCTGAAACTTTTCTTGTAAGAGTGAAGCAAAAGCCAGGTGTGGTGGTGCATGCCTGTAACCCCAGCAATCCAAAGGCTGAGGCAGGAGGATCCCTCTCAATTCAAGGCCAGCCTGCACTACATAGTGAGACCTTGCCTAAAAACAAACAAACAAACAAAAAACAAAAACAAGCAAAGAAAAAAAAAACACATTAAGACAGTGAAAAGAAATAAAAAGCACCACAGTGTAAAGAAGAAGTAAAACCATCTTTAGTAGCAGATAACATGATCGCATACATAGAAAATCCTAGGGAATTGACAAAAAGAGTATTAAAACTAATAGTTATGTTGTAGGAACAAAATCAGTACTAAAAACTCAACTGTATTGCTATACACTAGCAATGGATGATTGTGAACTAAAATTTAAAAATTCCACTTATAATGGCATAAAACACTAAATACCTGGGGACAAATATTAAATGTGTATAAGACTTATTTACTGAAAATCTCCAAACATTTCTGAGACATTATCCTAAGTAAGTGGAGAAATGTACCATACTCATAGATTGGAAATTTAATAGTTAAAGTCAATCAGTCAATTGACTAAAATATTGACAATAAAGTCAAATAGTTCTCTCACAAGGAGATGAATTGGTTCAGAGCAATCACACTCAAAAGCCCATAGGCTTCCTATAAAAATCAACAAAGCCCAAATAATTAAAAAATACAAAGGTGGAAAACTTACAATGTCTAATTTTCAGATCTACCATAAGTTTATAGTAAGTGAAAGAGTATAATATCAGGATATGTATTGATATATATCAATAGACCAGAATAGAGTCTAGAAATACACCCACATACAATTGATATTTGATACCAAAATAATTCAGTGGGGGTAAGTACAGTAGTTTTAACAAATTGTGTTGAAGTAACTAGATATCATGTGGGAAAAAAATAAACTTTGACTCTGACAACATACCAAACACAAATAATGACTCAAAATGGATGGTAAATCAATATATAAAAGTTAAAAGTATAAAACATGTAGGAAAAAATAGGAGAAAATCTTTGTGATTTAAGGGTAGATAAAATTTCTTAGGCCGCACACATATAAAATCCAAATCCATAAACATGATATCCATATATTGTTATATATGTATATATATATATGTATATGTATATATATATTTATTTATTTTATAGTCTTATGTCTATATATAAAAATCTCATATTCAGAATTATGAAGAAATTTTACAGTTCAAAAAGAAGAAGACAAAAAGAACCAGGTGTTGTTACCCTAGCACTGTGGGAGTCTGAGGCAGGAGGATCACAAGTTTGAGCCCAACCTGGGGAATTTAGCGAGACCCTATCTCAAAATTTAAAAAGGCTAGGAATGTAGTTCCATGTGAAGGCTGTGGGGGTTCAACCCCCAGTACTACTAAAAACAATAAAAAAGACAACTTACATTTCAAAACATTTGAAATGACAAAAGAAGATATACAAATGGCTAATAAGCGTACGAGAAGAAGCTCAGCATTAACAGTTACTAGGGGAAATGCAAATTAAAATCACAACAAGACACTCCATTTATGTACTAGAGTGACTAAAATTAGAAAGACTGACAATACTAAGTATTGGTGTGAATGTGGAAACAGCTGGAATTTCACAAATTTCTGGTGAAAAATCTGTACAACATCTTTATGAAACATCTTGGCAGTTTTTCCTATATTTAATGTATACTTACTATATGACCGCATATCTTATCTTAAGTATTTATTCAAAGAAAATGAAAACATGTACTTATAAGAAGACTTGGGCAAGAATATTCATAGAAACATTATTTGTAATAGTTTTAAATGTCCATCAAAAGTGAGTGGATAAATAAATTGTGCTTCATCCCCCTGAAGGAACAAACTACTGATACATGCCACACAGACAGAGCTGAACAAAAAGAAGCCAGATAGGGCCGGTGAGATGGCTCAGCGGCGTAAGTGCCTGCCTTGCAAGTGCGAGGGCCCGAGTTCGACTCCCGGATGCCACATACGAAAAAGGGGCCGGTGATATCGCTCAGCGGCACGGGTGCCTGTTGGTGTGCGAGGTCCTGAGGTCGACCCCCCGGTACCCACAAAAAAAAAAAAAAGAAGCCAGATAGAGAGGAGTATTTAATACATGATTCCACTTATGTGAAATTCTAGAATAGGTTAAACTAGCCCATAGTGAGAGACAGAACAATAGTTGCCTGGAGTGGAAATTGGGGTGGGGATTAACTATAAAGTGATAAGAAAACAGTTTTGTATTTGTGTGTGTTGTACTGGGGACTGAACCCAAGGCCTTTGCATCAAATATTTTATTTTGAGACAGAGTCTTGCTAAGTTGTTAAGTTGCTTAGGCTGGGCTCAACCTTGCCATCCTCCTGCCTCAGCCTTCAAGTGCTGGGATTATAGGGATGCTTCACCACACCTCACTGTGAGGAAACTTTGAAGTGATGAAAATGTTCCCTATTTTGACCTTGACTTTTATGGGTATATGCATACATTTATAAAAATTCCTCTAATGGTACACTTAATAGAGGTGTGTTTTATTATGTGTAAATTATACCTTGATAAAGATGCAAAAAACCTTCTTATAGCTCTCATCCCATCTGGGTTCTTGTTCTAGGAGAGAGTGGCAAATCTAGTTCAACCAATCAAACCCTTAAGATGAGACTTGAAAGACCACAGTGCACAGAGTGCACTCTCTGTTTCTCTCGTGTTCTGCTGCTGGGGTGAGCACAGGGTCTTGGTTTGGTGGGATGGTTCCATTTACACCAGTTGTCTCTGCTTGCTGTTAATATGCTGTTTCTGGTTTGGATAAGCAACTTGGCTTCTCAATTGTTGAGGCTCCTCATGTAGGGTGCCGAGAACTTGGGTCCTCAACAGCCTGATAATGAGTTTGTGGGCTGCTGATGAACTCCTGGACACCCTGACTCAGATATCCAGAACTGCTGGACCTCCTTGTCTTAGTTACTTTTCTCCTTGAGGAGACAAAGTACCAGACACCCAAAGTTAAAGGGGGAAAGGATTATTTAGCTCACAGTTTGTAGAGGTTTCAGTCCATAATCGGCTCGCTCCAAAGCAGGGTGGCACATGGCAGAGGGGAAACCATTCATGGCGGCAGAAGACAGCAAAAGCAACAAGGGAGGGAGGAAGACAAGCCTCTTTCTGTCCCTTCTGTTGTATCCAGTCTACTGGGATTAGGGTGGCACCAATCCAATCAGTGGACTGACCCAGCAATCACCCACCCTGAATCCCAGCACCCTGAATCCCAGCACTGCACTATGAATCAATCACACACTCTGAAAAAGTCCTCTGAAAAAGTCCTATGACCACATGAGGCTTTGGGGGGACATCTAGACACAAACCATAACTCTTTAATAGTTACTGTCATTCAGTGCCAACCATGTGCCAAGTGCCTAGGAACTGAGTACTTCTCATGGGGTAATACTAATCAGTCCTCAACTCAGTCCTCTGAGCTAGGAATGCCCACATTATGATGAGAATTTGCAAGTTTTGAAAGGCTAAATAGGTAGCTCCAATTGTCACACAGCTATGTGTGATTGTGTGTGTGGTTGGATATGTATATATGTGATTGTGTGTGCATGCACACTCTCTAGTTATACAAAGTCAGTCTGTAACTCAGCCTTTAATCATAAGAATATCTTAAAATCAGGCTTGGTAGCACATGCTTGTCATCCCAGCACCCTAGGAGACTGAGACAGGAGGATGGCAAATTTGGGCCCAGCCTGGGCAACTTAGTGAATTTGCAAGACTCTGTTGCAAAACAACAACAACAAAAAAGGCTGGCCTTTCACTAGCTTAGTATGAAGTTCCTAATTCAATCTGCAATACTGCAAAAAAAAAAAAAAAAAAAAAAATTTTTTTTTGTAAGCAAAATTACTTAACTAAGCATAACCATAATGATGACATTTTCAGGACCTCTGGTGACAACTGTTCAGTGTAAACTCTGGTCAGCCAGACTCCTTTGGGGTAAGGGGTTCAGTGGTTCAGTGCACTGCGCTGCTGGAGCCCAAGGAGGCAGAGGGAAGGACCTGGGCCATGTAGAGGGACAGGATCAAAGAGTTGGGCCACAATTTATGAAACAAGAATTTGAAGTTTATTTGGCTCTACTGCTAAGGTGAAAAATAAGGAATATTGGGGTTATTTTTAAATTTCATTTTGTTTGTTTCGAAGTATGTAAGTGAGTCTTCATCCAAAATGATTTAAATGGCCCGTGGACATGCAGCAGCCTTGGTCTTATCATTGCATTGTGCAACTCTTCGTTCTTCCTCCTCATGGGAGGAACATGAATTCTGCATTCTGAATGGAGTGCAAGGTGACCTGCTTTCTCAGCCCTGGCGGGCCAGTCCATCCTCAGGTCTCTCACATGCCTGGGCGTGCTGGACACACAAGGTGTCCCCAGCCTAACAGCCCAGGTGTCCTCTCAGATATTGGGGGTGAGAGTGGATTTTAGGAAGTTCTGGGAAACAGATGCAAAAATGTTACTCTCCCTTTATGTTTCTTTCAAATTTTCTGGTCAAGCTGAGGAGAAAGGCTCAGTTTGTGCCGATACGTCTTTCACACCTAACATTTCTTATCACCATTTTGTCTGTTTTTGTTTTTAAACAAAGGGAGCGGGCTTCAGATGAATGCCATCCTGTTTTACCCAGCTACCCAGCATGCTTCGTGTTATTTCTATGGCCACCTTATGGTAATCAAGACACTTTTTAAAACCATAAAAATTTTTAAAGATTATTAAAATAGTGTCACTATATTAGAAAAATTCACAAATACAGAAAAAAAGAAATATAATCACCCATTTTACTACCCATGATAATATTTTGATGCCTTTTCTTTCTTTCAAACATGAACATCGAAATAATATATTTTTGTAATCTTCTGTTTTCCCCCACTAATATAATAGCATACCAATTTATATGTTATCACAAATGTTCTGCTAACATTATATTAAAGGCTTATTTTTTGATTACGAAATAAAATATAGAATGGTCAAATAAGAAAATAAGAATAAAAGAAGAATAATATAATTGCTTAGAGAAAATCACTATTAGGATTTTAATGTATTTCTTTTTCCTTTTATTTTTTTTTCTTATATATGGATCTGTTTGTAATACATACTTTTAATCTTTTGAAAATTGAGTCACAGAACCTTACAGTAATAGTTTTTATGATTGACTAACATTTTATTCTGTGATATTTTTTAAGTGTATATACCATAGATCACTTGACAATTTCTCTATTATTATGCTTTGGAATTATTTCATGTTTTGTATGTATATGTTACTATGAATATTATTTGTCTGAAGTTATTTATTTATTTATTTATTTTTTAAATTTTTATTATTTTTTTTTTGTGGGTACCGGGGGTCAACCTCAGGACCTCACATGCCAGCAGGCACCCGTGCCACTGAGCAATATCACCGGCCCTTTTTCGTATGTGGGTTCCGGGAGTCGAACTCGGGCCCTCGCGCTTGCCAGGCAGGCGCTTATGCCGCTGAGCCATCTCATTGGCCTGGGATGATAATTTTTGAAGTGGATTCTGAATTATTGAAAAAAAAGTGGTCAGTTGTACCTTTGGTAGTTTCAGTATAAATATCTTTATTGTATTTCAATATTTGACCAAATTGGTGAGTTATTGATATTAGAATTATATATTCTCAGGAGCTTTCAATTTCCCCATCACTGATGAAAGTAGGCATTTCAGTATTTACTGTGAATCCGTTGCAATTTTCAGGAGATTGTTTATCACTACTGAGAGTAACAGCACTTAGCTTTCTTGAAACCCAAGAGTAGATTATTTTTCTAAAGTCTTGCCTGTTTAATAGTTCAACAGACTAAAGTTCAACCATTAAGTTGCTTTGATTAGTGGTCAGTTTTTGTTAGCGGGAGGGTGGTATTTTCTACTTGCCATGATCTCCCTCAAAACACATGCACCTGCTGCCCGAGAACTTCCCTAAACCAGGATTACAAGAGCCCACTGGGGCAACACCCCTTGAAGCAGAGCAAGAGGCATCACTGAGCTCAGGGGATGTGCTGGCACCCCACAGTGTTCAGGATGTGTAGCTGTGGCCTCTAGAGTGCCCCCTCCCCTGTTTGATAGCCACTGTCTCTTCTAGAATGGACACACACTGGAATGACTGAAGGTTGGCCTCCTGCATGTGTGGGAGGCTGGAGGGAAAAAGGAGTGGGATTCAGAGGGAAGGGCTTTAGTTTCCAGTGACTGTATGTATGTGTGCGGGCAGGGAGGAGGTGGAGGTGGGAGGCCTAACAGCCTAGGTCCCCTGAAGAGCTGGGCCATGAGTAGAAGAAAAGAGAGGAGTCTGTCTTCTAGCAACTGCTTGGGTGCTAGAAGTTCTGGCTGGAACCCAAGGCTTGGGAAACTCTGGTCACTTTGTGCAGTCCTTTCTATACATGTTTGGCCAGCATCAACTGTGATTAATGGTGACCAGCACCACCAGAAGGGAGTGGCACTAGGTTTGGGGTTGGCAGATCCACTGCACTCATTCAGTTGGTAGTGTCCAGGGACCTTCTGGTCCCTGGCTTATGTTGCAGGCTGGAGACACAGAGGGAAGGACCTGGTGGGGATGCAGAGACACATGAATCAAACCCAATGGAATAGAGGTTACTGGAGTGATGTGTACTGGGATAAGGAGCCCTCCGAAGGGATCCCCTTCACTAGGGGTCAGAAGAGGCTGCATGACTGGAGGAATTCAGTGAATCTTTAAGGCTGAATTCCAAGCAGATGCAGCCATGGAACATGTTTCTTCACACTTTAGTTTTGCAGAGCCTAATGGGTTGAGAGATCTAGCTTTGAAAACAGATGGAGCTGGATGGAATTGTTGGGGTGGGGCTCTCTTACTAATTGTGTGACCTTGAGCAAATAACCTAACTCCTCTGAGCCTCAGTTTCCTCACATGTAAGTAGGGAGAGTAATACTTCCTATCTCATACAGCTGTTTTCAAAGACTCTGGAACTCAAACTGCAATGTATTGGTATTTAGGTAGTATAATAAATACAATATATGGTTAACGAAACGCTTTGAAGGAGATGACTTCTGAGCTTTGTTAGGGTTTGAATATGCCATTATACCCAGCTTTGCACCACTGGCTGTCTTCCCGCATAGACCGACGTCCTGCTGGGATACCCTTGAGCCTCCGCTGTGCCCAGAACAGTGCCCTAGTCCCAAGCAGCTTTGTTAATATGACCTGAGCAGTTATTGCAGATCTGCTGTTCACTTAAACACTCCATGGCCACAAGCGTGGTTCTTGATTAAGGCCTTCTTAAGATGTGTGAAATTTCAGCTTTAAAAACATCTGCAAAGGATGTAAGTCTCTGAGCTTGAAAGAAGAGTCTACTATCAATCTATATTTTCAGAGCAGACACAGGCAAAATGCTTGTTTCTGGCACCCAGAGCAGATGTAGGTTGGATGAAGAGCAGAAATGTTACATTATTGGATGTGCCGGCTGGTCCTGTTTGAGGATTTAAGAAGTAGTACTTTGGGTAGCAAGTGTCATCCCCTTCTCTAGGTACTGGGAAAGACGTGACCTGTGCTCTTTGGCTTTTTATCCCAGTCCACCTCCTGGCTTTTTAGTTCTATATGTATGTGTTTCAGTCTATAAAGAACTATCCTGAGGTTAATAGGCATTGCCAATCCAAGTTTCTATATTCTTGACCATATACCGACAGTAAAAGACATCCTATCACCAAATGCTTCAAAAGATGCAATCTCAGTAAATGAATTATGCTCTAATAAAAAAACTGATAGGAAATAATACCTGAATTAGGAGATCTGAGGAAGTGCATGAAAAGAAGAATCAAGTTCTAATGGTTGCTTTTGTTTCCCACCCCTGCTTCCAGACTCTTCACCAGGCAACACAGCACAAGGGGGCCTTTTACTTGAAAGTTCTGAGTCACTGACATGACTTCCAATCTGTTTGTAGGTGGATGGAAAATGCATTCTATTAACACATGTTCTCGGACATTATTAAAATTGATACCACTTTTCCCTTAATAAGAGCAGAAAATGGTCACGAATTTGAATCTGTTCTCATGAAGAAGATAGAATCAAGGATTGGAAATGAAACAAACGTAATTTTTTTTCTTATTACAGCGTTCACATTTTGATCTCAGGGACTTGTTAGGGTTCTATTCTTCCTTCCCTCCTTCCAGCCACTGCTTTCACCATGCAATGCAATGACATAATTTTTCTCTCTTGCAAAAAAGAGTCATTGCCCTGACACCACATCTTGTCTGTGGGGCTCCAGGGCATCCTCCAAGTCCCTAAATAGGTTGAGTTGAACAACTCTGCAGTCGGTGAGAAAATATTCTGCCACTCACAGGATGTGATTTTGCATTAAATGGCTACTGAATAATCCTACACAGAAGCAAGATAGGACGCATTTCTTCCTGCTGGCGGTTGTGTCGGCACAGTGCAGCACTGGGCTCACCTGGGTTTTTGGGTTATGCTGATATTGCATCCATTGCCTTTAAGTAAAGGGGGGAGAAACCCACCAAAATCTCTAAAGCCTTTTCAACATCCCTAATGTCCCATTTGTGCCAAGCAGAACCTGATGCTGGTGATCTGCTCAACAGCCGGGTGATGACATGCTTTTTGGGTACGATATATACACCAGGCCATTAGTCTGCAAGCAGCAGTTGTCAGCTTTGTTCCCATTTAGAGTAATTTTCTCACTAATATAGCATATTCTTCAGGTATAAAATGCATTTTCGAGCCAGATATTCTTCCTAATAGTGAAGTTGGTTTAATGATGGGATTTCAGCCAAGGAAGGTAAGCCTGCGATTGCCGCTGGTTGTATATTGAAGCTACCAAAATGAAAAAGCTTATTTTAAAACACATTCACATGAACAGGCAAAAACCTCTCCTTTCTAGATTAATGAAGCTCATTTGAGGGAAAACTTAGGCACGAATTTAAGAGCTAAGTAAGGCACTTAGAACCTTGGGTGCAAAGCCACATGTGGGTTTATGTTTTTGAACTGTGATGATGGATGGTGCAGTTTTAATAGGAGGGATGATGACCAGTGAGCTACAAAAAGGCAAGTGTCTTCAGGCCAACCCTCCTTGAAATGATAACATATGATTTTTTTCCTTGCCTGTATAGGCCTAGACTGTTCAAATCAATTAAACAATTAATTCCCGCCCTGCAAACTTGCACGTCAAGCTTCAGCTCATGGCCAATTTATTTGGTTGAATTATAACCCCCTGAAAAACAGTGGTTCCTAATGGAAAAGCTGACGGAGTCTTAAGTACATGTGGTGAGTGGAGCTGCTATAATTAACTCTTCTTTGAGACCCCCATTAATATTTTAAAGATTTTTAATTAAAATAATTACACGAATTTATGAAAAATACTCAAACACCTGAAGTATTTCTACAGGGTCCCAGTCTCAGAGGGTCCCTTTCCTGGTTGCTACTTTGGTGTGGATTTCTACCCCAGTGATTATTACCCTGGGAGAAGGCTGAGACCTCCCCGTCCCTTATCTTTGTGAATTCAGCATGCTTTTAACCCCACGGTGTGAGTCCTTTTTTTTCTTTTCTCTTTTCTTCTTCTTCCTTTCCTTTTCCTCCTCCTCCTCCTCTTCCTCCTTTTCCTTCTCCTTTTTCTTCTTCTTCTAACTTCTCTCTTTCTGGATCCTTTCCCTGCCTCTGCCCCTTTTCTCCTGGGATGATACCTCACAGACAAAGGCCCTTCCTCTTTTCATCCTTCACTCTGTTTGTAGGCATCCCAAGGCAGTACAGTTCAGGGAATGGCTGACTTCGCCATAAAGTACTGATGTTTTAAGCTTCATGGGTCATGCAGTTTCTCTTGCCACGATCAATTTCAAAGAAAGCAGCTATGGCAATATGCAAATAAGTAAGCCTAGTTGTGCTACAATAAAACTTATTTATGGATACAGAAATTTGAATTTCATGTAACTTTCACATGGCACAAAATATTCTTGTTGTTTATTTATTTATTTCCTGACCATTTGCATTAAAAAAACTATTCTTGATTCTTCTGCTATGACAAAGATGCAACAGGCCAGATTTGGTCCTCAGACCATAGTTGGCCAACATCTAGTGTAGTAGATTAAGAACAGGCTCTTTACCTGGAGTCGGACTGTGGTTTCGTGTTCTGGCTCTTGCCACTGCCTAGCTGTGTGACTATGGACAAGTGATCAGTCCTCTGTGCCTCACCTTCCTCTGTGTGCTGTGGAGTTGATGATAGTGGTACTTGCTTCATGGTCCAGTGGGGGTGATTTATGGAAAGGTGTAGCACATTGCAAAGCTCACTAGTACCCCTAAGAGACATCGTATCTTCGTTCTGGTATTAACGTTCTGTGTGACCTTGGGCAAAGGACTTGACTTTTCTAGATAGCAGATCTTAGCTACATCCTCAGCAAATCCTTATTTATTATAACAGAACTAAATCCCAAGCCAAAAAACTTCAGGCTTGGACTAGAATACCCAGGGCCCACTTCTGGTGCCAGGGGACCTGACCCCCTTGGGATAAATACCACTTTATTGTCATTGGAATGGCAGGGCCTGGTGGACTTAGCTCCTCAGTCTGCAATTGGTGGTCAAATATGGCTTAAACACAGGTTAGGGAGTGGTGAGTGACCTTTTCTGGCACTCCTGGAAAGAAAGGCCTGGAGTCCTTTTATGCTAGGGACTGGCCCCCTTTGTTGAGTACTGCTGGTGTTGCTGCTGTTTGGTGGCCTTATGCACCCTGTGCGTGAGTTGTGTTAACCTCATGATGTACATGAAGAAACAACCTTGGAGAAGCTCAGATCGACCTCAAGTCACTCGATAATTTGACCAAGAATCCTTACTCTAAACCCTAAATTTCATTCTTTTTATAATTTTTTGCCATGTCTACATATCTACATATTGTCTATTTAGGATTTGTAAAGTAATCTTACTTAAGTTTCTTTTAAAAAAGATTTCCTTTAACCCAAATGTATTTTGTAGTATGAATTTGATAAGCTATTTATATTTTTACTGATAAACATTAAAATAAAATATGAATGAATTCATAACGTGCGCCATTGAAAATCATCTGAAAGATGGCAAGTCTGGGCTCCTGAAAACGCTGCACCAAGCTCTTTGTCACAGCAAACTATGGCCAGAGACATGACATTCGATAGATCTGTTGGGTGGCCTGGTCCTTCCATGTCTTGGGTACCATTTACAACTGCATCGTCTCTGTGCTGGGGTAGCAGTTACAGGACCTCCTCCCCCCTGCTCCCCTACTTGCCTCCAAACTTGCCCTGTAGAAGCTGGTCACCAGGACTGACTCTGGAGCTGGCCTTACCAACCTTCCTGCCACCACAACACCAAACTCTGTACAGGGACAATCCTGACTTTTGAGTACCTCAGGAAGCAGCTGTGTTGTCTCACCTGCTCAGCAGCTCAGCGCTGTGGGACTTCAGTCACACAAGCTGGACCCCGTCTAAGTCTCAGTGTGCTTTCCTGCAAGACAGGGGTGTCATGCAGATATACAAAAGAAGGCTTTGAAAGTGTCCTCTGTATAAGAGGAGAGGTATCAGTCAGGAGCAGAAGCTCTGTAGACAGATCTGGGTCCCAGCTGCCCCTCTACCACCTCCTGGCCACGTAACAGCGCAATTGATTATGCTGATGACAGTCCGATGATGGGCTTATGGATTCCCTGGCTGTCTTCTCTGCCTGCTTCCTTCCCTAACAGCACCTCTTTGTCTAAGCATGGCTTCTCTTTGGACACATCCATAAATTGGCTCCCCCCAATACCCGGAAAACCTGCACACATCCAAGCCCAAGATTTGGTGTTACGGCTGCTTGCTTTTCCCCTTCTCCCTGGGAAAGCAGGTGGAGCTTCCTGCTGCCGTCCCAGATGGGCCAGGCCCCAGCCCAGGCTACCATTGACTGGTACTTGAATCCAACTCATCTTGATTTTATGAGAATCATCCCTGAAAATCCCCATGTTCAAAAGACGACACAGGGGAACCATGGAGCAGGCTTATCATTTGAATAATCAGCCATTTAGTGACATGTCTAGCCTGGTTTAATGACTGAATCAGTGAAAGTATGACCCCGAGTGCCGGTTAACTTTTAAAATAGCTGTGCCCACTGCATGACACAGCCAACAGGAAGCCATTAAGGCTCTGGCAATTACCACTTCCATCCATCGGCGAAGTCCCTATTTTATTTTAATCTGCGTAAGTGCATTTTCTGCACGAGGTTAAAATATAAATCCCTTCTCCTGAACAAGACTGGTTTTCTGGCTGACTTGAGAGCACAATTTACAACTGATTTAATTTGTTCTTCACAAACATTCCTAATGACATTACCCCGGTGCATATACAGACTGCCTCCTCTTATTCCATTAACTCCCAAATCGGGTTTAAAGACCATATTGATGCTAGATGTTATTATGGGTGATTATCAAAACAACAGACAATGCGGCAAAGTGTTTACTAACTGGTTTATATATAATTTCTGTAATAACGACAACAGATGGTAATGCTACAAACACTAAATCACGCTTTTTGCCGCTGAAACAAATTGGCAGCCTGCAGTACAGAAATGGTATACGTAGCTTTATACAGATGCTTCAGTCGTCAGCTATAGTGTTCATCTTATTAGGAAATGGGTCTGTTACTGCTATTACAGGTAATCTTTCCATTTACAATTACAAATGTATATTTTCAATGAAAATGGTTTTCCGCAGCTAAGCTGCCTGGAGGATGTTTCCCCCCTCTAATTACTACCCCGGTGATGCGTGCCCTGGCCGATCCACGCACAGGGGCGTGTTTGTCCTAGTTAACGGTAGCGGCTGCTTTTCAGCTATGTGGAGATGAGTCAAGATCCTCTACCACTCATTGGAAAGGCCACACTGCAGCCTCAGGGTGCAACCACTAGTACTTTAGGAGCAGTGGGTGAAAGAGATGGGAAGCTGCTGAATGTGAATTCCTCATACCTGTGTCCAGTGCTTGTAGTTCCTCTAATCCCCAGAGGAGGAGAGAGGTCTAGATATTGGAGAGACACCCCTATCCCCCGACCTCATCATTGATAGGCAGCATCTCACTTTTTAACAATAGAAAGCTGGTGTCCAGAGGCCCCAGTGTGGAACGCTTGCCCGGGTCCTACAGTGGCTGAGACAGAACACTTGCACGAGCCCCTGGTTGGGAGCTCAATGTGTCATTTTTTCCCCATTCCTAGACCTATGGGTGTTACCCCAGGGGACCCAAGGCTAAGAGTAGTGTCAGTGACCTGGATCTCCCTGTCTGCATCCTAACCATCACACATAGATTCTCCCACTGAATTCCTTAGACACTGGATGATGGACCTATTGGAAAACCTGCCTCATGGCAACAGGACCACAAAGTCACTTGCCCATGATCCTGGAGGCAGTAGGACAGGGGTTTGAACTTAGGTTATGGCTGGTTTAACCACCTGTCAAAACTGTCTTTCCAGAGAGGGCACTGGTGCCTGTGTTCTTAGCAAACACTGCTAAGGGGCACAGGGCAAAATGTACTGTGGATATTTCTGTGTCTTCTGGAGCTAGCTCCTGGCCTTGGCTACCTTGGCTGTCAGCTTTTCCCACCAAGGTATACACTAATTTCTGCACCTGGATCCTGAAGCCAAGTGCCAGCTGGCAGGAGAGGCAGTGTTGTGGATGCCATGGAAGAGGGATGGAGCACTAAGGTACTCAGCCTCTGCTTACCAACCATGGAGAAAGCTCATCTCTTTAGCGATCTAGTGGCCTCTCCTGTGTGTGTGTGTGTGTGTGGGGTGCTGGTGGTGGTGATCATGGTCCTCACCTCCTAATAATAGCACAGAGTGAGGTGGAGACCCCAAGCTCATTGGTGGAGGTGATTAGAACAATATCTTGTCCAGAGTACAGGTGCAAAGGGTTTTGACTGCATTTTCTGTAGCCACATTGTTGTCCAGATAACTGTTCATCTGCCCACTCCTGGTTCTGGTTGGCCCCTTGTGGGGGTGGGGTGCCTCTTTTTTTTAACATAGCTTCATTGCTGAATGTTCCCCACTGCCCCTAGGACCATGCATCCATCTTCTATGCCTTGGAGTGAATTTTGTTTCTTTCTTTCCTCATTTGAAGCCCTCAGAGGTCTGAGTCCTGGCCACCGAGGTGATGGATTAATGTGGGCCACAGGTCACAGGGCCAAGGCTTCCTTGGCTGGATGGGTAAGAGGGATATTGATTAAACAAGGAAACTGAGGCCAGGGTAGAGGTGGTTTGCTCAAAGTCCTTTGAAACTGGGACCTGTCCTCCTCCTCCATCTTGAAGAGTCATAAAGATGAGGGGATTGAGAATGAGCTGCCTAGGGGACTGCACACACTTGCCAAGTTGCCTCTCCACCTCCCCGTGCTGCACACAGCTGAAGTGGGCTTCCAGCAGGCTGTGGGATCCTCCTTCAAGGCCAAGCTGCACCTGACATTTCTTTGCTGCCACATGGTCCTCACCAGGATGCCCAGCTGCCAGGCCACTGGGGGTTCCACAGGCCTGGGAAGTAGTCACTTTCTCATTTTGAGAAAAGGAGTGATGCTCTGTGGTCCCTCCCACAATTGATTTTAGAGGCAGCAATATGTCTACACCCAGCCAGGGGGAAGTGCTCAAGATCAGCCCAGCATGTTATGATGCCAGGAGCAGCTGGATCAGACAGTAAATCCTAAGGCTCTCCAGGGACTGATGAAACTGGCTCAGGTGTCTGGAAGGCCTCTTTCTCTCATGGCTGACCATCCTTTCATCCGGGTTGTCCTCATACACACGTGTGAAACATATCGCTTGACTCCTCCTTAGGCAGCCAGAATTGAAGAACTGTGAATCCACGTGTCTGGTGCTCTGTGGCCATCTGGCAGATTCCTCCAGCTGCCTCCTGGCCTGCAGGGCAAGGCGGCCCTGAGGATTGACCCAGGACAGGATCCCGCCACGCTCTAGTGAGAAGCCAATCATGCACTTCCTGATGATCGCTTTGTGAAGGGACAATGAAGTGTGGCTTCCCTGTAATTTTCTGCATGGAGGTCTTTCGGTTGTCTTTTGGCCACTTCCCCCTGACCTTGCAGGCAGCCCTGTGCCCTGACGGACACGGCACCTTCTCACATGCACAATGAGCTGCTGTCCTGGGGGCTTGTCACTAAAGAGCAGTGCTTATCTCTTGCTCTGGGCAGAAGCACCTGGTCTGGGTAAATTTTCTGGACTGCCTGGGCCTGGGGCCACTCTGGCAAGGTGCCTGTGCCTGCTTCCTGCCCAGGCTATGGCTGGGAAGAAATCAGCTTCTGGAGCAGGCCATCCAGGCCTTTCGTCTTTTTCTACCTTGGAGCTGGCCATTTGTCTTGGGAGGGCCTGTGACCAGCAGAAGAAACCCCTTGAACCCCAACTTAATTTAAATCGTAGCAGGCTTATTGGACTGCAGGTAAATAACTTAACCCTGGTCTTTAATCTTTAAAGTGGGGATAACAGGACACAGCATAGAATAGACTCTCCCAAAAGGGAAGCCCTTATTATTAGCCATCCCAGTGCCCTCCATAAGAGTCACAGGAATTATTAGGTATTTGACATTTCTATCCAGAATCCAAGTCATTGAGAAGGTCGCTGTGTTTCCCGTATCTGCTGTTCCTTCCTCAATTGACATGAACTGGAAACCTGTCCTTGGTCACCTTCTAACTAAATCCTAGTCATAGATTAATTTTAACCCATTAAATATTCCAAAAGAAGGAGCTATATACTGGGGGGGGTGCACAAATTTTATCTGGATTATGTGATATAGAAGAAAACATTTCAGATTTAATGAATGAAATTTAATCCCTCATGAGAATATTTTCCTCCAATAAGGAAGGTTTTCCTGAGATAGCACCAGATGAAATATTTTGGGACAGTAGACAGAAAACTGGAATTGGCCAAGAAACAGAAAAGGTCTCAGAAAAAATCCTTGTTCTATCTTATCCTACTCTGGGGACCTTGAGCCTCAGTTTCCCCCTCTGTAAAATGGATGTCGTGGGGTTTGGACTACTTGACGCCTAAGGATCCTCATTGCTCTGATATTTCCCAGGTCTGAGACTGCTGGGAGATCTGCTAAGCAGAATTCCAGTTTTCAGAGCCGCGCTTGCAGTTCAGTATCTGAGGACGGGCAGGCTCCCTGAGACTTCTGGGCTGCCCACACCAGCTCTGAACGGCTATAAATGGACACACAGCATCAGAAGATGACACTTCTTGCCTGCATTGCGCCAAGCTGGCGTAATTAACAGACTTGTTTCAAAGTGTATATGGCATATCTAGCAGATTTTTAAAAATGACTTCCCAAGATTATAAAAGACTTTAATTATAATTTCACAAAGATGGAGACCAAGGATTTACTAATTGCCATGCGCGTGTTTTTTCCCCCAGGATTCGAAGCAGCTCCAGAGATATGAAAGAGTGAACAGTGTTTTAAGGGCATGGTACAATGTGACAACAGTGATAGATATGCTAATTTCTTCATTCACTCCACTTCACTTCTTTTATTCTTTCCAATTAAAGCAAATGCTACTGAAACTATAATTAAGCAAGGCTGGGCCCTGACTGCCTGCTGTTTTAATGAAGCCCTATTGATTTTCCTTTTCTTCCTAATGGCCACACATGGTGCTCAATGGTCAAACATATGCCCCACCACAATGTCCCAGTAAAACTTAATTTGGGCCAGGCAAAATGGAAGACTGCTGGAGAAAAGTGTCAAAGGAACAATGTGTATGGGGATGGCATATAAAGTGCCTCCTTAGAAGGCTGCAAGAAACACACCCACAACTGTATGACTATTAAAAAAAAAAAGGGCACGTGGTGAAGAAATCCAATCCTTTCTCGTTCTTTGAGGTTTCTTTAAGGAGCAGTGTGTTAGTTAAACTGTAGTGGTCTAACTAAGCTGCATGTTAAAATCTGGGCCTTTGGGGGCCCTGGAAATATATATTCTTGACAGATGTTCACAAGCCAGAGAACAGTTTTGGTGACGAAGTATGGGAAGAACATTTTACTTCTCTTTGGCAATTAATTAGAAAAAGACTTTTTTATGAACAGGCTGTATTTCTGGGATTATTCTTGCACACTCGGCCCACCTCCTGCAGCGAGTACACAGATGCCATGCAAATGAGATGAGGGCAGAGTGATAGGAACTGAGCACAACAAATATTTACTGGTGCAAATTAATATTCTGGCCAGGAAGCCAGGCATCAGATATTGTTGCTGGTTTTCTAGGCCCAGCAATGGGCATTACCACGTGGGACTTGGAAAAAGCTGACAAGCTACAGTAGTTCCTTCTTATCTACAGTTTTGCTTTCTGTGGTTTCAATTATCTGAGAAATTTTTCAAAATTATTCTAAAGTAATTTGTTATTCCAGAAGTAAACAATGTATACATTTTAAATAACTTTTTTTTTTTTTTTTTGTGGGTACCGGGGGGTCGACCTCAGGACCTCGAGCGCCAACAGGCACCCGTGCCACTGAGCGATATCACCGGCCCCTTTTTCGTATGTGGGTTCTGGGAGTCGAACTCGGGCCCTCACGCTTGCAAGGCGGGCGCGTACACCACTGAGCCATCTCACCGGCCCTTAAATAACTTTTATTACAGTATATTGTTATGTTTGTTTTATTTGATTACTGTTAGCATTAATCTCTTACATGACTGATTTTATTATAAATTAAACTTTATCACAGGTATATATAGATAGGAAAAAGTGTAGTGCGTATAGGCTTTGTACTATTTGAGGTTTCGGGCATCCCCTGGTGGTCTTAGAATGCATCCCCTGAGGAGAAAGGTGACCACTGCAGATTATCCATTCCTCATTTTGCCCTTCCCAAGCCCCTTCCCCACTTTTCTTAAAAAATTTTCATTACTGTGTGAACTACTTCACACAAATGGGATGAGATTTCCTGCCACTGTTGTGCAGGCGCTGGCTACAGCTATCTTCTTAGAACCTGGGTATGCCTTTATGGGACAGCAAGGAAACAGGCCAAGGGAAATTGTGCTGTTATTAGTTATGTAATTGAGGCAGGGAATGTGGGCAAATTGCTCCCGAACAGGATAAAAAAGAAGGAACACTATCAGTGCACTGTGGATTTGAGTCCTGCTTTCGTCACGACCCGTGGGACATCAGTGACCTGGTCTGGCCCATTCTCCTTCTGCAGATTAGTCAACCTTTTCTCTCCTTTGGTTAGATGTAAGCTTCCCAACATGACCTTTACTCCCAGACAAGAGGAAGCCAGGACTTGTTTACCTGCACACTTTTGGCATTTTGGGCTGGAGACTTCTTTGTGTTAGTGGTCTTGGGTGGGGGGCTGTCATGTGCTTTGCAGCCATCCCTGGCCTGTACCCACTAGATGCCATTAGCACACCCCCAGTCATGGTCACGATAAGCACAAATGTCCCAGACATTGTCAGATGTTCTCTAGGGAGCAATATTATTCCCATTTGAAAATCAGTGGTCCAGACACTTATATTTTACTCATTTGGGGCTGAAAACACAGAACCTTTCAAAACATGCACATAGATGTGTGTTTTATTTTATGCGTCTATGTTTTACTTTATTGTGCAGCAGCATTCTGGCTGTAAATAAAAATGAAAATTCAAAATTCAGAATTAAAAACTAGAACAAAAGACTCTACTGATTGGGAGAGGGTGACAGAACCTAGAATTTTCATGAAAGAACCTGGACCAGAAGTCAGAAGACCTATGTGCAGGCGCAGTTTGCACCTTGCTGGGTGCTATATGGTGAATCCCAAGTCCCTTGAGCCATGGGTTTTTGTCAGTAATACCAGGAAGATGTTATAGCGATTCATTGGAGGGGGGCGGTCCCGGTAGGACTGACATTTTTAATAATCGAACAGAAGCATAATGAGTGGTACAAATGTGGAATCAGGGAATTTTCAGTTATGGGCAAAATTCACAACATCTGAGAAAGGGAGGGAGCGAGAGGGAGAACAAACAGGGCAAAGAGAAGACATGGATAACGGATGGGAGCAGCTGGCTCTCAGATTCGTCACCCGTCGTGGACAGTCACTGGAGCACCAGGCCTCAGCGTCTGAAGCTTTCCACACCACCTCATGGAGGCCCGTCGCTGCAGAATAGAGTTACAGGGAAGACTGCATTCGTTTTACAGAGAATCCATCTACCTCTAAAGCATTACTTAAAAAAAAAAAAAAAAAAATTCATCACTTCGAGCTCCAGGCCTGGGCAGTGCTCAAGGTCAGGGGAGAAGCTATCACCAGGGAGGCTGCAGGATTCTGGAAGCAGAGGAGTTGGCACCTCAAAGGTTGCAGAGCAAAATTCCCCAAATGGGAGAGATTTTGTAGTTGCTTAAAGAACAGGGTAAGTTCTTAAATCTGCTGTCCTCAGGACTGACACCCAGAAATACAGAATGTGAGACGGCGTCCCCACCGGGGCTGCTGGGAAAAGGCTGGCCTCCAGGAAAGACAACAGACCACCCTTTACTTGCTTTGTCTTCATTTTATCTTTTAGAACCCGCATCTTAGGATTTCATCTTTTAAGGACAAACTGTTTTTTGATAATCCCACAGAACCAAGACCTTCTTTTTACAGATAAAGAGGAAAGTGAGATTTTTAATTGGTTTTTTAAAAATTGCATCTACTTTTGACAGAGATGAAAGACCCTTTTCCTGGATGTTGGCTCTGACATCTTGCTTGTTAGGACTGGAGAGAGAAAAAAATGGCCCCTAGGAATGGAGCAGCAGGGACCCTGAAAAGGGGACACCATCATGCCACCATCGAGTTCTGTCAACTGTCAAGTTAATTAGAACGAAATTAAAAACACATTTGCCAAGATGTTCCGCAGCCAAACCAGTTAAATAGAGATTTTAACAAAATTGAAAGCATATTATACTGAGATTTGTGGATTCTGGCCCGGTGAGTGAGTGCTGAAAGTGTGATAAAATAACAAAATTGCTGCCTAATAATCTATAGAATAATATTGTCAACTAATGGATTATAATAAAATAAAAGCTGTTATTAGGGTAAAACATTATGACAAAAAATCCAACTTTTATTTGCAGCACCTCCCCCTTAATGGTTTTGAGCATTTTGAAAGGTAATTTAAACAAGTACATTGTGTCCTTATTGAAGCAGCTTCATCTCGCTAGCTGCTGAAAATGGCTTTAACCATCCCTCTGAACAAAAGCACCCCTAATAAGACAACAAAAAGCCCCAGCGATGGCCCAGCGGCAGTGCGCTGTGGCGAGCGAAGCCAGCTAAGGCGGCAGCTTTCTCCTTGCATGTAATTAGATGAATTAAAAGGACAAAGTGGTTAATGTAACTGTTGTGGGGGGGGCAGCCTTTTCATCCCATCCATTTCAGACAAGAGCCGGTGGCTTTTGCTTCAGCAATGCGAAGAAGAATGTTGGCGGTGAGGGAAATTAACAAGCTTAATCTGTGAGGAATCTGCTCCGAGTCACAGATGAAATGTATCTCGAGCAACGAAAGGCTAGTCATTCCTGCTTCCCTTTTATATGCCTAATAAAACTTACAATAAATTAACTGCATTTTAGTTTGCAGCCAGACTCTGTTAATCAGAGATGAGGCGCTGGGTAGTCAGTTACAGGAAAGCTTCAACCGGTGCGTGCAGGCTGCGCCGAAGGAGGAGGGGTGGTCCCACCTAATAAGCCTTCTTTCCCATGTTGGTGTCTCAAGGACTGGATCATCACTGGCTCTCATGTCTTAGTAACACAGCAGTGAGAAGGAGCCGTACATTGTCAACCCAGCTTACTTGACTGAGAGGGAGCAGGACTCTTGGGAGAAAATCTCTCCAAGACAAATTAACTCGCTTATAGCCCTACATCTAATTGATACCATGACACTTCCTTAACAACTTTATACAGTGTTTATTTTCTGTGAGCTACTCCTATTCTTTACACTGACCTATTAGCAATGCTGCCATTTTTTTTGGGAGGGGGGCATACTGGGGATTGAACCCAGGGCTTTTGCACTGAGCTACATCCTCTGGCACTCCATTTAATTTTCTTAAGAAGAGTTTCCTAAATTACCCTTGCTGGGTTTGGATTTGGCAGTCTTATTGCCTCAGCCTCCCAGAGTTTTGGGATTACAGACAAGTGTCACCCTGTTAGCTATGGCAACATCTTACAGCAGAAAGAGAAACAAATTCTCATTCAGGCCATTAGTTTCATTCTCTGTAGAACTGGGAAATGGTCTCATTGGGTTCGGCACCCAAGGAGTTCCTAACATGGTAGCAAGATTAGGAGACGAAGAAACTCCTTCCTCACCTGCCATTTTGTACTGGTGGCCTAATACTGACTCGAAGCAGCAGTGTGGAGCCTTCTTGACCTCTTGGTAAAGTAGGGCTATGTTTTATTATAAAAAGTAGAAAATAGAAAATTAAATTTATTAGCTTCAGTTACAAAATGATTCATCTGGCTGTTTAATGAAGCCGCACATTATGCTAACAAGATAAAGGCATGTGGGCCTTGGCACTTACAGGCACTCTGGGCCCTGTGTGTTGGTAACACAAAAAGCAGAGCAGCTCTGAGCTTTGAGATGGATGAAGCACCACAGGTTGGGAGAGCAGAAGCCTGGGAGCTCAGATTGCGCCTCTGGGAGGCTGATGAAGCTACATCAGGGGCTGACAACACTACAGGGGCTGGGTGAGCCCAAGTCCTTCTCTGCCTTTCTGGAAGGCTAGGAGAGGCTTCATCAGGGCCCTGTGCCTATCAGCAGGACCAACAGAGACAGTGCCAGGTCATTACATGGAAGGTTGGGCTCAAGGTTGAGGGCCCCTTGAGCGCTGGAGCTTCAGCTTTGGACTGGGGAGGTGGGATAGGAACCGAGAGACCGCAGAGAGGCTGGTGTTGTGCGTAGTCTCAACTGTTTGCTGAGCCATTGCTGGGGTCTATGGTATGTGATAGCAAGGCCTGGTTTGCTCTAGAGGTTAGAGATGAGTCCCAGCAGCTGGACCTCTGGGTTCTGGGAGGCCCTGGATGAATGCTGTTCCTGTGGAAGGACTCCCAGACTCTCCTCAGGTTGATAGCTTACCTGCCTCTGCAACAGGTCTGTTTTCTACCCGTGCCTCAGGGTCTCTACTTTGCTTCTTTGCAATCTGGCTCCTGCTCTCTGCTTTTCCTGGGAACTCATCAATAGATGACTGCTGGAAGCAGGCAGGCCTCCAGCTGCTTTCTGAATGGCCCGAGGATGAGTCTATTATTATTTTCACTGTTTGGTCTGCGTTAATGTGATCCTCATTCTATTAAAAACACTCATCAAATAGCAATAATAACCTGAGTTGAAAAACTAGTGTTAGGTCATATCTGTGTCCACATGTGTGCTTTCTTTTCTGTCTTATTCTATGGAGTTGTGGAAGAGGCAAACATCTCTTGTGTTTTTCAAACCTATCCCCTACTTGGTGGGAGTTGGACCCAGGAGCAATGCAGTAGGTCACACTGCAAGCTGCCAGTGGGCCCAGCACCCAGTGCGGCCAGCCCACTGCCTGGGCAGATGGCAATGTGAGCTAGTCCCCACCTATAAGCTCACCTTCTTCCATGGAGATGTGTTTATTACCTTTTTTCTTTTCTGAGGATCTGTTTTTTTTTTTTTTTTTTTTTTTATGTGGGTACCGGGAGCCAACCTCAGGACCTTGTGCTTGCCAGCAAGCGCTTGTGCCGCTGAGCGATATCACTGGCCCTTTTTTTTCTTTATGTGGGTTCCAGGAGTCAAACTCAGGACCTCGTGCTTGCCGGGCAGGCGCTTATGCCGCTGAGCTATCTCACCAGCCCTGAGGATCTGTTCTTATATTACTGTCATTGCCATCCAAATTGTCCTGACCTTAGGCATAATCATCTCAGCCACAATGCCATAACCTTCCAAATATAATGTCCATGTAAGCCTCAAAAGTGGAGTATGAAAGTCAGGGCATTTCTTTATTAGCTAGCCCCTGGTTTGGAAAGATTTGTTTCTATTTGTCTCTAATACACAAAATCAGAAAGTGTCTTCATCCTGGAGAAGACTGTGAGTCAGAAACTTTTGGATAACAGAGGTTCATCAGCTTCTCCTACAGTCATCACTATTGCTCACAACCCACATTCCAGGGTTACAAGATGAGGATGGTAATCAAGAGGCATGATTTGCTAATACCACTGAGGCTGGCATCTCTAGGCAATTCTGAATGTGGCCAATAGATGTGGCAATCTGGCTTCATAGGCATTAAAGATTTTCTTACATAAATATTATATGAAAAATTATGTTAAGCCAATTAACAAGGTGAATGGACTTAGGACCTCAGGAACATGGTTATTTTCTCAACATAATTTAAGCATGACTTTTTGGGGTAAAAAGCCCTCATATACTTTTCAAATATATGGAAAAGAAACATGAATAATATGCATCTTTAGAGGCTGGGGTTTTGCTGTGGTTGCTGCATTTTTTTAATCCTTTTGTAACATACATTTGGTGTGGAGGAAGGGGCAGAATTAGGACAAGGGAAGGGCACAGAGAAGGTCACCATGGGTGCTGTGAAAGATACAGAAGAAAATGTGTGGTAAACTTGCTTTTTCATACAGCTTGGAATAAATCCCAGGTACCACTCAGCAGGGCTTGTAGACAGTGCTGGGCCCACAGTCTGAGTTGAGTGCTCAGGCCAGGTCTACAGCATGGGAAGTCCATGCATAGCCACGAGAGTCACGAAGAGCTTTAGGATCAAGGTGGGCAGTAGGCCTGGGCCAGGCAAGGGCAAGACTGGGAGATGACCACTAGAGGATGAGACATAGGCCTCCTTCACCTTCTTGCAGTACCTCTATGACCCTCAAGCTTGAAAGAGGAGCCTGAGAACAAAAGCAAGGCTCTGATTCTGGTGGTTAGGAGAACATGCTGACTTAGGATGCCTGCCTCTGCTTTCTGGGCAGAAAGCTGGTAGACAACGCTTTTCTCTCAGAGACCCGACCTTGGTGGGATAGACAGATCTGAGCAGCAGCTCTCACATCAAAACTGAATCAGCCCAGCCAGGCATGACACTGTCTCAAAATGAAAAAGCAAACAAACAAAACAAAACAACAAAAAAAGTCCTAGCTATGTAGCTCAATGAGTTCAATCTCCAGTGCCAAAACAAAATGAAACAAAACTCCCCAAACTGAATCATGCCTTGTGGAGGGAGCCATCTTCCAACATGAACTTAGTGAACATAATGTTCACAGATTTGAAAACACCAAAGGAATGAATGTTTCGGATTGACGGCCCTGCTGATCTGATGCATTAGCACAGAAATCAGTCATCAGGGCGCAGATCATTCCATTCTGTTGAGAAATGGTTTATTGCTTAGCTCCCAATTAGAAAGTTCATGAACCTGGAAGGCTGCTTGCTCACAGGTGGGAGGGAGGCCTTGTGAGCAACCCTAAGGCTCTCCTGTAGGCCTTTAGTTGATTTAGTTGGAGCTGATGCCATCTACTTGGAATTGTTCTAAAAATACTTCCTGCTTATATTTTTCATGATTTAGCTGTATTTCAACACATGATTTAGCTGTATTTCAAGCACATATTGGGCTTGTGAGCTTCCTTTTGAGATGCTGAGTGAACAGGGAGAGCTACAGAAGTCGATGTGAGGTTTGACAGTCAGCTTTTTGTTATTGTAACAAATACCTGAGATAATCAATTTATAGAGAAAAGATTTTGGCTTGCAGTTTCAGAGGCTGCAGTCCATGACTGATTGGCCCTGTCACAAGGCGGCATGTCACAGTGGAAGTGCATGGCAGAGCAAAACCGCTCGCCTTATGCCAGAGAGAGAGAGACAGACTGGGGTCCCACTAGCCCCCTGAGTGGCACACCCCTAGTGACCTGGAGACCTCTCATTAGGCCCCATCTCTTAAAGGTTCCACCACTTCCCAATAGCACTATGGGCTGGGGATCAAGTCTTTAACACATGGGTTTTGGAGGACACTCAAAGTCAAAACTACAGCACTGGATCATTGTTCCTCTCACTTCCTCCTCTGCTCACTTGCTGAAGTCCTCATGGAACAGCCAGCTGGCCCTACACCTGCCAGAGCTCAGCTACTCTGGGCCCACAAGTTCCCTGAACTCTTGACCTCCCCTAATGTACTGGCTGTCAGTACAAGCCGTACATGTTCCAGAGAGATACTGAGTACCAGGTGGCCATTACTGTCTGTTCCTTTAATGTCCCTTGGTGAACAGAGTGAGAAGCAACTACCTTTTGCCCACCTGTTCCCATTGCCTAGAAGGCTTGATCCTTCAGTCCCCTCCATTCTTTGCTGGGTTGTCAGTTTAACTGAGAGGCTTCACGAGCACTGGCTCAAAATAGCAACCTTCCCCATGTACACTTTTTCTTTCCATTCTGTTCAGAAATGGTTTATGGTTTTCAATGATGCTACCACCCTCTGGCATACATATGCTCTACTGTCTTGGTCACTTTCTTGTTGCTGAGACACGATACCCAGCACCTGAAAATTAAGAGAGAAGAGGTTTATTTTGGCTCACAGTTTGTAGAGGTTTCAGTCCATAGTCCATTAGCTCTAAAGCAGGACAGCATGGCAGAAGGGCATGAAAGAGAAGCTGCTCACCTCATGGCATCCAGGAAGCAGAGAGTGAAGGAGGAGCTGGAGAGGGAGATAAACCCTTCCAGGCCATGCCCACAGTAACCTGCCTTTTCCAGCCAGATCCCACCTTCCAACAGGAGGTCAGATATAAGACCCCATAATCTAATCACCTTCCAGAATCCCTGCCTATGAGTATATGAGGCTCCTGGGAGACATCTAGATATAAACCATAGCATGTACCTACTTATTTGTTTCTCATCTCCCTCTTCTTTCAGGAATGCAAGCACCATGAGGGCAGGGTTCTTGGTCTGGCTCACTCATGGCTATATTCCTGACACCTGGAATAGCATTTGGTATGCAATACGTGCTCAGTCAAGATCTGTTTGATGAACTCATGTATGGACTTCAGGAAAATGTGTGGTATAAGAGACTCCAGGGGGATCATGTTGAAGTTCCAACCTGTTCTTCAACAAAATTTGCCCTTGGTCATTTCCACTCTTTATACTTCTGTGAGGTGGAGATTTTGGGGTCCCTTTATCTCCCCACATGCCTCTTCTATAGATTGTCCTGGGCTCAACATGCTTTCAGCCATTGAGAATGTACAGGGACTTTATGGAAGGGCAAGAAAGCCATAACATACACATTACAACAAGAGACAGTGGGCCAGATTGAAATCAGCCTGTTCAGTCCAGCCTGGCCTAGTTTACCACCCCTCCCCAGTTTATCTGTTTGATTCATGCAGCAAATATTGGGCGTCTGTTCTGGATGTGGCACTGTGGTAGGCACTGGGGCATAGCAGTGAGCAGAAACACTGTGGTTCATCCCTTCATAAAGGAGGCAGCCATGGGCGAGAAATAACTAAATAGTTTTGCCTTTGTTGTAAGGACAGAGGGAGAAATGGGGGGCCTTGGTGATGAGAGGTCTCAGGGGCCTGACTTGGTGGGTTGTGGAGGTGTCCAGTGAGGGATCTCCAAGGAAGTGACACATGAGATGGAAGGTGAAGGCGAACTGGTAGAGGAAGGTAACAGGGAGAACCTTGCAGGACAGAATGCAGGAAAATCCCAAAATAGGGAAATTGTAGTGTAATTGAGGATCAAAGTAAAGAACACAATTTCTTCTTACCTGCCACTCAATCTTTGTAGACACACGATGACTGTTTCTGAGTTCAAGGTTTCCAGATGATCTTGCCTTTTCTAAAACTCCCTGAACCTGGCTACTTTATCTCCAGTATGTACTTGACACTTTCAGGTGTCTATGCCTTCTTCAGACCCCTTCTGCCTGGAATGAGCCCCAGCCAGGGAGAGAATGATAGCTAGTGCCCTCTCTGAACCCTGGGCTTTTTTCTGCTTTTATTCCAGAGCAGAGTCACATCTCTAGTGTCCCTGAAAAATCTCTTCGATGATCTCTCAACTCCATTTCTTGAGGAGAATTTCAATTAAAGGGTAATAGGAGTAAAGGTATAAAAGCAAACTAATAATGATGACTCACAGATACCTCTTCCACCGACTGAGTGGTAGAATATGGGATTAACATTCTAGAGCTTCTAACATAGCATGCTGCTTTTAAATATGTAAGATATAATATTCCAACTGCATGGCAATTATTTAATTATATAGTTAGGCTTCAGTGATGAAAATCCCTATCTGGGTAATTACAGTGCACAAAGGTTTACTTAATGGCTTTAGAAATCCATTTCTTAAAATGAAAGTCTCTTTGTAACTGTCATGAGCAATGGCACCATTTTGGTGGGGGGACAGTGTGGCTTTCCCAGGGACTGGACATTGACCTTGGTAGTAATTTCTAACCAGCCATCATTGACCACACTCCTCACCACACTCATTGCAAGGCCAGTGACAATCTCAATGTTATAGTGGCGTCTTCTTAGCAAGAGCTAAGAAATAAATGTCATCATGCCTGGTCTTACCTACATGCAAGGTAGGGCCTGCTTCCACTGTCATGCCAGCTCTGTCCTCTAATGGGAATTCTGCCCCCTTACACATTAAGGCCTCTATGGGCACATCACACATGTAAGGGGCAAAGCCCAAACAATAGTTCCAATACAGTCTTCATATGTGAAATTCTCACCGATTCGTGCCTTTCACAAAGGTATTTTTAAAGCATCACATTAGGCCCTTTGTGAATGTTCCTTCCCCTAAGGTGCTCCCAGGTGGGAGATAGCAAGAGAGGAAGAAATGAGCTCTGTGTGGCAAGGACTGGGCTGGTATAGTCAGGTATGCAGGGTCACTGTTTCTGTCCTGAACACTACCTAGCCTCACAGGGAGACTCCTGGCCTGGGACTCTCAGGTATTTGGAAAACCATGGAGGTCAAATTGTTGGAGGTGAAGGGATATGGCAGGAGTAATTTCAATACTTCTAAATTCCTAGTGGCCAGCTCACATTTCCTGGTGCTAAGGGATCATCACTAATAAAAATGTTACTGTAAGAATACTTGGGGGCTGAACTGATATGACCTCAGTGCAACCAGATAGGCTACCCCATCCAGATTGAAAATATAGGGCTGGGGATGTGGCTCAGTGGTAGAGTACTTGCCTAGAATGCAGGAGGCCCTGGGTTCAATCACTAGTTCCAATAAATAAATAAAAAATAAAATGTACAGAAGATTTCCCTGTATACATACTTTTGGAATGTATAACTGCCATGTTCCCCCTAACGCTGTTGTTACACAGATCATTAGCTTTTAAAATTAGAATGTGTGTGTGTCCAGGCTGACTACATTAGGAGCAAGCTCAGTGTCTCTCTTGGGGTCTTGTTTTCCTGTGAATTGAAAAATCCCCAGAGGCCCGAGCTGCTGCAGAGGTCACACAGAGAACTGTGGCAGCTGCTCAGCCCAAGAAGGATTGGGGAAGGTGTTAGTTTGGTGCAGTGGGTGCTTCTGCCCTTGGTACAGGTGTTGCCAGTTATGCTATGCTATCTGGCTATGCTATCTGGTGCCCTCATCCATAACCATGATAAGACTTCTGCTGTCCAGATTCCTGCACAGAAGGCAGTGACTCAGCCACCCTAGTCCTTCATGCTCTCTTGAGCTTATGAACCCACAGGCTATCCATACTGTTCTCTCTGCTGGAATCATTTCCTTTCTCCTCTGACCCCAGTCCCTCCTCCTGGGTAGTCCTCACAATCCTTCAAGGCTCAGCCCTCACACCACTTCTCATCTACTTGAGGCCCCAGCTTTGCAGGTGTCATAGTTATTGTGAAAGAGGTTTGAAACTGTTACTCATAAACACACCTTTTCCCAGTCTACTTGCTTTGCCTTGGCGGGCATGGCATTGGGCATGCCATAGTCCTCACAGCCTCCACAGGCCTCATTCATGGTAGTCACTCCATTCTAGGAAAGGTTGTCAATCTCTTTAGGACATAGATGACATATGAAGCCCTCATATGGCATTGAGTCCATTTTCTTCTAAGAATGAGAAATTAAGCATGAGTGGGTTATCACCCTCATTCACATAAATGGAGTTCCAGACTTTCCCACTGAGCAAGCTTATCTTTCCTTTATAGGATTGGTAACTCCTTAGACCTCCATGCCAAAGCAACGGGGAGCTGGGTTGAAAACCCTTGATCACAGAACACTGACACTTGGAAAATGGTGCTTTTATTTGCTAAACCTGATTTTTCATTTTTAAACTAGCTGTTTTGGCATGGTGTGGACAAAACTCCAGGAAAAGCAATAATTAAATATTGAACTATCTTCTACAGCAACATGAACAACCATGGTGTTTTCCAGGGTCCTGTGCTGTGTCACTAAATGGGTAATTTGATCATAAATCCTCCTATCCCAGTGTTACAGGAACCTGATATCAAACCAAATGGAAGACTCTTTGCACCTGAGGAGTTGGAAGGCAACCTTTATTGTAATGCCAGTGGGCTAGTGGGAGCCAAGTCCAAATCACTAGTGTAGGGTCAGCTTAGAGTTTAGCTTAAATACATTTTTGCAAGCCAGAAATACAAAGCTGATTGCAGGTTATTACATGATTGGTTACATAGGCTAAGGCATATGTTGTCAGGCAGAATTGTTCTGGACAAGCTTTGCTAGGGAGGGGGCTGTCTGAGCGGGCGGGTGAAATCAGGCAAGCATGTCCTTGGCTGGATTATTCTGTCCTAGGTGGAATAGGCAAGCAAAACAGAATATGTCTATAGGCTGGAAAGTATGGGCAATGCAGCTGGATTCAGTCAGATATGGCTGTGTCAAACTGTCTCTGAGTTATAGCTGGCATGATGGTCAAGGCTATCTGAGTCTAACTATGTGACAGGCAGCATGAGCTTAGGCAGAAGCTACTAATTGATTTTTAATTTCTGCTATGAAATTTCTATAAGTTTGCCATTACATTCCCCCTGTTTTTATTATGGGAAGATTCTTCTTCCTCAGTTTTATTAGTACTAAGGAGCTGGTAAGGGTAAGTAACTTATAAAAGAAGTTGGTGGTGTATAGCTTTAAAGTGTTCAATCAGGAAGGAAGTCAGAATGCGAATCACACCAGGGCTTAGAAAAGGACTGTTAGGAGGGCCATGAAGGGCCCAAGTAAAGCTTCTGTTCACGATGGGAGAAGGTCTAGGGATCCTCACCAGAAGAGTCACCCATTATATTTTTGTAACAGAGAACAAAAGCAGACTTCTGATGGGGTTTTAGTCCTTTGGAATTGTGGCCCAGAGAATAATAATGAACACTGGAATTGACAGGAGAAAAGGAACTGGGAACCTAACAGAGTAACAATACATTGAAACTAATATTTAAGCCATTATATGGTAACTTAATAGCAGTTAAACTAAGTGGCTGACAGGGATGAACACAGGAGGAGAATAACAGCCATTTTAAAACTTGGGGAGGCAGTTGAGTGTACTCAGTCCAACAGTTACACCAATATAGAAAAGAACAAAGGCAATTTTGTGGGGAACCTTCCAGTCCTCCAGGGATACAGCCCAGAGTTCTGTAGCAAGCACCAAGATCAATGAGAGAAAAAGGACTAAGAACCAAACTAGGTAACTGAACATGAGTCCATTAGAGCAGGTGCTTCCGTGTATGATGTTCAATCTTCAGCCATGCCTTGACTCTTCAGCTTCCCAAGTAATGAGGGCAGGGCTTTGAGTACATTGTCTCTTTAGGGTGGTCTTTGGGTGGGGGCAGACTCATCAGGATAGGCCTTTCAGCAGTTGTCAGGATGAGCCTGCTTGATTCTGGTGTGATGAATCCAGGGGCAGATCTCTGCCACTTTTACTGAAGTGGGAGTGTTCAATATAATTAAATAAGGGCCTTTCCAAATTGGGGACAGAGGATCCTTTTTCCAATCTTTAACCCAAACCATATCACCTGGACTATGTGTGTGTGCAGGTGTATCAGTAGGTATGGGTGCTCTCTTTGCTATGTTTTTATGTATCTGGGAGAAAGTTTTCCCTAACTGAATAAGTTGTTCTTGCAAGGTGATATTTCCCAACTGGTGTAAGTCCCCTCGGAGGCCCTTAATTACTGGTGGGGGCCTCCCAAATAAGACTTCAAAAGGGTGTATCCAGTGGGTCCTGGTGAAGTCTTAACTTTCAGGAGGGCCATAGGCAATAAGTCTACCCGTAGTATCTGAGTTTCTTGGTAGTACTTCATCAGTATTGACTTTAGGGCTTTGTTCATTTGCTCTACTTTATTAGAGCTCTGGGGCCTATAAACAGTGTGGAGATTCCATTTAATTTTTAGTTCCTTGACTAATTTTTGAGTCACTTCTGATGTAAATGACAGCCCATTGTCACTGCCTATAGTCAGGGGTAATCCATATCTGGGAATGATTTCCCTTAATAAGACTCTGCATACTTCAGAGGTCTTTTAAGTCTTTGTAGGGAATGCCTCTGGCCAGTCAGAATAAGTGCAAACAAGGACCAGCAAATACTTGTAGCACCAGCATGGCTCAATTTCAGTAAAGTCTATTTGAAGATCTTCAAAAGGAGGGAGTTCCATGTGTTGGATTCTGGGTGGTAGTTGGGGGCCTGTTGAGGCCTCAGTCTTTGTACGGATTTGGCACCTTTTGCTAATGGCTGCACAAATTAACATCAATTTTGGAATATAACAATAGCAAGCCAGAAGATGGGCCATAGCAGTCTTTTCCCCATGGGTGATGTCATGGTGACATTTAAACTAGGTGTAGGTTAGTTTCTTTGGAATGATCTGTTGATCATCTGGTAGAGCCCAGATGCCATTTGGGTCTACATGAGCTCCTTTTTGTTGTGTCCATCTTATTTTATTTTATTTTTTTATAGTGGAGGGGACCTCAGTGCAAGCTAAGAACAGTTTTTGGTGGTATTTTATGTAGAGTTTCCAAATTTTGAACTGAATAATTGTCTTTTTGAGCTGAAGTTTTAGCAGTCATCTTGGCAGCCTCATCTGCTTTATGATTGCCAAGAGTAACAGTGTCCTTTACTTTTTGATGTCCTTTGCAGTGGATAATGGCAACCTTTTTAGGTTTCCAAATTTCAGTCAGAAGTTGAGAGATTTCATCCTTGTTTCTAATTGGTTTTCCTTCAGCTGTCAGGAGCCATGTTCCTTGTATAACATCCTATGGGCATGGACTCTGTAGTGAAGGTAATTCAGATTACCAGGAATCTGTGTAAATAGTGACCTTTCTGTCCTTTGCCCAATTGAGGGCCTGTATGAGTGCCCAGAGCTTCTCTCATTGAGCCAACCAATTTTGGGGAAAAGGTCTGGCTAGAAGCACCTCTTCAGTGGTTAAAACAGCATAGCCAGCCCTGCATTGTCCATCTTTAACAGAGCTACTTCCATCCATGAACAGGATGTACTCAGCGTCTGCTAAAGGCTCCATTTGAAAGTCAGGCCAACTGGCAAAAAGCTCTTCTGTGAATGCAAGGCAATCATGCTCGGGCTGTCTGAGCTCTGTGGGTAAATAAGTAGCTGGGTTCAGAGCTTTAACTGGCTGGAAAGTGAGTAAGGGACTTCTGACAAGCAGTCCTTGGTACTGAGTGATCCAGCTGTGATCCAGCTATTCGAGAGCCAATGATGTCCCTGACTGTTGAGGAGCTCAATAACAGTGAGCAGCACCTGGACAGTTAGGTTTTGTCCCAGAGTCAATTTGTCTGCCTCTTTAATCAGGAAAGCAGTTGCTGCAAGTGCTCACAAACAGGGAGGCCATCCTTTAGCTACTGAATCTAGAGTCTTGGACAGGTAGACAACTGGTCTTTCCCATGGTTCCACTGTTTGAGTTAGGACTCCCAAAGCAACATGTTGTTTCTCATCCACAAACAGGTTGAAGGGGCAAGTCACATCTGGAATTCTAAAGCTGGAGCTGAGGCCAGAGCTCTTTTGATTCATTTGAATGCCTTAGTTTTATAAAGCCCAATTTATTACATCTCTTTTCTTCGTGGGCTCCATTTTTTTAACATGTTGTAAAGCAGCCTGCCTTTTTCAGCATACTCAGGTATCCAAATTCAGCAGAAACCAGCTGTCCCTAAAAACTCTCTGAGTTCCCTTTTATAGTCAGGCCATAGGATGAAGCAAATGGCTGTCTTTCTTTTTGGGCCTATGTGTCAGAGCCCCTCTTTTTAAGTCAAACCCTAAATATATGACTTTTTGTTTACAAATTTGAGACTTTTTCCAGGAGACTTTGTACCCATTATCACACAAGTGGTGAGGAGGGCTTGAGTTTTCCTCCAACCATCTTTTTTTTTTTTTTTTTTTTTTTAAAGAGAAGAAAAAAAACTAATCAAAAGAAGAACAAATTTTCAAAACAACATAATAGGAGGGTAACAATGGTTAATATATTACGTATTACTATCTTTAAGTTAGTTATTCAGGATACCAGACATTAGCATTCAATTGTCCAAACATTATTGGCACAAACCTTACTCTTCAATGAACTAAGTCAAATTGGTAGTGTATCTATCTTAACCATCTTATATATATATACAATTTTTTCACTTTCCCTTCTTTCTTTTCCCTATTCCACTCTCTCTTTCCTTTTGACCAGTTTCTTTTTGATTCACCATGTCTATTGTACTTTTTGGATCTTATTTACTCTTTCAGTTTCTCATACTAGAGAGACAATACGATGCTTACACATGTGCTTCTGGTTTATTTCACTTATGAGTATTTTCTCGAGTTGCATCCATTTACCTATAAAAGTCTCCAGTTTATCCTTCTTTATGGCTGAATAGTACTCCATTGTATAAAAATACCACATCTTTCTTATCCATTCCTCAGTTGATGGGCATTTGGGTTGTTTCCAAGATCTGGCTATTACAAATTGTGCTGCTATAAACATGGGTGCACATATATCGCTGTGGTACGATGTTTTTAATTCTTCTGGGAAGATGCCCAGAAGGGGAATAGCTGGGTCAAATGGGACCTCCAACCCTAGTTTTTTGAGGAATCTCCACACTGACTTCCACAGTGGCTGTACCAGTCGACACTCCCACCAACAGTGAAGAAGGGTTCCTTTTTCCCCACAACCCCTCCAGCATTTGTTATTAGTTGATTTCTTTATAGTAGCCATTCTTTCTGGGGTGAGATGGTATCTCAGTGTTGTTTTAATTTGTATCTCTTGAATGACTAGTGATGTTGCACATTTTTTTGTATATTTATTTGCCATTAGTATTTCTTCATCTGAGAAATGTGTATTCATCTCAGGTGCCCATTTTTGGAGTAGGTCTTTAAATTTGGGAGGTCTGATTTTTTTTGAGTTCTTTATATGTTCTCGATAGTAATCCTTTGTCTGAGGAACAGCTGGCAAACATTTTTTCCCGCATTGTGGGTGGTCTCTTCACTCTGTTGGTGGTTTCTCTTGCTGTGCAAAAGCTTTTTAATAAGATTAGATCCCAGTTATTGATTCTTTGGGATAGTTCCCGTGCGGTTGAGTTTTTATTCATAAAGTCTTTGCCTATACCAATGTCTCCAAGGGTTTTACCTATCCTACCTTCCAGCAGATTTAATGTTTCTGTTTTAATATTTAGATCTCTGATGCATTTTGAATTTAGTTTAGTGCATGGTGAAAGATATGGGTCTAGTTTTAATCTTCGGCATGTGTAGAGCCAGTTTTTCCAGCACCATTTATTAAAGAGGCTATCTTTCTTCCAGCGAATGTGTTTGGCACCTTTGTCAAAGATAAGGTGGCTTAGTATGTCTGGGGTTGTTTCAGCATCTTCTAATCTGTTCCATTGATCTTCAGGTCTGTTTTTTTGCCAGTACCACACTGTTTTTATCACAGTAGCTTTATAGTATAATTTCAAGTCAGGGATTGTGATGCCCCCTGCCTTACGTTTGTTGCCCAGAATTGCCTTTGCTATTCTAGGTCTCTTCTGATTCCAAATGAATTTTAGGATTGTTTTCTCTAATTCTGTGAGATATGCTGTTGGAATTTTGATTGGAATTGCATTAAATCTGTATAACAATTTTGGAAGTATGGCCATTTTCACTATATTGGTTCTTCCTATCCAGGAGCAAGGGATATCTTTCCATTTTCTGATATCCTCTTCAATCTCCTTTTTCAGAGTACTGTAGTTTTCAGTATAGAGGTCTTTTACATCCTTTGTGAGGTTGATTCCTAGGTATTTCATTTTTTTGGATGTTATTGTGAAAGGTATTGTTTCCCTAATTTCTCTTTCAGTAAGTTTGTTATTTGTGTACAGGAAAGCTATTGACTTTTGAGTATTGACTTTGTATCCAGCTACACTACTGAATTTGCTTATTAAATCTAGCAGTTTTTTAGTGGAGTTTTTGGGGTCTTCTGTGTAGAGTATCATGTCATCTGCAAATAATGATAATTTAACTTCTTCCTTTCCAATCATTATTCCTTTTATTTCTTTCTCTTGTCTAATTGCTCTGGCTAAAGTTTCCAGAACTATGTTGAATAAGAGTGGGGACAGTGGACATCCTTGTCTTGTTCCTGATTTTAGAGGGAAGGCTTTCAGTTTTTGGCCATTTAGTATAATATTGGCTGTTGGTTTGTCATAGATAGCTTTTACCAGATTGAGATAAAGACACTCTATTCCAATTTTCTGTTGGGTTTTTATCATGAAAAAGATGCTGGACTTTGTCAAAAGCTTTTTCTGCATCTATTGAGATGATCATGTGATTTTTGTCTTTGGTTCTGTTAATATGGTGTATTACATTTATTGATTTACGTATGTTGAACCATCCCTGCATCCCTGGGATGAATCCAACTTGGTCATGGTGTATAATCTTGATGATTTGTTGGATTCTGTTTGCCAGTATCTTATTAAGGATTTTTGCATCTATGTTCATTAGGGAGATTGGCCTGTAGTTCTCTTTCTTAATTGGGTCCTTCTCTGGTTTTGGTATCAGGGTAATGCTTGCTTCCAGGAATGAATTTGGGAGTATTGCTTCCATTTCAATTTCATTGAAAAGTTTGAGAAGTAGGGGCGTTAGGTCTTCTCTAAATTTCTTGTAGAATTTGGCAGTGAATCCATCAGGGCCTGGGCTTTTCTTTGTTGGGAGGTTTTTAATTACATCTTCAATTTCATTGGTTGATATTGGTTTATTTAAGATTTTTAAATCTTCTTGATTCAGCTTTGGTAATTCATATGAATCTAGGAATCTGTCCATTTCTTCTGCATTTTCCATCTTAGTAGAACATAAATTTTCAAAATAGGTATAGATGACCTTCTGGATTTCTGCAGGGTCCATCATGATATCACCCTTTTCATTTTCAATTGCGTGGATTTGAGTCTTTTCTTTTCTTTTTTTCATAAGGTTGGATAAGGGTTTGTCAATCTTATTTATTCTTTCAAAGAACCAACTTTTTGCTTCATTGATTCTTTGTATTGTTTTTTTAGTCTCCAATATGTTAATTTCTGCTCTGATCTTTATAATTTCCTCCCTTGTACGGGCTTTTGGCTTAACCTGCTCTTCTTTTTCTAGAAGCTTGAGGTTCACCCTTAAGTTGTTTATTTGTGCTTGCTCTATTTTCCTGATATAGGTGTTTAATGCTATAAATTTCCCTCTTAGGACTGCTTTCATTGTATCCCATAAGTTCCGGTATATTGTACTGTCATTATCATTCAGTTGTAGAAAGTGTCTAATTTCTTCTTTAATTTCATCTGTGACCCATTGGTTGTTCAGGAGGGTGCTGTTTAATTTCCATGTGTTTAGGGAGTTTTTGTGAGATCTTTTGCCATTGATTTCCAATTTCATTGCACTATGGTCTGATAATATGCATGGGATAATTTCAATTCCTTTGCATTTACTTAAGCAGGTTTTATGAGCTAGTGTGTGGTCTATTTTGGAGAACGTCCCATGTGCAGATGAGAAAAATGTGTATTCTGATGTTGTGGGATGGAACACTCTGTAGACATCTACTAAGTCCATTTGTTCAAAAGTTTGGTTCAGTTCTACTATTTCATTATTGATTTTCTGTCCAGTTGATCTGTCTTTTTGTGACAGTGGAGTATTGAGATCTCCCAATATAATTGTGTTAGTGCTTATTTGATTTTTCATGTCCTTTAGTACTTGTTTTATATAGCTGGGTGCATTGGTATTTGACACATATATATTTATGATCGTTATCTCTTCCTCTTGGATTGTTCCCTTTACAAGGATGTAATGACCGTCTTTATCTCTCTGAATCCTTCTTGGCTTGAAGTTCACTTTGTCTGCAAAAAGAATAGCTACCCCTGCTTTTTTCTGGGTTCCTGTGGCATGGAGTATTGTTTTCCATCCTTTGACTTTCAGTCTATGAATTTCTTTCTGAATTAAATGTGTTTCTTGTATACAGCATATTGTTGGATCTTGCTTCTTGATCCATTTCGCCAGTCTGTGCCTTTTGATTGGTGAATTGAGACCGTTAACATTGATGGTTAAAACTGATATGTATTGACTTATACTTGTCATGATATTTTCCTGTTGTTGGTTCCCATTCTTTGTTTTTCCCCTTTCCTGCTATTTAATTATCTGCCCTGCCTGGTGGATTCCTTCTTTTGGGGTTCCTATCTCTTTCTAGAATATCCTTCAGAACATTTTGGAGTGCTGGTTTGGTGGTCATAAATTTTCTCAGATGTTCTTTGTCATGAAAGTATTTTATTTCTCCATCAATTTTGAAAGATAGTTTTGCAGGGTACATCAATCTGGGTTGAAAATTATTTTCCTTTAGAGCTTGAAATACATCATTCCAAGCTCTTCTTAAATTGAGGGTTTGTGCTGAAAAGTCAGCTGTGATTCTGATGGGTTTTCCTTTATAGGTGATTTGTCTCTTCTCCCTAACAGCTTTTAAGATTCTGCCCTTATGTTGAATTTCTGGGATCTTGACTATAATATGTCTGGCTGAAGTTTTTTTTTTTTATCATGTCTAGTTGGTGTTCTAAAAGCTTCACTTATAGGGGCATCAAATTCCTTTTCTCTTCCAGGAAAGTTCTCCCTGATTATGTCTTTGAACAAGGTTTTAATGTCATTGATGCTATCTCCTGCTTTTTCATTTATTCCAATTATTAAGTTGTTTATCTTTGAGTCATCTAGCAGCTGCTGAATTGATTTTTCATGGTCCCTTGCTGTTTTTAAGAATTCTTCCTTTTCATGATCACTAATTGCAAGCCTGTCTTCTATATCTGAGATCCTGTCCTCGCATTGGCTTAATCTGCTACAAATACTTTCAATGGAATTTTTGTTCTCTTGGATATCTGCTTGAATCTGCCTTATGGATTCCATTTCTTTCCTATGCTGAGCATTCATGGTTTCTATAGTTTTCTTAAGCTCATCTATTTTTTTGTCTGTATCAGCTATAGTGTCCTTAAGCATGGTCTTCATTGTGGACATTATCTCTGCAGTTATCTGTGAGATTATTTCTGTTTTAATTTTTTCCAGAGCCTCATTCAGTTGCTTTGCTGTTACCACTTCAGATAGGCCAGGTGGGTGGCTTTCGGATCATCCCACCTCGTTGCCCCCTAGGTTTGCCTTTGGTGAATTGGGTGTGTGGGGTTGCATCTTGTTTAAGTGTCATCTCATTTTTTCTTTCTTTAATTCCTGGGGTGATGTTTGCAAATTACCTATGGTAGGTTACTTTATTGCTAGTGTTTAAGATCTTTAGAAGATGACTACTTCTCTGCAGTATCTTCCAAGGGGAGCTTGCTTTTGGGTTTTGAGCTTTCTGCCAGATCCTACCTCTTCAATTCGTTGGGTATGTGAAGTTGCTACCTGTTTGGCCCAGTCCTTGATTCTTTGGTACTGTGCCACTGTATTTTCTGTGTCCCTTAGTCAATCTCAAGCACGAAATATCAGGAAAGAAAGATGTTTAGAACAATTATTTCACATTTGGCTATAATGTTAACTAAAGCATCAAACACAGCCTAGAAAATGACAGACTGAGCTAACCAGTTATTTACCACTTTTAGCTGTATAGATTTGTGGTTATATAACAAAATCTAAAACACACCAGAAAAATTATATGCAGTATACAAGTCCTATGTATGTCAATTTTTCCCTGAGGAGTTTAAATTTAAAATGAGTTAAGGAGGAAATAGAGTGTTGGGAGAATAGGAAGGAATTAGATGTAAGGTTAGAGGACCAAGAGGGATCCCAGTAAAATTGAGACACTGGTGCAGAGGACTGGTGGTAAAAAGAGAAGGAAGGGATAAAAGGAAGAACAGATCACAACCACAATCACAACGAAGTTAGAGCCGCTGTTTACACTCATATAAAAAACCAGAGAGAATAATGAAGGAAAGAGCAAATACACATACAGAAACAAAAATGAAGATAAAAACAATAAAACAGACAAAACAAAAATAAAACCCCACCAAAAAAAAAAAACCCTTCACCAGAACAAAAAACAAATGAGTGAGAAAAAAATAAAAATAAAAATAAAAAAAAATAAAAAGAATCAGTTCCAGGTGTTGACTCTGCTGTAGGCAGTTACCCTGTGGTGACAGAGTCCTGTTCCGTGCAGGTCGGTCCCAGTAAGCCAGGAGCGGCCCTCTGGCGGGCGGTGAGCAGAGGCCCGTACTTTCAGGCAGAGACCAGTGTAGCTCGCCTGCCGCTCTCAGTGCCCTTTCACTATCCCTGGGCCTGAGAGGCGCAGCGCGCTGTCTGGAGCACGGGTTCCCTGTACTGGTTTCCCGCCGCTCTGATTTTCACCACGCCCCCCACAATGGCGCCGGGCCAGTCGCTCTCTGGCGCAGGACAGGTGTGGCTGAGAGACCAGTCTCGTTCGCCTGCTGACCTCAGCACACTTTCGTGGGCCTGAGAGGCCCCGCACTGCCCTGTCCGGAGCATGAGTGTCCAGCGCTGTTTTTCTTTCACGCCGCTCTGAGTTTCGCCACACCCCCCACAATGGCGCCCGGCCGGTCGCTCTCTGGCGCGGGGTAGCTGTGGCTGAGAGACACTCACCGCTGGCCAGCGCAGTTCTCCACCGCTCCCCCACCTCGCTGCTGTCTCAGGATCCTCCGTGGGGGCTCCCTGGGCGCCAGCTGTCACCGTGTGTCCATAGAATTGAGCTTCTGTCACGCTGCGATTCCTGGGATGGTAGAAGGTGCGTGCGCGCAGTCTGCTCCTTCTTCTTTGTTGGAAAGTACCCTTCACTGGTGCCAGGGGTCCCAGATTGCACTTCAGAACTTTTCTGGGTTCTGGGGAGGCATCTCCCCCCCCCTGCGCTTTCCCGTTCGGTATATTCCGGTGTTCCAACGGTAACTTTTAGAGAGAGTTTCGCTGCCTGCTTCTTACTCATCTGCCATCTTTTTTCTTTCTTTCTTTTTTTTTTTTTTTTTTTTTTGGAGGGGCTTCCAATTAGGATATCATCAATGTACTGCAGGAGGTGCAGTTGAACTTTCCAAGGGGAACTTGGCCAGATCAGTAGCCATGGTTTCCCTGAACAGTGTGGAAGAATTCTTAAAACCTTGAGGAAGGTGGGTCCATATAAGTTGCCCCTTTCACCCTGTGTTAGGATTCTCTCATTTAAAGGCAAACAGGAGTTGACTGGCAGGGGCCACTCATAGGCAAAATAAAGCATCTTTTAAGTCCAAACAGGTAAACCAGGCAATGTCAGAAGGAAACAAGCCCAGGGGAGTGTATGTGTTCAGGACCGTTGGTTGTAAGGTCATGGTGACCACAATGATGGCTCAGAGATCTTGTATCAGCTTTACAGGCAGGAGAGATATATTTTTGCAGTTTGACAGTCCATCATCATAGTGACCAGCTATGTATCACAGTGGTCACTCATTTTTAAGAGACAAGAGCAACCAGATCTGGAACAGGAACTATTACCCAGGCAACTAACAAACTGAAGTATACAGGCTGGGGGGGGCATTTTTGTTATGTCCTCATGTCTTGGGTCCTTTTTGACCTTGGAGGGCCAGGGCAAAACATTGGTTGTCCTCTCAGTTTAGTCACCCTTTTAGTTTTGGCTTCTAAACATTAGTTGTTGAACACCCAGAATGGAAGATCAGTGGCATTGGTATTGTAGTGGATTTAATTATTATAATTTATCTAAATATCAAGCACTTTGAAATACAAAGTATAGCAAAGGACTGTCATTTTTATTAATTATGGTTGTCCTAGTTGTTGAATCCTTACAGAATGTCAACAGACAGCAGTTATATAGTTCCACAAAGAAAACTTGAGATCACAAGCCCTACACAATATTTCAGCATGACAATCATGATAACATTATTTTTGTAACACATTTAAATGTCTATCATAGTATTGAATAGAGTAACATACAGTAACACTACAAGATAGAGTAGTACACATCATATAAGTTTTTAAGGACTATTATTTGACTGGTAATTTCCTGTTGATTTGACCATTTTTTTCCATGGGAGTTTTAGAAGGAACAACCTGAGCTCCATCAAATTAACAAGTAACCATACATATATTTTCCTTTAATAAATTACTTCCACAAGCTTTCCTCAACATACATAGATTTTCTAGCCTTGTCATTAGCTCTCTTTTATCTCTTTAGCAGGACAAGACTTTTATCATACAAAATCCTCTCATATCAAAAGTATATGTCTTACATTTATAGCCTTCTTAATATTTTTTTTTCCACTTACTATAACCTTTTACAACAAACTTGACTGCAGCCACTTGAATTTGAAATTGTCCTTTTTTTCTTCTCTTTCTCAGATAGTAAACTTGGCCAACTGCCAATAGACTTCTGAGTAACCTTGAATTGGTTTTTTTGATTTTAAAACAACAGAGCAGAGAGCAAGTTAACCTTATAATTGCCATTTAGGAGTTTGTAGTGCACAAGAAATGTTTTATGCACATCAATTCAAACTGAAAACCAAAAGTATAATTACCAATTAGTTAAAATTTGTGATTTGATTTCTCCTGTAAAACTTCCTTAGATGCTTGCAGGCAGCAGCAGGCTGGTGATGTCAGGGCTGGCCTTGGGGCTCCTGAAGCTGGGAGGAGAGCTTGGGCTCTGTCTTGTTTTTTGCTTTGAAGTGAAAAAATAACCCGTTTTGTTTAATTTGGGGCATATGATTGGAGGGTCAGGTGCCATCATGGGTTGCTAAGAGAGTTTATATTTTTTAAGTTATATTATAAGGCCATTAATAAAACAAAGGAAGAAGTGTCCCATTATATCTGAAGTTACATTATAAGGTCACCAATTACAAAGGCAACAAAGACAGGAGTTTACACAAAAGGGAGAAGTGTTCTGTTATTGGGCCTGCCAGATATGTCCCACTTGCTATTGGCAGACATCCTGGGCAGGCTTTCATTTAAAGTTTTAATTTTTCCTTCAAGACTGATTAGACCACTTTTTTCCCAGTTCCCAGCTGAGTGCATGTGACCATGGACTCATGCACTTTATTTGGTATACACACACACACACACACACACACACACACACACACACATATTTTTTTTTTCCTTTTCTGAGTTTCTATCCTGGCATGGGATTTTTGGTCCCTCCTGCTGTGGATTATTTCCACAATTTTGACTCTCAGAGTTTTTCTCACAGTGGGCCATTCTTGTATTCTTGGCTTGCAGTGGCCCCTTTAATAATCTGTAGGTGTCTAGATAGAAGATACATTTAAGGGGTGAACGACCTATTGCTTATGTTATCCACTCACAATCAGTTTACACATTTACACAGGCACACAGAAGCTAATATATTTTAGCTTCTAATCTCCAGGGCATGAGGTCTGACTGAAACAAACAGAAACTGACTGACTGCCCTAGCTAACACAGGCTACTGGCATAGGCTTTGAGGGTTGATCAGGTCCTCGCTTTGTCCATGAAGGAGACAGAACTGACAAGATGAAACTGGAACAGAAACTGACAGGATGATTGAGGAACATCCCATGGGAATTCCTACCTCATCAAAAGGGCCCGATCTGTTGCATTCCATCTCCTCCTATGGGTCTGATGAGGTATCTGCTGCCGTGCAGGGGCTCTCTCCCCTTGACTGCTGAGGAGACTCTGAAAAAAAGATTGGAGGGTGCACCATCTCATTCTCAGGTCAGAGATGAGTCTCCACTGCGGCCAGCAGGCCCCTCCACTGGTGACCTAAGCAGTCAGCACAGTGTCTTCCCGTCCAACGATACACCAAGAAATGTTACAGAAATCTGATATCAAACCAAATGGAAGACTCTTTGCACCTGAGGAGTTGGAAGGCAACCTTTACTGTGATGCCAGTGGGCTAGTGGGAACCAAGTCCAAATCACTAGCTTAGAGTCAGCTTAGAGTTTAGCTTACATATATTTTTGCAAGCTGGAAATACAAAGCTGATTGCAGGTTATTATATGATTGGTTACATAGGCTAAGGCATATGTTGTCAGGCAGATTTGTTCTGGACAAGCTTTGCTAGGGAGGGGGCTGTCTGAGCAGGCGGGTGAAATCAGGAAGTATGTCCTTGACTAGGTTATTCTGTCCTAGGTGGAAAGTTCCTGGAATAGGCAAGCAAAACAGAATATGTTTATAGGCTGGAAAGTATGGGCAGTGCAGCTGGATTCAGTCAGATAAAGCTGAGTTAAACTGTCTCTGAGTTATAGCTGGTGTGGTGGTCAAAGCTATCTAAGTCTAACTATGTGACAGGTAGCATGAGCTTAGGCAGAGGCTACTAATTGATTTCTAATTTCTGCTATGAAATTTCTATAAGTTTGCCATTGCACCAGAACAGAAATACTCACCAATGGCAATGTCCGAGGAAGGACTGTTCATTTGGATGAATGGCTGCTGATCTGGGCTGGCTATTTAATCCATACCACCCTCTGACTTTCTATGTAGAAGCAAACCAATTGATGCTGTTGTAGCCAGTGGTTTGCAAGGGAATAGATATAATACAGGACACATAATTTATAGAATTATTTTATAATATTCACCCAAAAAGTCAAATGCAGAAGAGTGCAAGAAATCTGTCTGCATGCTAGAGACCTGAAGAATCCAGCCAAGGGCCTGGATCCCATCGCAATGTCTCATGCAAGTCTATATGAAGGATCTGCACTGGGAAGGCCCAGTGGTCAGTGGTGGAAGTTAGAAAGTCTGTGCCAACAAGGTGAAGGATCTGTGCCTGAAGGCTGAGGGATCTGCACTGGAGCCAGGAAGTGATGCTCAAGGCCAAGACCAGAGCTCCCCCAAAGAGAACCACAGCCATCCTCAGTGACAGTGAGGACCCAAGCTCCTCTGATGACGTGAACAGTTGAGTTCACATCAGAAAAACTAGCTGGAGCAAGCTTCTCCAGGAAAATCAACAGCAAGCAATCCTCCACTCCTGTTCTCCTTTTTTGCCATCCAGCAACAATCCTCAGGTGGGTCTTCCTTGCCCAGAATCCACTGACTCAGCTCAGCTGGGCATTCCCACTCAAACTGACCATTAATTAATCTACCACAGATGCCTTTAACATTTTAAAACAGAAGCCCTTACATAGTTGAATTTGTACACATTCAAGACACTTGATGTCTGGCTTAAATAAAGCTTACAATTAATGAAGTGGTGAGATGTCACAAAGGCTTCATTGCTAAACATTCCCTATTGTGGGTGGGTGGGGGACCCACGTATGTCCCAGAGGTTTTCCCTTCCCCCTCCTTTTCTGGCAACCCTCCCTCTTTTTTTTTTTTTTTTTTGTGGGTACCGGGGGGTCGACCTCAGGACCTCGCGCGCCAACAGGCACCCGTGCCGCTGAGCGATATCACCGGCCCCTTTTTCGTATGTGGGTTCCGGGAGTCAAACTCGGGCCCTCGCGCTTGCAAGGCAGGCGCTTACGCCGCTGAGCCATCTCACCGGCCCAACCCTCCCTCTTTTTGGGAACCCTTCTCCTGGCAGTGCTGGTGGACTGCAAACCTCTGTGTGCTGCCCCCTCCTGGCCATAGGGGGAAGTGTGTGACCCAGTGGCCACAGAGCAGTTCCAGACAGGATGAATCCTAGCAGTGGACTTGTGACCCTCGGTGCCACAGGGTCCTGCTTCTTGGCTGATGTAAGGATGGGAGAAGAAAAATGCTTTCTCATTCCTCTGGGCTGACTCAGCTGGGGCTGCTGTCAGCCATGTTGCCCACCTTAGATTGAAGGGCTGTGTGTGGATGGGGAAGCAGGGATCAAAGGAATGTGAAGTGGGTGGCAGGCTGGTTGGCTGGATGGGGAGAGGTATGATGGAGAGAGGAAGAGGTGCAAGTGGAAAGAAAGTCAAAGAGGAGTTGAGAAAGAGCCTCTATTCCCAGATTTGCACTCAGCCACACACAGTGGGGTTGTAGATTTAGCACCCAGGTACTGATTTTTGATCTCATCTCTAATTGTGAGCTAGCCCAGTAATCCTTATGCCCTAGTAATAAGTTCCCTGTATTTGTAAAGTAGTTCAAAGAGGGTTGTAGTCATTCAAGAACAAAGAAGTTCTGACTAATCCCAGGAGGAGATAGCTCCACAAAACAGAGAATGCCTTAGTAGAGCAATATCACAAGGCAGCTTCAGAAGGGACACATCATGGTGCTTCCATGATTATAGAATATCAGTTTTGGGAAAAGTCATCCATTTAGCATTTCTCAAAATGTGGGCAGTGGGATGCCATAGCTTTGTGGGAAAAGAGAATTAAATAAAGTTGTTCAACACATTTCTTTACTGCAGTACTTCTCAGAGCCTTTATAGTCCTAAGGTACAATGTGAGTCCTCAGGAGGAGAATAGAAAATGCAGTGTTTCTCAGGATGCTTAATAATGAAAGCCTGTGAATTCATCAACATTGCACAATAGTAATGTTGTATTATAGGGAGGGTCTTGCTCGCAAGGGTCTTGCTCTGACCAAAGGCAATGTGTGTCTTTGCCAATGACAGTAAAACATTGGCTTGGACACATGAATTTCCAGGTCTGAAAGAAATTGCACCAGACTGTTCTCGCCTAATCTAACCAGCCTCATAGTGGTCCCCTGGAGAGGGAAACCTAGGTGACATATGGCCATGGTTAAAGCACCCAGTTGGCCAAATGTCTTCCACTGTGATGGACGTTCATCTGGAAGGTCATTACCACAGGCATTAGAAATGCTCCCTAATTTTAGAAACACTAAGTAATTCATACTGGGTCAGTGTTCCTCAGAATAATCTCATCTGTTGGCCTGTGTGTGTGTGACATTCACAGTTCCAGCCTGTGACTGTTATTTGAATGTTTCTTTGGTATTTCTAGCCATAGAGGCCAGAAAGGTCATTGTAGGTGAGGAGGTCCCAGTGCGGTGGACCCAATACCATCCTCTCACCGCTTCAGGTGTGAGTCTGAGTCAGTACCCTTGAAGCTGTGACTGTTAATTCTGCTATGTCAACTTCACTGGATTAAGAAATACCTAGCAGGTTGGTAGAACATTCTCCTGAGTGGGTCTGCGTGGGTCATGGAGGTGTGGCCTTGGGAACTATAAATGGTTCCTCACCCATTCCTCTCTGGCACTCTTCCTCTGCTCTGCTCCTTGGCTGCCATGAACCAAGCAGCTTTGTTCCACCAGTCCCTTCCACCATTCCTGTCTTGGAGCCAGCTGACTATGGACTGAATCCATTTCCCACTCAAACCATGCACCAAATTAAACCTCTCCTCCTTTAAATCGTGGGTATCAGATATTGTGTCCCAGCAATGGGAAAGCTGACTAATACAAGGGTATATTACAAAAGGGAAGATAAGACAAGGGCAACTGCTGGGGTCCACCTGTAACTTAAAACCTTATATGGGATAGGAGCAACTTATGACTGGATAGGAACATCTTAGATAAAAGTGAGGGTCAAGGGAGGCAATTAGCACCATAGAAATATAATGACAACAATCACAACAGGATGACAACAACTCATAAAGACAGGGACTTTCCATGTGCCTGAAGCTATACTGGGCACTGGGCTTTCAGGACAGGGAGAGCTGGGTTCAAATGTCAGCTCTGCTACTTCCTACCAACCTGTTCAGTGGCAGACCCGTGAGCCTCAGTTGCTCTTTCTACAAGGGGCTAATCGTATCTTCCTTAGAAGAATCTATTCAAATATAAATCCATGTATATGAGGCCATTTAAACCATGTGCATTATATAGCACTTGACACAGTACGTGCCCTCCAACATGGATCCATGGGGCTGGTTCTTGGGGCCAGGTGAAGATCTATGTGAACAGACAGGATTACGGTTAAATCGTGGAACACCTAGACTCAAGGCTTGGGCCTGTGGTTTGCCCTGAGCTTCACCTGCAGCTGTGGCACTAAGGATCGAGTTTGAGGGTTTAGATCACTCCATTTCAAAGCAAGTCATGGACCAGGCACTTGCTTTGGACACTGGGGACTTGGAGATGAATCAGACATGTGGTCCTTCGATGTGTAGATGGGTCCAGGCGAGACCCTCTTCACCCCCATCTCTAGTCTTATATCCCTTTCTGGAAACCTCTTAGAAGATGTACCTGGGAGCCCCTGCACCTTTCTGCTGTATGGAGAATATCATGTCCTCCTGAAATGGACCCCATCTCTAGGCAAACACAATTCCCCAGAAGCTGGGAGCAGGTTGGCAATTACCCGCACAATCGAGACAAAAGTGGACCCCCCTTTTCTTTTAAACATGTTTTGGTCCTGAATAGTCCAAGTCCCTGGTGCTGTTCTCTCTGTTCTCAGAGAAAGGACCACCAGGACCACATCTGAGCATCTCTTTGTTAATCAAGGTCCCCAGTTCCAGTGCCTTATTAAGGCAATGAACAGAGAGATGGTGTATCATAGAGGCTGTTGTCCCTCTGCCATGATTAAATAAGTCTAGTAGCTGCTTGATGGGGTAAAGCAATTACGATGCATTTTGCATTCAATCAACTGAATCAATTAATTGTTTCACTCACATAGGAGTAACAAAAAACAAATCCCAAAGCCTTCTTGTTAAACAGCAAGCATGCTAGATAGGCTGCTTTTAAATCCAACATTTACATGAAATTATCTTCTTATATAATTAACAGCTACCAGTTAATAAACATGCCTCCCATAAAAGAGTAGCCCTATAAATGAACAAGATGAAATAGCACCATTTAGCAGGCTGAAGGCAATAGGAGCAGGCAGGCTCCATCGAGTGAGAGCTGGTTGGAAAGTGGAGGGACAGAAGAGAACCAGGAAGGAACCTGACATTTAAAATCTCTTGCATAAAAAATACGTTGCTCTTAAGAGATAGAGGAGGGGAGTGTTCCCCTAGAAAAGTACGTCAGATGTTAGTAAATATTTTCTTCCCCTCAATAGTAAAAGATCTAATTTATTGCGAAAAGTGAAACTTGAGAATGATGTACCCACAGAGGCCCTCTCCTAAGCATTTCTTAAGTGTGGCTGGCCATGAACACCTACAGTAGCTGCAGCATTTGAAAGGAAAGGCCTGCATAACTCCTGGGGAGCTTTTTTTTTTTTTTTTTTTAACAAACAAGCTCATAAAAAGAGCCAGGCCAGTGCAGCTCTGGGGGAGATTTCACCCAAGGGGATTCTACAAAGTGAGAGCCAAACCATTCCACCTCTAGAATGCAATATTTATGCCTTCATCAGGGGCCTGTTCCTGACCCTTGTTTTCAGTTGTAATGGAAAAAAGGATATAGCTATTTAAGAAAAATATTTTCTAAAGAAAATCTATCTTCTAGTAAAGAGGGGACCTCTCATAGGCAAAAGTGAAATCCAAGATGGGGGTGACACCCTATTTGGGTATTTTGAAGGGGTGATTTCTCTGCTGCCAACAGAACCTGGCAGAGTATTCTATTCGCTTGGTAGGGAAATGGTTTTGTGTCCTGTTAGGATGATTTGTGTGCTGCTCTGCTGCAGTTATACCCAAGTTCCTCATCTTATCCAGTAAAACAGGGCTGTATTCATAATGGTGGGGACCCTTGGAAACGCTAAGAGGGTGAGCCCATCTGAATCACTGACATCCACAGTTGGAGGGGCTGGACCAGCCCTGAAGTGGGGGGATACCTTCTAATACCACCAATGCTGCCCTGCCTTGGAGCACCACAGGGACACAGTGACTTCCAGATGAATGAGTCCTGGAGTATTGGTGCCCTAGACCCCAAATTCAAATGTAGAACTGCCTTCTCACTGCAGTTGGGGAAGTCTTCACTCTGTGTAAGTAATTCCTCCTGAGCCAGCCTTTCTCTTTGCTGAAACAAAACAAAAACCAAAAGCCCAAACTACTGTGGGGGGTGGTCTCTGATCTGGAATAGAGCCAGTCAAGACCTGAGATGGAAGTCTCCTCTCTTTCATAGTGTGATCAAACAAGGTAATGGAAGGCAAAGTGCTCAGGGAACCATCCTGGGCCACTACAGTGTAAGATAATTAGCATCATCATTTTCTATTTGCAACATAAACCCAATTTGCTTCCCTGTGCTGCCCTAGGTGAGGCGCCCACACAGGTATGAAAATCACAGCTCTCCTGGTTATGTCAGTCTCTTTGTCCGGAACCAGCCAGAAGATGGGACAGGTCCTTCTGCTCTTTCTGGGGCTCTCTCTGAAGATGTGCAAATGTTTCCCCCAACCCAACTCAGTCTTGGCACCTTCTTTCTAGGCCATGGCTCCCTGCTTTATCCTATGGGGAAAGTGGTGATAGATTTTATTTAGTGCTTACTACATGTTCCACACAGGGCTGAGCTTTCCACAACCATTATGCCTCAATAGCCTCACAACAGTCCATGAGGGCACAATTATCCTTATTTTCCAGAAGAGGAGGAGCGAGAGTTCTAGTGTGGTGAGGATCTGTTGCTCCACCTGGGTGCTGGCCAAAGGGTATGCTCTTTAGGAAAATGTTGTGATGTGTGCCCTTCACTGGTTGTGTATTACAGTTCAATAAAAAAAGGCATGTTGGGGGCACTAACTGAGTGTGTGCCCAGGTGGTAGGATGAAGGGTGGGTCCCAAAAGTTACATCCATGTTCTACACATCAGAACGTATGAGTGTGACCCTATTTGGAAAATGTCATGTGATTGTGATTTTAATTTGCATTTGCTAACAACAACATTGAACATTTTTTCATGTGTTTATCAGTCATTCGTATGTCTTCTTTTGTGAAATGCCTGTCCAAGTCTTTTGCCCATTTTATTTACTGGGTGGTTATCTTAGTATTAAGTTGTAAGAGTTCTTCATATATTCTGGATATGAGAATTTGTCATATATATGCATTAAAATAGTTCTCCCAATCTGTAGCTTGCTTTCTCATTTTTCAAATCATTTATTTTGAAGAGCAGAAGTTTTTAATTTTGGTAAAGTCCAACTTAGGATTTTTGAGTTACTCTTAGGTTTATTCCTGTGTAAGAAATATTTGCCTACCTCAAGATTATGAAATATTTTTTTCAAATTTTTCTTTTAGAATCATTTTGGTTTTAGCATTTGCATTTAGGCCTGTGATCCATTTGGATTAATTTTGTGTTATGGTGTGAATCAGGGGTCAAGATTCATCAATACATTTCAAATGAATTGAAAAGCACAGGCATCCAGGTGAAGAGTGAAGTGAGAAGCATGTTGGTTTCTAACCATTAATGAGCCGATTTAACATTGGTTTTGAGAATTTACTGGCACCAGTCACTGTGACGCTCTAGGGTTACACAGCGGTAGCAAAATAGCTATGTCTCCAGCTCGTATAGAGTTTATCTGGGGAATAGGTAGGCGACCTGAAAGAATCAGACAGATAAGTAGGAATGACCACTGTGGTAGAAACTGAGAAATAGGACACCCTCGTGTCACGTATAATTTAGACTTTCCATGAAGACACAAACACATCACAAGTGAGTCAAGATCTAAAGGAGAAATAGAAGATAACGAGGCAAATGGGATGGTGGGAGGGGCTTCAGGCAGGGAAGGTGAGATGAAGGATCAGGTGTGTTTGCATACTGGCTGGGCATTGCTCACTGGGCTTTGTGGACACTGTTGAGGGCTTTGTTTTTATCTTGTGAATCATGGGAGGGCACTGAGGTGTTTGTCAGAGAGAGAGAGAGAGGGAGGGAGAGAGAGAGAGAGAGAGAGAGAGAGTGTGTGTGTGTGTGTGTTTGCATACATTTCTCCTGTCCCCAGGGAGGACAGACAGAGCGGCAGAGCACACAGCTCTGTTTTGGTCACAGGCTAGGCTTGACAGGGTGGAGTTCCTGGGGAGACCTGTGGTTCCCTGTTGGTGATCTGGCCTGGGGACAGGGAAACTATACACACAATATCGGTGACAGCACCAAGGGGTGACCCGAGTCCCCACTGGGGACAAACAGAGGAGACATTATGGTTGAGGTGAACAGTTTGCACAACCTGTTCATACCCATGCTCTTACTTCCCTGCATAGCAATTTGATCAGATAAAACAATTGGATTTATATTTCTTATAGTTCTTTACTTCACAGAGGGGAATCCTGAGGATCAGAGAAAGTGGAGACCTTGTGTGTGATTACATAGCCAGGCACTAGTGATGCCAAGATTCACAGCCCGGCCTTCCTGTGCTTTTGCCAACAGAGTCCATGATCAGGAATCAGGTCCAAGGTGCGAGTGTCTTTCTGGGCCCTGAATGCTCCATGTGTTTCTGCCATGGGGCCATTTCCAGGTCAAGGGAGGGACTGTGGACTTGGTTTGTGAACAGACCCTTGGTTTAGCGCAGTTGTTTGAACACCTGGATCTGGCAATTTCTGGCTTAATGACAGTCTTTTATGAGGACTGAAACCCATCAATGACTCTCAGGTACTGCGTGTCCTCTTGGACAGAGGCCCTCTCAGAGGTGTGGTGGAGAAAGCCACAGACTTGGTGTCACAGATGGCATCCACATCCTGACCTTCACTTAGCAGCCATGACTCTTGAGCAAAACCTTAGGCTTTCGAGGTCGGCTTTTCTTATCTTCAAATTGCAGATATAATAGGGCCTGCATGACCAGGCAGTTGTGAAAACAAGATGGGATAACCATTTCAGGTGGAAATAGTCCCATGTTTGGTTCATAGTAGGAGCTTAATAAATGTGAGCTGTAGTGGCAGCAGCATTAGTCTTATGACTGGGGGGAAAGTTAGGTGTACAGTCGTGGTGCTATAATCATCACCATTACTAAGGGGAAAAGGACACGTTGATTTATCCTTGAAAAGTTCCTTTCTGTGCTGGCCAAATGCCTGACTTGGAACGACACAGCACTCAGAGGGTGCTTATGGTTTCTAACTATAAGCCTGATTTGTAGTAATGATCATTCACATTTGTGCAGAGTTTTTCCCTCTGCAAAGCTCCATCACATCTTGTACTGTACTTTGTCCTCAAACAACCTTCTGAGGTTGGCTGGGCAGTCAAGATTACCCGCCCCTTCCCCCAGTTTCCTAGATGAGAAAATGAAGCCAGAAAACAAATGTGATTGGCCCAAGATTACAAGGAGCAAAGGAGACAAAGGAAGGATGACAGAGTGGACAGGTCTTCTAACTTGCTCTCGTGGAGTGTGGACATGAGGCCTGCGCTGTCTGCGACATGCGTTTGACAAATAATTTTGACAGTGGCTGTTTATCAAATACCTACTGCATACTGGGCTGAGGGTAGGTAAGTGCACTGTGTATGTATTAACTCATTTAATCCCCTGAGGAATCCCACAGGGCTGGTACTGTCCTCCTTCTACTTGTGAAGAGACCCAGTCCCCCAGAGGTTAGGTTAATGGCCCAAGATCCCTCAACTGGAAAATGAGGGCTGGTTTGGGATACCCATTGGAGCAGCCCAATGAGAAAACTGCCTCTCTCTTACTGCCCTAGAAGAGAAAAGGCCGACCCGCCAGACAGGCATGGGTTTGAGTACTTTCCTATTTTAACTGAGCTAAATGAAGCCTTTATCTTCATGACCACTGCTATCATGGCTGGGCTGATGTCTGGGTATCTGTTTAGGAGCTAACAGGTTTAGTTTTATTGTTTTGTCAAAATACTGCAGAAATCAATATATCTCCATAATTTAGTGTTATACCAAGAGGCATTTTTGTGCCATATATAGCAAAAATTGTATTATACTTTTGAGATCATAGGTAATGATGACAAAGTGTTCTGTGTTCAATTCCAGCATTAACGTCTGGTTTGAACAAAGCTTGAAATATGATCTCAGAGCTAAGAGGCTTTAATATTAAGATCTTTAACTGTAATTTATGTGACAGAAGATAGGGTTTAGCATAATAAAATGTAATGGGCTCCTCAAATGAAGAGGACGAGAGACAATTGAAAACAAGGTAAAAATGGTAAATTATAAATAACAGTAAATCTACCTTTATGTTGTTACTTCATTTATTTTTGATTTGTTAGATAGGCTCTATAATTTCTCATTTTCCCATGTTTCAGAGCAGAACATTTCTCAAATGGTGCCAATTTGGAATGAGAACCCAGAGTCATCACTGGCTTGAGCTTCTGTTGAGGTATGTGACATTTCTACCCCATTCTCTTTTCCCCAGGTGCCAAGGTTTGATCCTTATACATGTATTGATCTATTTTCTCTTTGTCCTTTTTTTTCATGGTATTTATTTATGGACTTGTTTATATTTTTAAAAATTGGCCTCCATGTACAAGCCAAGTTGTGAATTTGTACACAAGCTATGCAAACATTAAGGATTTTAGACCAAATGCTAGCAAATTAAATTCACAAAAAGAAATAAGGGGAAGCAAATTTGTTAACCCAGGGGCTGACAGAGCTTTTGTTCCTAAGCATGCAGTTTGGCTTTGAGCTTCCCAGCTGCCAAGAGCACTATGGTTTATGCAAATGTTACTACTCCATAGCAAAAAGTTGGCAATCCTTCTAGGCAGAATTTGAAAATTTAGAAAAAGATAGGCAGCCGTGGTATAGAAAATTAAGGAAGGTCTTGGAAGGAAATTTGGGTTCTAGAGCTATTTTTCTTTCTTTCTTTCTTTTTTCTTTTTTCCTTTGGAAAAACTTTGATTCTGTGGTTTCCCAGGGCTGAGCCCAGCCCCCTACTGCCAGCACCATCTTAGGAGCACTCTACTCTGTAGAAAGCTGGGCCCCAGCAGGGAAGGTAGGCAACGAAGAAAAAAAACAACAATCATGTCTTACCCATCACAACTGGCAAGGGCATTTGAAAGTTTTCTGTAACCATATTTGAAATGTTCAATTTGGCTGCAAAGTGATATGAGAAGAATTAATTAGCCTGGACCCTCCCTCTTCGCCCTCGGGGCTGAGATGGGTTTTGGCAGCAGCAACAGCTGGCAGAGCAGAATGTGTTTCTGTCCTGGAAGGTTGACTGCCTTTCCTGTAATGTCACCAAATGCATTCATGCTATCTTCTTTTGGGGTCCCATTTCCCTGCTGGAAGTGACTTCTGTGACACTTGCCTGAGGATCCCTCCATTCCCCACCCCCACAGATCTCTCTGGGTTCCTTTGCAGTCCATTCTGGCAGTGACTTTAAAATGCAATCTCTCCCCAGCCCCACCGCCATGCCTGTAATTCCAGTACTCTAGGAGGCTGAGGCTGAAGGATGGCATGTTTGAGGCCAGCCTGGGCAATTTTGCAACTCAGTGAGACACTGTCTCAAAAATCAAAAATTGACAAAAAGTGTTGGAGATGTGGCTCAGTGTGATGACCCTGGGTTTAATCCCTGTACCACAAAGGAAAAAAAAGTAGACATCCTAGGGGGAAACTGCAATCTGCCATCAGATACTGCCGTCTTGGTGTGAAGTACTTTAGCAGGCCTTTTCCTTCCAGGGAGGAGTGACTACAGGTTTAGGTAGGCATTCTTAGGTCTTCCAAGCAAGGATTTGACAGAGGGCAGTAAGGGTTGGCACAGCTGTGAGAAAGGCTGAGAAGCAGCTGCTTAGGAGGAGATTCACAGCATCTCCTTCAGAACCTTGTGAGCTGGTGGTGTGGTGGGGTTGTGTGTGGGGGTTCTGCCCACCTCGCCTGCCTCCAGTTTGTAAGTAGTGAGCTAACCTCAGACTGTATACTTGATTTCTGTCCATCTGTTTGCCTGCAGCAGAGATTAATAAGGGTGGATTCTTCTTTTCTGCCTTCCAAATCTTGCACAGCAGGATTGGTTGACCATAACCCAGAGGCCCTTGGAGAGAGGGGTTCTGGGAAGTGTGACATTAGGTTCCTGCCTGGAGGTGGAGAGGAGGTAGAGGAGGCTGCAGGAGGTGAGGCTGGCTGCCCAGGGCCCATGGAAAATTCAAGGCATTTCCTCATCTCTGTCCAGTGACCCCAGTCCTTCTTTTGCTCCCCATTGCTGCCAGTCACAAAAGTCTGATTCAGGTGCATGGTAGAGGATGGTTGACATGCCCACAATCAAGTTCCCATGAATCCGTCTAACCTCCTTCAATCTCCTGGGTCTAATTTTCTTTACTTCCTCCATGTTCTGCATGTCATCACCTCAGTTTTGATGTCACTGTTCAGGGGCACCTGACCCCCAAGACCAGACAGGTCTCATTGTTTGCCTGCATAGGACTCAACACTCCTATTTCAAGGCATGTATCACAAGTGTAATTAAATGCTCATGGGTGTAATTGCTTGTTTGCTGTTCTGGGTCTCTGCCAGGCTAAATTCCATGAGGTCAGGAACTGTGTCTTTCTTGTTCATGACTCTATTCTCAGAATTCCCCACAGGATGTTTCCTGTTTTAAAATTAAACACACTAAAATTAAATTAATTAAATTAATTTAATTTAAAATTAAATACAGAATTCACTGTATTTTTGATCATACTCATAATGACACTCATGAAAGAGGACTTCCAGAACTGCTTCAGAAAGTGGCAAGGACGATGGGGTAAATGTGTTCAAAGTAAGGGGGAGTATTTTTGAGGGAGATTAATGGCCCTGTGTCTTTTATACAATAATTTAAAAAATTTAAGCATTCGCAGTGTATTTTAACCACTTATCATAAGTGGCGGAGAATCAACCCATATCCAGGGTGCTACCCTGACTTGAGGACACACCCTGAGGCTTTGAATATTGTCACCAGTAAAATCCAGTGACTACCACAGGTGTAATTATGATTCGGGGCAATTCTCTCCTCTTGGAGCAAATGTCGTGTGTTTAGAACTGACTCCTACACTTTTGAAAACGTTGGTCTGTTGAAAGCCCTTATTAGTAGGAACCCACTGTGGCTTAAATGAATTTCTGTCGTCCAAGGAAACACATTTGAGGCTCCAAAAAGATGAAAGGTGTTACACAAGAGAATGTGATTTATAAAAACATCTCCTGATTTTGCTGTGGGTTTCCTTGAACCCATAAATGCTAAAATATTTAGAAAATGGTCTGATATTTACTTGATAGAAAAGAACAGTCACCGTGAGTGTTGGAAGCTGTAAAGCAAAATGCAGAGTCCCTGGGGTTGCCCCCGGCCCACACTGCAGCTCCTCCCTCCCTCCTCTCATCAGGTTGGTTGCTGGGGTTGCAGGGCCATGCCAAGCCCACTTCTGCCAACAGAGCAAGTGAGGAGATGATGCCTAATGTTGCCTGCCGAGAGAGAGCCTGAACAAACCCAAAATCCTGCAGTGAGCTCGGTGTCTTTTCATCCCAGGGTATCCTGTATCCCTAGGCCTGTCAGTTGCAGGAGAGCACCCTGAGAAACTTTTGGTGGTCTGGTTGCAAAAGTAAAAAGACAATCATGTGACTCTGACAAAAATATCTACAGGTTTGCCATTGATTTATTCTCAGCAAGAACTGGGTGCTATATCATGGTGGTATTTGCTCGCTCTGGCTTTGAGGCCAACTCCAGCTCCTTCTGATTAGTACTGGGCAGGAATGCCAACAGAGGTGAGGCAGGCCATGCCTTCAAGATGGTGCCATCCTGGTCAATGGTTCTTGAGAGCAGCCAGGGTGACGGCAAGTCTCTGTGATTGCAGCACATTATCTAGAGTCACAGTGTGTGTCCCTATAGTGTTTCATAGGCTTGTGATACTGGCACCATGCGCTTGCCATGGGCTACCATGGGGACCTGCTCAATTCTCCTGAGGGATAGATATAAGGGTGAGGAAGGGGATCTTCTTGTCCAGACCCCTGGCCTTGTATCTCTGCCCTGAGTTCACACTCCTCCCCCTCCCTTTGAGTGGGACCCCATTCCTCCCCTGCTCAGGGCTCTCTGTGATTCCCAATTCCTGACTGAGCCCTCACCTGAAACTCCTTCCTACCTGAAACTCCTCTCTCCCCCTTCTAACCGCTCTGGTCCAGAGAGCACTCCATCTCACTATGAGCAGGCTCCTGTCGCACTTGTGCTCCCAGACACTTTATCTGTCCCTTCTCCCTCAGGGCATCAGTCTCCCTTTCCCCCAGCTGCCCAAGAACACCAGCATCACCAGGTGTTTTCTAGATCTCCTCTGCCTCCACCTGAGTGACCTTAGTTCCCTGGAAAGACAGTGGGGGTTCTGACAGGTCTGGAAAGGCCCCCAAAGAGCCCTTGGGAGATTTGGGAAAGGCATTGTTTGGTTGTATGCTCAGCTCCCTCCTCGCTCCACTCCCATCATTTATTGCAAAAGCATGAGTAATTTTTCAGAAAAATTTCCTACACAGGGAAAATGTATGTGGCATTTGTTCTCAATGAGGTGGAATTAAAGGTATCTTGGGTGTCACTTAGTATTCAATGTTGAAAGGCCCTTTGTGCCTCTTATGATTTTCTTTGGGTGTAGGTAGGTGGGGGGCAAATCTGCTTTGTTCTGGGGACTCTTATCACCCACTGTCACCTCGTATATCTGCTTTAGAGGTGGAAATCCTCCCAGTCTGTGGTTTCTAGCAAAAGAATCCTGCCTTATTCATCACCATCATTGCCATCATCATCTTCATCATCACCATCAATCTTTATCTAAAGTGAAGTAAATGGCTGAGTCCATTTAACTGTGTGCCTTTAATTCTGACAAGCTTTCCATTTTTCTCACTTTCTTTAGCTGTTTCTAAGCATCTGGTGTGACAGGTTGTAGAATTTGATCACAGCACCATCTACTGGGTACCAGATTCCCATTTTCCAAGGCCTTTTCCACACATTGAGTTTGGTTCCTTTTTTCTGCCCTTTCCCACTCTCCTCTCTCTTGCTCTTTCACCCAGTGAAAGTAACAATTGCTAATTTGAATAAGTGCCATCCGTTAGTTCATAAAAGTGAGGCCTTTCTAAAATGACAGAAAGCTTACATCTTTTACCAGCAAGTACTTACAAAGACAATGGCCCACGCTTACTGCGGTCCTTTTCATATAATTATTTCCCAGGATCAATAATCTCATCAGTAGGCTCAGTGATGGGGACATTGTGGTAATGAATGGCTGGGAGAGGCAGCTGTCACAAGTGCTGTCCTTAGCCCTGTCACTTCAGAGCTGCACAAGGGCATGACGGGAACCAGGGCTCTGCTGACCAAAGGATTAATCATAGTTATCCCTAACTCATATTCCTGTGATTTGCCTTCCTTATGCAGCCTGCCCTGAATTGATCAGCATGGATTTCTTGCTGCACAATAGGCCACTCCTGTGGTGTAAAGGAGAGTGGGAAGGACTCTGCATGGCAGGGAAGGGACAAATTGGATTAGTCACGCTCAGGAAGTAACAAAACCCAAATCACACCAGAGCATCACAGGATCGTTTCTGGAGGCCAGGTTAGATTGTTTCAGGACTTTGGGAAGGAAGAAGAGATGGCTTCGTGGGCTCAAGTGTGTGTGTGTGTGTGGGGCAGGCCATGCTTCAGGCCTTTACTTCTGTTGTCACTGCTGGAGGAGCAAGGGGACAGCAGGCAAGAGGACATTTCTGTGTGATCTTTGCTGTCCAGCTCCTAGAGAGCATTTGCTATGCAGTTCCACAGATCTGTTTAAAAAGTCCTATAGTTTGGGACTTGAGATGCTAACCAGGGTAGAATACACAGTGATGGGGGACTTGGCTTCCTGGTAATGAGGGAGGAGCTCAGACCAGATGTTAAAACAGCCGCGTCTCTCCTAGCCATAGCAAAGCCTTTGGATTCTCTGAATTTCACTCTGGAGATAGTAATGGTGGTCACAGAGAAATGTCTACACCATAGGGTACCTTCTTCTCTTTGACAACAGTCCTCAGATTTGGTGCTGGCTGGTCCATTTGGGCAAGGACAGCACTCACTATTTTCCATATCCTCAGAAACTTTTCTTACTTCTATGCTCTTGCACTGGGAGGTCCCATTGCTGGGAGTGTCCACCTCCATACCTTCCCTCTAAATCCAGCTTTGCTGTTAGTGATGAGTTGAGACCTGTGTGTACCCCAGCAGCTGGTCTCCTCCTCTTCTGTGTCTTGAGGAACCAGTGTATCCCTGGGCATGATGTGTGTTACCTTCTACTTTAATGACCTGTCTGCTGCTTTCCCCACTGAGCCAAGAGATAGGAGACTTTGCACGCTCTATGCTGACATTTTTGTGTCCTCGTAGCCAGCACACAGCACTTTTAATCAGGTTGCTCATTCCTTAAATCACCCGAATTGAGTGTGCTGAGCACCTGCTTGCTTCTAGGAGCTGGGCCTTCAGGATGAGCCAGTAGCCTGATCCCATCACTACAGAGCTTGCAGTCTCATGGGGGAGGCAGACGCTAGGAGAACAATCCATAAGTATGCACGCACAAGGAGGATGGGTGCTACAGAAGAAGCCAACAAGTACAGCAGGAACTGACCTCGTACCTCCAGAGAGCTTCCCAGACAAGCTGATATTTGAACTGAAATCCATGGGGTGAGCCAGAGGGATAGAATTCAAGCGGGTTGGAGAGTGGGCAGGAAAAGCATGTCAGCAAATGGAAGAACATATGGGAAGGGTCTAATCATGGAGATGCTTGGCAGATGTGGGTTGAATTGTGTCCCTCTAGAAGATCTGTTCAGGACTGGGAGTGTGGCTCAGTGGTGGAGTACTTGCCTAGCATGCACAAGATGCTGGGTCCCATCACCAGCACAGATAAATAAATAAGTAAATAAGTAGCAAAAAATAAAAGATGTGTTCAGTCCTAATGCCTGGTATGTATAAATGTGACCTGAGTTGTTACAGTCTTTGCAGAGGTAGTCGAGAAAGGTCACACTGAACCCAACATGACCAGTGTCCTTATAAGAAGAGCGTTAGAGATACACAAGGCGAGCGGGCTGAGTGATGATGGAGACTGAGATTCACGAGCTGCCAGTGCAGCCCAAGGGCACCAAGGATGGCCTGCAACCACCGCAAGCTGGATGAAGCATGCAAGGCTCTTTCCAGAGCTTCGGAGGGACTACAGCTCTGCAGATGCTTTGATCTCACATTCCGCCCTCTAAAGCCAGCCAGTTTGTGATGATTGGTTATGGCAGCCCTGGGAAATGTCAGATGGCAGATGTGAGCAAATGAGATGGTGCAGCCCGGCGTGCTGTCTGAGGACAGGGGAGGTGGGAGAAGGTCCAGGAAGTGCGGGGAGCAATAAGTGGTCCTGGGGTAATTTAAATTGTGTTTTTTTGTCCCAAGAGCAATGCATGTTAGGAAGACTTCTCTCTTGCAGTGTGGGATGTGCAGGAGGGTAGGACTGCATGCTGGAGACAGAGGGGATTGGTGATGGTGACAACTAGGTGGTGGTGGAATGACCAGTGGAGGAAAACTGAGCGATACACAAGATAAAAGGTGAATAGTTGAATTTTGAATAAGAAAAGGAGTGAGTGGGACAAAACACTTACAGAGGGAGAGAAGGCAAGAAATTCCCATTGTTCATGGAGCAGAGGGCAGCTGAGCTGCAGCAGGAAGCGTCACCACCCTGCCCCTTCTGACAATGGTGATTTAAGCACTGTCATCATTGGAACAAATGCACTGTCCCACTGCACCTTCGAGTTATCTTGTGAAAAGTACTGGAAACTGCCACTAGTCCCAGGTCACAGAAAGATTACAGGGAGATCAGACAGATCACTTCAGGTCACTAGTGATGACAATGTGCTGTCACCAGAAACCAGTTTCCTCACTTCTCCTCACTGACCGAACTGTCTTCTCACCAGGTAACTGTTAGACACTTCCTGAGAATGTCAGTTTAAATCCTGAGGTACATATCAGCCAGATCAGAGCCTTGAAATGGTTCTTAGCTGAGGTTTTCTTTTAAATGTTATTTTCTGCTCATAATATCCACATTTTGATACTTATTGATAGTGGAAATCACCCAAGGGGCTTAAATGCAACAGATACTCCTAAAGAAACAGACAACCCACTCAGCTGGCCACTGCTTCCTGACAATAACTCTTGGGCTGATCTGGTATTATCACACCTTCAGTCCTGAAGGGTTTTTATGGAGGCAGCTGAGCCCCTGGGCACAGCTTGATGGAAACTTCAGGTTCACGATGACAGTGGATGTGAAAATAGACGTGGTGCTGGATGTCCAGGGAAGGATTAAATAAGCAGAGGGCTTGGATCATCTGGTATCATTCCTGGGCTGTCTTGCAAAAAATTTTTTCCCTTATGGTAAAGAAGGATCTGTAGGCTTCATGGGTACCCCAGTGGGATGGGAGAGGCAGGAATGAAATCTGAATTTTGTCCTGGCTCCACGACATACAAGCTCTCTCTTTATGGTTTCTCTAGAGTCACCATTTCTTTATTTGTAAAAAAATTAGACTAAATGACCAATGAACTTATATTCCACTCAAGAATGCAGTTATCTTCTTATTCTTAACATATTATTTTTAAAAATTCAGGGCTTATGTATTTCCTGCAAAGTGGAGTTACAGATTTTTTTTTTTGTTGTACTAGGGATTGAACCTAGGCCCTTCACACTGATCTACACCCCCAGCCCTTTTTTGTTTTGAGGCAGGGTCTTGCCAGTTCACTGAGTTGCCCAGGCTGGGCTCAAACTTGTGATCCTTCTGCCTCAGTTTCCCAGAGCTCTGGGATTATAGGAGTGTACCACTCCTACGAGTAGTGCTTTTGAATTCACAGGCACAGAACTCACTGATGTCATCTTTGTTCTGTCTTAGCCTTAGATCGCAACTGAAAAAAGTTTTTTTTGTTTTTGTTTTTTGTTTGTTTTGTTTGGTTTTTTTGTTTTGTTTTGTTTTTTGAGACAGAGTCTCACTATGTAGTTTAGGCTGGACTTGAACTCACTATATAGCCCAGGCTTGCCTCAAAGTCACAGCAATCCTACTGCCTCAGCCTCCCAAATGCTGGGATTACAGGCATGCACCACCACGCCTGGCAAAAATACTATTCTTCTACTAAAAGGCTGTCAGCAGGTGACATTCCTTCAGGTGTGCTTGTCAAAGGGAAGGGAAGGAGCTCTGCCATTTTCGTTGCTTCTGTGTTGTGTCATGTCCTGTGGAAGCCCAAGATGTTTCTCTACCCACCTTCCCAGTCTTGGTTTTCCTTTATTTCTCGTGCTGCATCTCCTGACCTGCTGATTGTATTAGTGAGCTTTCGTTACAAAAATGTTGCTTGTCAAACCACCCCAAAACTCAGTGGCTTAAGGGAACAATCCTTTATTCTCATGGATCTTCGGCCTGGTTGGAGATCAGCTGATCCTGGCTGAACTTATTCATGCAATTTGCAATTTGTTAGGGATCAGACCATCTAGGCTGGGCTCAGCTGGGGTGGTTCATCTGCTTTCCACATGTTTTTCATCCTTTTGGGCCCAGTGAGCTAGCATAAGCATGTACTCATGGGGATGGCCCCCAAAGGTAAGTTCGACTGCACAAGCACATTTTAAGTGTTTGCCTACATAATGTCCATTAACACTCTATTGTCCAAAAGCAGTCACATGATTAACTCAAAGTCAAAGACAAGGAGATATCTTCTGCCTCAAATGGGAGTAACTGCAAAGCCACATCCATCTAGTTACCAATAAAAAACTGTTCTCCCGCACCCCAAAGAGCATCAGCATTAGTGTCCTGGGGGTGCATTTTGTAAAGGTACATCATAGGGTAAATTCTAGGGATGCAATGGCTGGCCAAGGGGTCATTGTTAAATTTTGCCAAATGTTTCTCTAAAGGGGCTGTGCCATTTTATGTTTTAGCAGTCAGTATATGAGCATGAACACAGGCCCAGTCTAGATAAGGATGTCGAGGGAGATGAACAGAAAGTTTGGGCAATTATCCCATAACTTGAAATTCCTAGACAGGGACCTTCCAGTTTCCCAAGTCAGTCCTTGTGCATCGTAGCAAGCAGTTGGCTTGAATTTTGTTGTTGTTGTTGTTTTGTTTTTGGGTACCAGGCATCAAACTCAGGACCTCACACTTGCCAGGCAGGCACTGCACCACTGAGCTAAACCCCGGCCCTGGCTTGAATTATTGGTATAACTCCCACAGAACATTCATTTCTCAGGAAACACTATGTTTTGAATATAGCATAGTGCTGATTTCTTAGAGCTGCTACAATGATACACCACAAATCTGGTGGTTAGAAAGAAACCTAAATTTATTCTCTCACAGTTGCAGAAACCAGATGATCAAAATTGACACTAACAGGCTTGAATCTAGGCATCTGCAGGGCTGTGCTTTCTCTGGAGGTTCCAGGTGGAAATCCATTCCTTGCCTCTTTCTGCTTTTGGTGGCCACATCCCTTGGCTTGTGGCCATATCACACCAGTGTCTGCCTCTGTGATACTTCCACTGTGTCCAGTGTGTCTATGCATAAGCTCTTCTGCCTCCTTCATACAGGAATACATGTGATCACACTTGAGAACCACCAGATAATCCAGGATGACCTCTCTGTCATACCACATTTGTAAAGATCCTTTAAAAAACTGCTATACCAGGTAGCAATCACCAGTCCTAGGTATTAGGATGTGGGAATCTTTGGGGTTACTATTCTCTCACAAATGCTTTCATTTTATATTTTTACATATATCCTCTCCTACCATCCTCAAAACCTTTGGGAAGAGGTTAGATTCTGTCTCATTGTTCCCACTTTATAGGTGAGGGGACTGTGGCTTAGAACATCTGCCTCCAGATCTAGAAAATTCCCTGGGATCAGTTTGTTCCTGAGAGGATGACTCCAGAGGAAAACACCTGGTCTCTAAAACTGGCATCATCCCAGATACTGTCCCAAAGTGAATTTCCCCTTAAGAATAATGGAAACTCAGATGATTTGTTCCACAACCCAAAAATATTCATATAAAAATGATTATAATGCTCTAATATAATACAAAATAGTAAAGAAAATACAAAGTGTAAAGAAAAATAAACAAATTAACCTGCACTTACTTTTGAAAACCTTTGTGGCTGGTGGGGGGAGATGAGAGAGGAGGGTTATTGTGTAGATCACTATCACTGACAGGATCACTGCTATCTATTGGCTCAATGGAATCTTTTTCTTTTCCCACAGCTTTAACAAGGAACCTACCAATGATGCTTTTGCCTCCTTCTGTGGATTTCCTTTAAAATTTGATTTTTTTTTTTTGTGTGTGTGTGGGTACCGGGAGTTGAACTCAGGACCTCGTGCTTGCCAGCAGGCGCTTGTGCTGCTGAACGATATCACCGGCCCCTTTTTTCCTTTATGTGGGTACTGGGAGTCGAACTCAGGACCTCACGCTTGCCAGGCAGGCGCTTATGCCGCTGAGCTACCTCACCAGCTCCTTCTGTGGATTTCATGGAAATGTGACATTACATTGTCATTAAATAGATTCATTGCTCGCACTGCTATAGCCTTATTCTGGTGGTGCTTTTCTACAAAATTTTGCACTGTTTTCCACATTGTATATACATCTCCATAATCTCATTTGAAGTGAGAGATTCCTCTGCCTTTTTCTCCTTCTCTGCAGATGAGATCTCCTCCATTTTCCATAATCTCTTGCTGTTGGGAGATGATTATCCATAATCCTGCAGAGAGAGAGAGAGAGACAGAGACAGAGACAGAGACAGAGAGACAGACACAGAGACAGAGACAGAGAAGGGAGGGAAGGAGGGGGAGAGAGACAGAGACAGAGAGAGAGGAGAGGGAGCAAGGGAGGGAGGGAGAGAGAGATGGAGAGAAAGCATTGGCTCAGTTATGATCATGTGACATTTGGCGTCAGGTACTACTCATATTGCAAGGCATCACTCATTTATCAACTTAAAATTTATTAGAAATGTTTGCTGTCTTGTGGAATACTTGGGGGAATCAGTTAGTTGCAACCCAAGGTTTTACTCTAATTTTGTGTTAATTTGTGTCTCCTCGCTGTCCAGGGAGCTGGAAAGGGCACATTCTTTGTAGCTAGACAAACCTGCACTTGACTGTGCACTCTAATATATTTAGGGTCTTTGAACTTGGCAATATTTCTCACCTTCCCTGATCCTTAATTTCATTTGCAAAATGATAGTTATATGAGAGATGGGATAACATTTGTGAGTGACATGAGTCACTCCCTGATACATGAGATGCAAGGAATGTTTGATTTCTTTAAGTTTCTACTTCAAGTCCCTCCTGGTCCCCACTTGTCTAGTCAGCAGGGATCCCTCACCAGCCCCTGTGAGTCACCCTTCACTTCCTTCGGACTGTGCCGAGATTCCAGGGTGTAAGCAGCTCAAGACAAAGGCAGTTGAGGTCTCAGGCCATTCTGGTCACCGCTGAATGTTCTTCTTGCCTGGGTCCCTGCAGCCCATTGGAAGGTTTAGGGGAGGATGCAGTCCTTCTATGCTGAGGCCCAAGCACACTGGCAATGAGACCACGGAGGACTACTGGTATCCAGCCTCCACAAGGCCCACTAACCCTCTTCCCAGGCAGTGGGCCCCTGTGTGGACTTCTTCTAGGACACCAAAGTGCATTGTGTTCCAGGCCAGGTGGACTCCCTCATTTACAGCTGAGGCCTAGGGTTCCTTTCTCCCCTGACCTCAGGGAAGACCCAGAGAAATGCCTTCAGGCCATTCAAAACTCAGGTCTGGGTAGGGTGGCTTCCCCAAGGTCCTGACAAGTCCTTTCCTCTTCTGAGATTAAAATCCCCTAAACCTGTCCCTCCACCTCCACCTGCAGAGCGTAAGGCAAGATCAGACTCTAAAGCAGTCTGGCCCACCTGGCACAGCAGGTGTAGGGAAGAACGGAGATCACAACAGAGCAAAGAAGAAAAAGAAACTGTTCACCTTCCAGCGCAGACCGAGGACACAGCAGATGGTCACTCAGCTGGATGCTCTCATGGCTCCTCTCCCTCCCACTCTGCTGTGTGTTCATGGACCACCGTCTACCCATGAGACAGAGTAACATGAAGGCCTGTGGCCAGTCAACAGGTGATAGCGACAGAAGCAGGGCGTGGCCTTTGCCATGTATCCCCTGGCTGGGACTCTCCACAGAGGTGAACAGGATTGGAAGTCGGATCTACTAAGAACAATTAGCACAGTCATTGGAGACAATGTGGACAGAGTGGCTGGGACTGAGGTCTTCAGGGACATAAACTCAGCCATAGTCCCTCAGAGGATGGCCAGGAAACTCCTGCATTGGCTCTGTGAAGAGGAGGGAAAGTTTACATGGTATCCCCTAAAAAAGAACAGCAGCTCTGAGGACACTGGAGCCCCAGGACGCTGGTGTTAGGAGCAAACTTGAGGAGAGCTGGGCTGGAGTTTCTCCTTCCCCTCCTTTCCCAGGAAGCTGCAGAGAAAGACAACTACAGCTCAGCGTTGGTGAGTGAGTCCTTCCGAGAGACCAGGAAGCGAGTGCAGCCACTCAGGGAGAGTCTCTTCCTCGAGCTCCGGGTGAGCATGATGCCCTTCGTGCAACTGAGGCTCATTCGTAGCCCTGCTGAGAGGAATTGGGGCTTTGTTGTTCTAGCAGCTCTAAAATGGAATCCGAGTCCCTGGGGAAGAGCGCTACAGTTATTCTTCCAGAGGAGGCAAATGCATTCCGTTCTCTCCTCTGTGTTCCATGCAGCCATGCTGTGAGTGACCATGGATGAGAATAAATGGGAGACAAATGGAAACTCAGAGCTCCTTTCAGATTACCAGCAGCCCTGGAGAGGTGCCAGGGTTCTGCTCTAGGCAGGGAGATGTCTGCTCTGGGCACACAGGGAAGATCAAACATGGGCATTGAGTTCCCCAGTATCCCCAGCCCCATGGCATAGCCAGCAAGTGGACAGCCAGGTAGACCTGAAGCCGCTGTCCAGCAGTAGTGTTAAACTGGGAAATCTGAATCTGCTTAAATCTGGGAAGCCTGCGCTCTGGAAGGGTAATATCTTGTGACATTAATTACACTTCTTACCTGTCATTCTCTCCTATCCTTCTCCCACCTCTCAATAGAGGCTACAGAAGAGCAAATGGTCCAATAATCAGGGCAGGAATGTAACTTAGTGGCAGAGCACCTGCCTCACATGTATGAGGCCCTGGGTTCAATCCCTAATACCCGACCCCCAACACACACTTCAATAATCAGCTTTGGCTTCCAGCAGCCTAGGTCACAGTGCAGGAAAACATTTGAAACAATGCAAATCAGTCAAAAGTAGTTTTTTTTTATCTAGTGGCTAGGTAAATTTTGCGGGGGAATGAAGAAAGAAGTAAGAGGGAAAGGGAGAGTTTGGGGGAGGAAAGGAGAGGCAGATCCCTCCTCTGATTTAAAGCTGAGAACAAAGGATCCAGGTACCTTCCATCCCCAGGGAAAAGCCTGAGGCAGATGAGATCCCACATCTGCCTTTCACCCATGACCGCGCCACAGCTGTGGGCAGAAATAGGCTGGGAGGGGAGTCTGGGTGCAGGGAATTTGAATGTGGAAGAGGGGCTGAAGAGAGGAATGGTTAGTAGGGGAGGGAGGAAGACTGTGGAAAGAACCAGGAAGTAAGGGTGAGTCTGGGGCCTCCAAGGACCCATGGGAGGGGCTTGGGATCAAGACCAGCAATGAGACATGTGGGAGACCAGGACCAGACCCCACTGTCTGATACCATGGCCATGTGTCAGCCCCAGCGCAACCTCAGTACAGCTCTGTGCTGGCTGAGATGCTCTGGATCGGCTGAAAATGAGTTTCAGGGAAATGAGGACCCCAGACAGAAATTCAGTTCACTTACACTAAGTAAAATTTACTTTTTTTTTTTTTTTTGCCCACCCAGCCTCTTAATCAGTAGATTTTACAGCTCGATTTTTTCCACAGAGAATTAATTCACCTTCAAAGCACCTGCTTTTAGTCCCTTATTTGTTAAAGAATGATAGAGATTTCACACACTCGTGCACACTCACACACCCCTCCCCTTTGTTATTTCCTGCAGAAAGAGCTGTGCACATTTGCTTGGAGCCTTTCACAATGTGTGAACAATGCTGTCATTTGGCAATAAAAGCACAAAAGGAGGGATATTTAAAAACTATTCCTTCCCCTTCCATGACTCTTCCAAGCTTTCCCAAGAGTTTCGGGGTGAAGGGAAGTGGAGAATGATCCTTCTTTCTCCTCTAGTAGGGTTCTAGAGAAACAGAGTATTTGTAGGATTTATTCATTTATTCCACAAACATTTAGTAAGAATATAGCTGACATTTATTGTGCACTTACTGCAGCTAGGCTCATGCTAAACCTTTTAGGAATTTGGCTTGCTTGATCCCTGCTGGGCCCTGAAGGTCCTGGCTGTGATGTCTGGCTCTGGTTCAGCCTGTCCCAGGACCCAAGGATGCTGAAAAGAGTGGGGCACAGTCCGTGCCCTGCTGAAGCTTCCAGCACAAGGCCATGTCCCCACCCCTGCCAGACTGAGTGTGAAATTTCAACTCGCTGCATGACAGGGCCGTGGACACAGAGAAGGGAGCAGCCAACTCTGAATCACTGGAAGGTTTCTGGAGGTGATACCTGAATTGAGACTCAACAGGAGAATGGGAGTTCGTGGGGAGGTAGAGCTGGCACTGTGATCATCTATTTTCCCACAAATGCACCAAGGCCCTCTAAACTGCCCTTGGTTCTCAGATGTGCCCTTGGCTGGCTACCCTCACACTTTGCTGATTTGGTCCCTCCATGGGTGCTCTCTCCCTAATACCTAACTGATGAGTTCCCTCATCCTTGAAGTCTCAGCCAAGTGCCAGCTGCACTGTGCTGAGTGTCAACTGCATTTTGTCGCTGTTTTCTGGGTGAAGTTAACCACTCTCTCTTACTACCAGCTGAGTAGACCGCTGTGGAATTAGTGCATGATTGAACAAATGAATGCATAGTTACCTAACAGCAAACAAATGAATGCACAATGACCTGACTTAAGAAAGGAAAACAAAAACAAAAACAAAAACAAGAAAACCAACAATAAGGTGGTATTGAAATGAATGCTGCTTGCCAGGTTTTCGTGGATCATTATATTGTTTTTAGTTTCTTGTGAAAAAAAGTTAATTTGTGCTGCAAATAACACAGATTATAGATGAAACAAAACAAAACAAACAAACAAAAGCACTGGCTTATTGTGAAGGAAAGAGGTCACTTAGCTCCCCTGTTCAAATTTGGGGAGCCTGTGACACATGCAAGGCAGAGAGGGAGGGTGGGGAGAGACAGGACAGAGCACTCCTTACAGAAGGGGAAATGTGCAGGGCCCATCTGCCTGCATGGTGACTTGCCACACTGGAGACCTCCACTTGGCATCTCTCACCCCAAATATCCAGGGAATCTCCATCTGGATGTCTCCCAGATTCTTCAAAGTCGTATCATCCCATTGACATTAATCAGTGTTTTAGCTGGCCTGTTCAAACTTAGCTCCCTCCCTGTCTTGGCTGGTGATATAGTTATGCATGCAGATATGTGACCAGATATCTGGGCATCATCATAGTCTCCTCTCCCCCCTTTTGGTGCAAGACCCTTTAATTCTACTTGGGGAGTCTCTCCCCTTTCTGCCTACACCTCTCTGGTGACCTGGGTCCTTGCTTGGGTCTGGTTCTCCATATGGGACACTTTAAGAGTCTCCAGTGTGATTTCTCACTTCCAGGCCTTTCTTCTTCCTTCCCATGCTCTGGACCAGCCATTAGGGTATCTTCTGGGCATCCAAACCTCATCAGGTCATCCTAGTGAAAACATGCCAGCGACTCCTGCTTGGCATAGGACAGTACTCAGCAGCATGTCCGTGAGTGAGGCCCTGTTGGATTTGTCTCCTGACAGCTCCATGTCATCTCTGACCACATCCTGGTGCTTGGGCACTTGGAACTCCCTCGCCATGTCCTGCTGGCCAGAAGCCCTCTCATCTTCTCCTCAACCCTCTATGGTCCTGTGTGCTTCAGGGCCAGGGAGAGAGGATAAATGTGGACAAAGTAGATTCTAGACCAAGATATCCTGAATTCAAATCACAGCTCTATCACTAAATAGCTGTGCAACCCCAGGAAACCTAGTGGACCTCTGTGCCTTCATGTCCTTATCTGTAAAATGGGCATAGTAGTGGTATTACCATATGAGGTAGTGGAAGGGATTAAATGCGTTAAGGAGCATCAAGTTGGCAGAGCACTCAGCAGCAGGAGTGTCTAGCGCTTCTAGGAAGCCCTCCTCAATGACCTCAGTCCAGGTGATCTCTTCCTCCTCAGAATTTCAATGCTATGGAAAAGGAAGATAGGAACTTTAACCCAGGTGGTCTGGCTCTGCATCCAGGTCTTTTCTACCCTACTTCAGAGAATCGCCAAACTATATCTGCCACCCCAAGCAGATGGAATGGAGAGCAGTTTGATTGAGTGCCTGCAAATGAGGGCACTGCGAACCCTCAGAGGATAATCAGGCCCCTTCGTGCCCTCACACCTGGTTTGCTGATGGATGGGAAGAAAGAACTGTGTTCCCTTTGCAGGTACAAGCTTCACCCTTTGATCATGCTGGGTTTGAGGTGCCATTTGTGGCTCCACTGTGGAGAGGAGCTGAGCAGAGTGTGGAGCAGGGGATAAGGGCGCCGTTATCTGAGCGGGACCCTCCTGGGTTTGCATCTGAGCCTGAGTACACAGAGCAGAGCCGCAGAAGGTGTCCCAGAGGTGGAAGTCCCAGAAGGGAGGAGAAGGAAGCAGTCTGACTGCTTCCCATCCTTCTGCAGTCTCCGGTATATTAAAGCCTCAAAGGCCAGTGGTGGGGAAGGAGAAAGCTTCAAATTAGGCTTGAGTTTGGAGTTTAAACAGGGTAGTTTTAATAATTGAAATAATCTGAAGATTTTAGATTATGCCCAAGAAGCATTTATAGGATATGCTGATTGCAGGGAAGGGACATTTGGTATTGCATGGTTGGGGTAGTATGCAGAGAAATAAAATTATTTCACATTCACACCTCACTTGGTAGAGACTGGCCAGCGAACTATTCCTTGTGGTTGAGAAATGCTGTCCTGCCTTAGGCTGTGTGGAGGGTCTGGCTCCATCAACTTCTGGGACCACAGAGGCCTCCCGACCTTGGTGTACCGCTGAGAAAACAGAGGTTGTGGCTGCTCAGGCTGGGATCAGACGGTCAGATAGAATGGCCATCAACAACTCAAAGTCAGATGGCAAGTGTCTGCTTGTCACATATCCAGGAGAAGTACTAGTGCCTGGGGCAAACTTTTGGGAGAGTTGACCACATACACAGATGTTCTTGGGACCATTATGTGTGGCTGCCCTGTCACACACCTGACCAGCCTGCCCGAATGTATTGAGTTTGACACCAAGAATAGGTAGAGATTAGTTCTCCCTATTTGCCCCAGACACAAAGCTTGGTTGTTAATTGCAGCCGAAGCTCTGCACAAAATGTGCTTAATAAAACGCAGACTATTTACAAGACAGAAAATGAATGAAAGATGCCCAGTACATTGGGAAAGATGAAATGCCTCTTCCCATATTTATAAGTTTTATCTAGCTAGCAGTCTGCAATTCAAAGAACTTTCTTAATTTAATAAAGAGGTTATTTAAAATAAGATCTGGAAAAGCCTCATACCTCCAGCATATGGCTTTGGTGAAATATCCCTCAACATGAAAATATAGACAGTTAGTTTTTTCTTCCAAAGTGAATCACTGCAAGCCTCTATTCTTGGTTTATTATGCTTTCTGTATCTCTGCTCATTTTTCACCAGTATTGCATTAAGTATTGATATTGATTTCTTGTAAATGGGACTGAAATAGATGGGTCACAGTTTTTTGTTATTGTTCGGTGGCACTTGTATGTAATTTATTATGGCTGCAGTGGAAGCTGCCCCTCGCTGCCATGGCTTAAATTAACTGTGCCACACTCTGGCCTCTGCTTGTCACCTATATTTCTCATTTGATATCAAAAATTATTATGTATAAAGCTTCTTTTTTCTTCTCTCCCCGCTCCATAAGAACAATAACTATGCCCCAATATTGTTTTAGAAGTTTGTGTTGATAACTTCCATTACTGGTGCTTAGTACAACAGTAGGAGGAGGTGACTTTCTTCCAGCAGCTGAGTTCTGCTCTGTTTTTGGGAGGCTGGGCAGACATGAGACCGGGATCTTTGGCCTGGAATTGTCCCCACTCACCTGAGTGACCTTGAGCTGGTCCCCTTCTCTCTCTGCTGTGGTTTTGTGGAGACACATGCATGGCTGATGAGTCTGCAGTCCAGTCCAAGAGCTAAGGCATCTTTGCCTGTATGTTTTCCCTAGGGGAGTGGCCAAGGAAAGCTGGTAGATAGCAGGAAGGCACCAGAGTGGTCCCTGGGCACCAGGCTAGCAGGGCTGAGGGCATCTCTTGAAGGCAGTGTGCATTTTTACCTGGGAATGAGCAGTCCTGGGTGTCCCTTCCAAGGGGCAGTGCAGGCCCACAGAGAGGAGGCCGATCCTGAAGTCAGGGAGTGGCCCCCACCAGGACAGGAGTGGGCAGTGAAAGGGAAGTATACTGGCGAAGGAAATAAAAGGCTGCAAATTCTCTTTCTCTCCTGAAGTTGGAGCTGCTTTCCTTGGCCAGGCCAGAAATCCCCTATAGAACAATCCTGGAGAAGAGCAGAGACCATCGCCTTGGCATGCTCGGGATCCTGCAAGTTCCCCAGTCATCTCCTCTAAGGCCCCATCTCCATTTCATGGTTTTGTTGTGCATGTGAGCTTCTGGCCTGTGTGTCTCGCACCAGGTTGGGTGTGGCTCTTGGCAGACAGAAGCAGGTGAGAGACTGGAGTCACTATGATTGGGGGAAAGAGACAGGCCAAGTATTAACATGTAGTATGCATGTATGTAGCCACTAGAGTATGAGCATCTTACCTTGAGATATCCCTTGCAAAAGACATGTTTGAGTCACATCTTAGACTTGGTATTTTTGTCTGTGTGGCTCTCATTCCAAATAATTCACATTAGGCGTGAAGGTTTCTGCTGCAGGAAACTTACAACGTGCTTCATACAAGACGCCCGCTGCCTCCGTGCCCTCTGCTTCCTAAGGAAGCCAGTTAGATTTTTTGCATTCAGCTTGGGGCAAAACAGTGTCTATTAATTAGAGTTTCATTTCTATTGATAATGGGAGGACCCATAGGCCTTCCGCTGAAGTGGACACAGACGTTTTGTGGTGCATCCGTTTCAGTGCTGCTCGTGTGAATTAGGCCTGATTGCAGCATGAAGGACCCTCCTCGAATTTCTCTCCCCTACCTGATAACTCCCCATTCTTCCTCTAACCACTTTAAGTAGGTCAGCTGCCTTTCATTCTTCCCGTCCCCGGGGCTTTTTCAAAGGCAGCTCTGCTCTTGCTGAACCTGGGGCCTTGCACAAGCTTGAAACATTTTATCAACATGCAGGCAGAAGGCCTCTGCTTCCAGAATGACTCGCAGTCTCTCCCCACTTCCCTTCCTCCTTCCTTTCCTCCTTCCTCCCCAGAAACAATGTGGCAAGAAAAAGCACACGATTTGGAGGCAGACGTAATTCACAGGTGCCCCTGGGTAGATCTTACCAGCTTGCAAAAGTTGATTGTTAAATTTTCAGGTGTTTTACCATCTGGTTTTTAAACATAGTTATTATTAAAAATTAAACTATATACACTTACAATTAAGTAAATTATATCAAAACCAAAGGAAATAAATATTCAAAATTCATCATTTGCTAATGACTTTATAACATTTTGTTATTACCTGTGCTAGAGGTCTGCAAAGCTTTCCAGTTAATATTTCAGGTTGAGCTAGGGGTGGTGGTGCATGCCTGTAATCCCAGCACTTGGATGCTGAGGCAGGAGGACTGGTGCAAGTTCAAGGCCAGTCTGGACTACATAGTGAGTTCAAGACCAGCCTGAACTACATTGCAAGACCCTGCCTCAAAAAACCAAAAAAAAAAAAAAAATTTGTTTTTTTATGCTGTGCTGGCCATTGTCTCTCTGGCAGGCCTCCACCTCCCTGGACTGTTCTAAGATAACAGCAGCTGCCCATATGAGTCAATGGCATGGCTGTGTTTTAATACAACTTTATTTACAAAGTAGGCAGCCTGGGCCAAGCTTGCCAGCTCCTGATCTAGGCCCCTGGGGTATCTATGTCTGTAAGTATCTGCCTGGTGAAAACTGTATCATGATGAGCTATTGCTCATCTCTTCCCCATTCCACCATCCATGACCTTACCTTGGAAGGTCAAAGTCACCTACGGCAGGAATGTTTATACCATGGAAATGGGAAAGCACTTGATATCAGAGCTGCTCTTCCTGGATAGCTTGCTGTATGATCTCCTGCACAACATGGATGCACTGTGACATGGAATCCACATTGCACCAGCTGGATGGCCTCAGGCACATTGTCTAACTCTCTGGGCTTTAGTTTCCTTGTATGAAGGTGGGGTGAAGTGACATAGTGCATGGAAAACCCATGGCTCTAGACCTGGTTTAAGGGGGATTCACTGTTGAGTTGACAGTGAATCCTGGCCCAGAAGTAGCTCAGGATCCTGGAGGACAGGGACACTGACCCAGCTATATCACAAAAGTACGAAAATGTGCAGTAGAAAGATCTGATCAGTCACTCTCTAGCCTTAGTACTTCTGAAAGCTGATTGTTGGGCCTCAGAACTACTATTTCAACTTGAGCACAGACCCCGTGGAGAGCCCTCTGATCTGGCTCCTGCCTACACTTCCAACCGCCCCCCCCCATTCACCTGAAGCTCCATTCCCTGAACAAATGTTCTTCCCAAGGAACACGCAGCCACACTGTGTACCCGCCCTTGCTGCCTCTCCCAACAACTTCCTTCCTTGCCCCAACTCTGGACCCAGCTCATGGGCAGCCACTGTCTGTAGCTTTCTCAGTCCCTGCCAGGCAGATCTCCTAATCCAAAGGCTCCTGTGTCCTTTCAAAGGAATCCAAATCTGTATCAGATCTGCATGATCTGATCCCTGTATCAGTCATGTTTGCTATTCTCTGTATCTATGATGCTTTGGCATCTTGGGGAGCCTTGTTGGCCATAGGAGGACTGACCCTTCCAGGGTTAGCTAATTCCTAGAGATGGCAAACAGTAAGCAGGTACACTCCCTGCTCACAGGTAAACCAACGAAGCCAGAGGCCATGGACCCAACCATCTCCTGGATCCAACTCAGGCACCAAGCCAATAGGTCCTCTGCCCGAAACCACCCTCAGGCCAGGTGCCTAACAGCTAGAGACCACCCAAAGCCCAGAGCCCCTCCATCAGCCAAACCAGCCAGTCCTGAGCTACTCACCCTGTTCTGGACATCACAGTGAGGGAACCTGTGCCTTCCTGCCTCCTCCCATGGCCCCTGAACAATATGGCCTGCCTCTCCCACCGCTGTATAGTAAACAGTTTTTTCAACAGCTTTGACCTCTTTTGTGCTGTCAGTCACTTTTATAAATTAAGTCCTAGGTACAGCCATAAAACACTCCCCATTACCTCTCCAACCACATCTTTTTAAAATTTTGATTAGTACATGTTTATAGTCCATAATGATTACCTACCTCGTGGGGAGCCGGCACATGTATATATCATATCTTAATTCTTTTTTCATCCCCTTCCCTTCCTCTCCCTTCTCCCTCCATCTCCTGGTTCCCTTTCCTTTTGCAAAAGCCCTATCTTCCTATTATATATCTTTTATTTTGCTCTTTATTTATAATTTGGGTTTCTGAGAAACCATGCAGTATTTAAGCTTGTGAGTCTGATTTATTTCACTTAGCATTATGGTCACAAGGTGACCATACAAATTTTCCTACAAATGACTCAAGTTTATCCTTCTTTACGGCAGAAGCCACTCCACATTTAACACTGTGTATAAATACTACATTTTCTTTATCCATTCATCTGCTGCTTGCAGGATTTAGCTGTTATAAATTGTGCTGCTATAACCAAGGGTATGCATGTATCACTGTAATATGATGTCTTTAACTCGTTGAGAAAGATACCTAGAAGGGGAAGAGCTGGGTTGAATGGAATTTCTAGTTTTAGTTTTTTGTACTTCTACATGATATGTGGTTGCTTCTGATTCCTTGTTGAACACAAGCCCCAGTAAGTCTGCTGTTGGGCTCCAGGAGTGTTTGGAGCCTCCTCTCCAGACCCAGACATCTGCACACATCTCTGAACCAGTGCCAACCACCTGCTTGTCATTGTCATGCATCAGTTTCTCCCATAGGAAAGGCCCAGGCACTGGGCTTCTTTGTCTTGACATCTCCCTGGCACAGAGTCAGTTGCACAGGGGTACAGGTCTGTGAGCAGTAGAGGACCACAGCTACCCCAGGCAAGGACTCAGAGTAGGGAGAGGACAAAGGATATTTGCAAACGGGTGTGGGTGGGGCTTTCTCAGAGGAGGTGGTGAGCGTGTAGGAAGGGAAACGTTGTTTGTGGAGTGACAGGCACCAGGTGTGCTGGGCAGAGAGCACCATGAGCAACACCATTATTTGAGCTGTGCTGCAAGCCCTCTGTTTGGGCTGGCTGCTGCCCCCTCTCCAGCCTTGGCTACTGCTACAATTCTTTGGGCAGTCTGCTCCCTGCATAGGTGTGCTCCCTCCTGCCTCAGGATCTTTGCACATGCAGGTCCCTTTGGTGGAACACTCTTTCTGCCTCAGACTCTACCACGAGCAGCACTGCCAGCATTTCCATCCTTCCACTCTCAGCTCAAAGGTTAGAGAATTCGTCCTTGTCCTCCTTGAGCCCATCAGTTCCTCTGCCACCTCCTTGCATGACTATCTATCCTTTATTATGTATAACATGTTACAGTTGGAGGGAATATTTTTTGCTCAAATTTGAATAAAAATGCTCTGCCTCCCTGGATGAAAGTACAGGGAGGGCAAAGTTCACCTCCAATTTGCTCAGCAGTGGTTGTTCCTAACACATACCTGGTATGAAGTGGGCACTTGGTACTTGGAGACTGAGGGAGTTAGGTCCAGCTTGGGGGCTGCATGCATGAATCTGGCATTATGGGAAACCAGGTGGATGAAGCAGGTGAAACCGTGTCATTGTCATTGTCACTGTCATGACATGGAAGGGTTGGGGGTCAAGGCCACTGAGTGTTCTTCCAGAAGCCTGGGATTTGATGCACATGGAGTTTATGGGTGTCCTTTGGGTGGTGGTGGAACAGGCCCTCATACCTCCTTTTCATCCGTTCTGCCTGGGAGAACAAGATCGGCTTTTGCAAGTCCAAGTTGAGTAAGTAACAGGTTTGTTTGCAGCTTTAACAAATCAGGCTTTTAACATAAGAAAGCCAGGCAGAGTGGCCGCAAATTGGAGAGATCATTTTAGTTTAGCCCCTGGTACATAGCATTGTATCCAGGAAAGTGCAGCCAGGCACAAGCAAGAAAAATGCATATCAGGACTCCAGGTCTGCCAAACTTGAAGATGCAGAGGATCTCAGTTACCTGCTCCCCACTCCGCCTTGGGGTGGGGTGAGGCTGGGAGGCTGTTTTCTGGGAGCTCTTTGCCAGACACACGTGTGATATGTGTAAGTCTTGAGCCTTGATGGCTCTAATTTCGAGGCTGGACCCATAGCAGGTCTCAGAGGCCTGATAGGTGCCTAGTTAGGCTCAGCACCTAGGCTAAGGGCTGCCTGTCTTTGATTGGGGGCTTGCAGAAGGCTGAAGGAATGGGTTTAGATTCCAGTGCTTTGTGTCCTACATGCACTGTTCTTTAAGAGCACAGAACAAGCTGGCTTGTTCACTGCCGTATTTCCAGGGCCTAACTTAGCACCCCACAGGCCTTTCATAAGGGAAGAAAGAAAGGGAAGGAAGGAAGGAGGGAGGGAAGCAGGAAGGAAATGGGGAGGCAGACTTCCCATTCTCCCTGACCCCATATTCTGTATAACAAGGAACCCTTGTCTCATCACCAGTCACAAACCCCACTGGGTCTCCATTACACTTTGGGTGGAGCAAAATCCCCCAGCTCCCAAAGCTTCCACCCCCTATCCTGTTCTCAAACTTTTCTGTCTGCAAGGCTTCTTCACTTCAGGAGGAACCCTTGTTTTCTCCTCTGTAAAAGTGACAGGCCATTCCTTCTCTCATCATTTAGGATGGTTGAATGTTAGGACTCATGGAAACAAAGAGAAACACAGCCCACGGGCAGGCCATAGTCAAGGTGAGTCTGAGTTGCGATGTCCTGGGAGAGTGATTCAGGAACCCTGAGACATCTGTCCTATTCCTTTGACCAAGAGAAGGGACTATTTTGTCTGGACTGTCATTTGCTTCTCTGTTTTTTTTTTTTCCCTGCCTGCAACAAAGCAGTAAGTTATGTTTGTGAAAGCATCAGCCCTGAGAAAGTCTCGGTCTCTTCCTTCAGTCTCACACACATCCCCATGGAGGAGGGATCCGGTGTGTGATCTCGGTCCTGGGCCATGGTCTGAAAAGCCTTCTGGACGGATTTCCAAGCATGTCTGGAGTATGGAGCGTCATCAGTGACTGGCTGGACGGGACCCTGTGTTTCAGCCTGGTAGCACTGGACAATCTATTGAATGATGTAACGGGTGGCTCTATCACCTTTTACAAAAGGCCTACAGTCCTTTGTCCCCTCCCCTCCTATAGATCAGACATGAGTGGTAACTCCAGAGTGATCCTATCACCATCACTTACTCAGATTCTGAGTGTGCAGAGCCCGGCTCTGCACCAGGGCTAGGGTGGTGTCGTGACTGTGCCATGGCAGCTCATAGCAGGGTGCAGTAGTGGTTAAGCTGCCCAGGGGCCCAGGACTTGTTAGTTCCTTGACCTTGTATAAGTTGTTTAACATTGTTAGGTCTCAAGTATCATACCTATAAAATGAGAATAATACTAATAATATGCACCTTAAATGCCCTTGCGAGGATTAAATGAGCTATATACTTGTAACTCCTAGTGAAGCATTTAGTTATTGTAAGTGTTCAATACATGTTAGTATTTGTTATGAGGGCAAATGTGCTTCCTCCAAATCCTATATTATTGGTCTGGTGAAGAAACCAAGGCTTAGAGAGGGCTGGACCAAGGGCTCAGTGTTATGGGAAGGAAAAGCAAGGTGGGCTCACTCTTCATCTTACTCTTAATCACGACTGTGTAGGGCTCAGTGTGTTTTCTTTGTCTCCATGGTCCCCATTTGTGGGAAGAAAACTGGACCATTTACAAAGTACCATCAGATGACATGCCTCTGACTGAACACTTTTCTACATGTCTCCCAGTACACATGCACTAGAACTTCTCTAAGGCATATATCTAGGAGCAGGATTATTGTGTCATAGGCAGAGCGACAATATAATTTACTCTTCAGTCCAGGACATTTTAACGAATAAAAGGGACTGTTATTAATACTTACATTGGGACAATTGTGTTTTCTAGGGACAATTCTATCTTGCCACATATACACATTTATACAGAACCCTTAATGAAAAACACAAGGAATTTAGAAAACTTATAAATCTAAACACCCCTCCCCTCAACACACATACTTACGGGCTGTGGTATTGTAATTCAGGTTTTACTTAAAATAGGAATTTGTTTGGATTTACCTGTATGGTTTCTATTTTGTTTGCTCATATTCTCCCTTGTAGCAAGTCACAGTTCCTGTGATCTGTTAGTTTTTCCTCAATGAATGTCTTTTAGATGTTCCTGTAGTGACTTGAGATCTGTTGCTGGCAAGCCTCTTGGTTTTGGTTCTTAAAATTATATGAAATTGCTTTTTATTGCAAACTATTTCATTAAAATTAGCTTTATTGGATAAAATGTCAGGTTAATAGTTATGCTCTCTCAGTACTGAAATGACATTGTCCGTTGTCATCTGGTCTCCATCACCAGGGTTGAGAAATCTGCCACCAGTCTAATTTCTTTATGGACAATCTGTCTTTCTGGCTGTTTTTAATATTGTGCTGCAGTTTCAATATACTATCTCTAGATACACCTTTTCTATTGTTTTCTGGATTTATGAATTCATATCTTTCATGAGTTTGGGAAATTTCTCAAACATTTTCTCTGAAAAAATACACTTTTATGTTCTTTTGAGAGTTTGATTAGATATGATTTAGAATTTTTAAATTGTAATCTTCACAGATATTAACCTTTCATATTTTCCATCTCCTTGACTCTAGTGCTGTATTAACATGCAACTTTTTTCAGTTATAATTTCCAGTTCCCAAATCTCTTTAACCGAGTCTTATCTGTTTAATCCGTATATTTTATTTCTTTTTTTAATTTTTTTTATTTATTTTTTTTTTTGTGGGTACCGGGGGGACGACCTCAGGACCTCGCGCGCCAACAGGCACCCGTGCTGCTGAGCGATATCACCGGCCCCTTTTTCGTATGTGGGTTCCGGGAGTCGAACTCGGGCCTTTGCGCTTGCAAGGCAGGCGCTTAAGCCGCTGAGCCGTCTCACCGGCCCCTCTTTTTTTTATTTTAAAGAGAAAAACCAATAAAAACAATGATACAAAAATTCGAAACAAGATAGTAGGAAAGTAACAATGGTTAGTACATTGCTTATTGTTGTCTTCAAAGTAGTTGCTCAGATTACAAGATATAGGCATGAAAAATTGATCAGATGATATAAGCACAAGCCTTTCTTTTCAAAGGTTGTATAGAAATTAGTAGTATAGCTATCTTAAATATCTTGTGTGTGCATATATATATATATATATATTTCCTTTTCCTTTTCCCTTTCTTCTTTTCTCCTTTCCCCCATTCCAGTTTCTCTTTCCTTTTGAACAGTTTCTTCTCATTTCCCAATATGTATTGTACATTTTGGATCTTATTTACACCTTCAGCTTCTTACACTAGGGAGACAATATGATGTTTACACGTGCGAGACTGATTTATTATTTATTTCACTTACTAGTGTGGTCTCAAGCTGCATCCATTTACCTATAAAAGCCTCAAGTTTATCTTTCTTTATAGCTGAGTAGTACTCCATTATATAAAAATACCAGATCTTTTTATCCATTCCTTGGTTGATGGGCATTTGGGTTGTTTTCAAGATTTAGCCATTTCAAATTGTGCTGCTATAAACATGGGTGCACATATATCACTGTGGTATGATGTTTTTAATTCTTCTGGGAAAATACCCAGAAAAGGAATAGCTAGATTGAATGGGACCTCTAATCCTAGTTTTTTGAGGAATCTCCACACTGATTTCCCCAGTGGTTGCACCAATCTACACTTCCACCAAAAGTAGAGAAGTATTCCTTTTTCCCCACAACCCCTCCAGCATTTGTTATTGGTTGATTTCTTGATGACAACCATTCTTTCTGTGGTGAGATGGAATCTCAGTGTTGTTTTAATTTGCATCTCTTGAATGATCAATGATGTTGAACATTTTTTCATATATTTATTTGCTATCTGTATTTCTTCATCTGAGAAGTGCATATTCATCTCAGATGCCCATTTTTGGATTGGGTCTTTCCTATGTTGGGCATTTTTTTGTTTCCATCATTTTTCTAAGTTCATCTATTCTTTTTTTATGGCATTTGTGCTGTCTCCAGCTTTCTCATTGACCTCTATCAATCTTTATGTTATTCTTCTTTGCATCATCTTGTAGCTGTTGAATTGATTTTTCATGTCTCTTGCTGTTTTTAAGATATCTTTCTTTTCATGATCACTTGCTGCAATTCTTCAAGATCTGATATTCTATCCTCTCCTTCATTTCATCTGTTGCATGTACTTTCAATGGAGGTTTTAATTTCTGGGATTTCTGTTTGGGTGTGTTTCATGGATTCTATTTCTTTCACATGTTGGACATTTTTTGTTTCCATCATTTTTCTAAGCTCATCTATTCTTTTATCTGTGTCTTCTCTAATGTCTTTGATTTTGAGCATCATTTCTTTTTGTACCTGAGAGATTATTTTCTCCATAGCCTTCTCCACTTGTTTTTTCACTTCTGTTGCTATCATTTCAGAAAGTTCCAGTGTTTGACATCCAATTTCATCTATCTCATTGTGTTCCAGGCTTGTCCTGGGTAGTCTGGGGGTCTGGGGTTGCATTTTGCTTCTGCGTCTTATCATTTTATATTTTCTCTTTTTTATTTTATTTTGTTTTCTAGGTTGATTCTTGCCAATTTCATATGACAGATAGCTTTATCACTAGTATTGAGGCTTCCCTAGGAGATGTCTGTTCTTCGGGGATGTCCTCTAGATGTAGATGATTCTTTATAGCTATCCCAAGAACCTACCTTCCCAATTTGTAAAGGATGTAAAGTTACTATTTGGCTCAGCACCCAATTCTTTGGTACTGGGCTGTGGTGGTGATTATGGTCCCATACTATCACAGTGTTATCATACAGGGGAGAAAACTGATTATAACATGTATGACATCCTGGTTAAAGTAGTACAGTTAGTAATAACAATAGTTTCAAGTACAGCTTAACTACTGACAAACTATGGTAACCATTAACCTGCTACCTCCAACCACAGGAGCAAACTCTAAAGTTATATAACAAAATCAAACATATACCATGTACTTGTATGCAGTGATTTTCCCCTTAGTGGAGTGGTTTTACCCTTTTGTGGGGGTGGGGGGTTAAGATGGGTAGGGGATAGGATAAAGTGATGAATGAAGTCAAATATAGTAGAGTCAAGGCTGGAGGTCAAAGGATGATCACTCAAATTTTGGGAAACTAGAGGACACAGGAGGGAAAGAATGAAACAGAATGTGAAGGAGTAATCAGAAAGGGAAGAGACAATGTTTACTCACTTGAAAGTTTAAATTCAAAAAGTAGTTGAGGAAGGAAAGAAAGAGGATCAATAGAAGAAAACAGAAAAGAAAGGTAAGAAACCTAAACAGTGAAAAAAAAAGGAAGAAAGAGAAGGAGAATGGAAAAGAAAGGGAGGAAAGAAGAAAAGAAAGAAAAAAAGTAGAGAAAGAGAGGAGAGGAAGGAAAAAAAAAAACCCAAAACAAAAATTACCACAAAATACTAGATAAAACAAGACAAATTCCAACCAGACAGGAAAGGGGTAGTCAATAGACAAATAAGGAAGAATAAAAGTGGTAAAATACGTCTGGTGTTTACAGTTCTGTGACAGTGTCCATGCCAGGTCCCAGAAATGTACTGTGTACTCCAGCCACGTTTGCCATGGGAATTGTGCTGGGTATGGAGCTGGTCTTGGCTTGTGGATGTGGGGGCTGGGACTGGTCTTCTGTTGGTGGAGTTCTCCAGAGCCCAGCTGCTGGCTCCTGGCTGCTGCTTCAGACAGTTCCACGTTGCTGGTCTCACTGATGATTTCATGTGCCAGGGGCCGGCTGTCCTAGGTCTCCGGTTCCGGTCTCTCTGCCCACCTAAGGCGTGTGTGTGCCCACACGCCCGGGGCCAGCCTCCATACATTTTATCTCTGATTTAAACAATAATTCCATTCTTAAATTTTAGTGGGTTATTTCTCAGATATTCTTGGCTATTTTGATGATCATCCGTTGCTTGCTTGTTTTTGTGATTCTAATTTCAATTTCCTTGAACAGTTAATGTATAGTTATTCCATGTTTTCTATGTAATAATTCTAAGTTCCAAATTAACAATCTAAGTGTATTGTGTGATGTGGTTGCTACCTTTAAATCATGGTTTCTTGTTTCTTTGTGGTTTGGTGGCCTTTTTTGTGGGATAATATTGGCACCTACCTCATTGGTAGGAATCCTATAGATCTAAGTAGGGTTGGTTTCCTTGCAAAAGACTTTGTATTAACTTTCTTTCTAGGTGTTGAAAGAGCTACAAATATGGAGACTGTTTGATTCTGTTGAGCATCGCTTATTTAATAGAGTGCCATAGGCTTAGGTCCTGCCTTGCTGATGGCCCAGATCTTGGTATCTCAGAGCTGACATTGAAAGTGGCACTCAGTGCAACACTTCTTTGTATCTGCTGCTACAGATCCTGTTTAGCTCAGGCTTATTTCTTCTGGGACTAGGGTACAGAAAGGAGATCCTTAGACATTGATCTTGCTTATAAATCTAGCTATAAAACAAATGCAGCAGGATGGCCCTTTGGATAATATTGTCCTTCATATGTTGGAATTCCAGATCCATGCCCTTTTCAGGGACGAAGTGTGCATACCTACAACATGCGCAAGGCCACACTGGCCTTTTCATGAGACTTCTTAGAAGATAAGGTCATTTCTCTGGAAGAATTCTGGTTTTCAAAACAGTGGCTACTGATCGCCCCTATTCTGCTGTGCACCCCTGCTTCTCCAGGGTGGCTTGACCTGCCTTTTTCTACATATCTGGGGAGTCATATCCCAGGAGCCCAGTTAATTTTAAATTTGCGATAAAGAAGGAGGACTTTTAAAATTATAAGTTTGTTTTAAATATTGCATGTGACAAACATGTAACGGAAGATTTTGAAATTAATGTTTAACTGGGCACCCTTTGTTTTATCTGGTTACCTTAATAAAAATATAATACAAACCATAGGCTTTCTTTTTTTTTTTTTTATGTGGGTACTGGGAGTTGAACTCAGCACCTCATGCTTGCCAGGTGCTTGTGCTGCTGAGCGATATCACAGCCCATTTTTTTCCTTTATGTGGGTACCGGGAGTCACACTCAGGACCTCGCGCTTGCCTGGCAGGTGCTTACGCTGCTGAGCCATCTCACCAGCCCACCATAGCCTTTCCATACATAGTTACAATTGTTTTCAAAACTATCCTCTTTCCACACGTACCCTATCACGAGGTACCCATGGTGTTACTGTTTCTGTTTAGCAGAGCAGGGACCAGAGACCTCCACACATGGAATGAATGATTTTGCCATGTGACCCAGTGGCAGGGCCAGGGTCTGAACCCATGTCTGTCTAACTCCCAAAGCTATGCTACTCTCCTCAGGTAGCTCCTCGGATAGCTACCTTGGTGTGTTTGATGGTAAGAAGTTTGGTTCTTCTCTCATGTGTTTAAGAGCGAAAAGTCCAAAATCTTCCGTCCCCATGAAGTTCCTAGCAGGGGCTTTGAGGCCTGGCTGCCATGGGTGCTGACAAACCAGAACACTAAGTTCCCACTAGAATGTTCTTTTCCCGGAGGAGATAGCAGGATAATAGGCATGTTACTTGCTTCCTGTAAAATGATGAGTGACAAAGAATCACTTGAGATTAGAGTAATTCAGAACAAGTTAAGTCAATATCTGCACTCCTTAGAGATCAATTTTTATTTTGAGGAGAAGAGAGGGAGGATAAAAGAGATCTAAAATAAAATTCAGTGTTCTTTCTCTAACCTCAGCAAGGCTTGGGGACTTCGGGAGGGAAATCTTCAAGTGTGTGCAGACAGATGGAGGTGAAGGCAGAGAAGAAGAGAATGTCATTTCCCAATTAGGGACACATGTTTAGGAGCAAATGAAGTGTCTGTGCTGAATTCTTTGGTGGTGTCTGAGGGAAACTTGATGGATAAATGGTGTTTTAAGATGCTTAACCTTCTTGAATAGAGTACAGTTAAAAACTAAACTGACCACTTGGGCGATAGCTGGTATTTTTCTCCCTCTCCAGCCATCATAACAAATTATACTTGCCTGTGTGGCTGGGTCAGTGGGGCATCTCTCTCTTTCCTACAGCAACCTTATAATGCAATAGATGGTTTCATGCTGGTGCTTTCATGATATAAACAGTGGTTCTGAAATAGTGGTCATTGAACAAGTGTCAGGCTGCATTTGGATCAAGCAGGGAAGGCTCTAAGGTGTGTATTCCTGGACGCTATTACTACAAATGCTAAGTCAGCAAGCCTGGTTTGGGGGCCAAGAAGCCGTGCTTCTTACTGTAATAAGCCTGCCAGATGGTCTTAATGAACTGCCAGACTTGACCCTCTGGGAGAGGTGGGACATCAAGATGCCCCATTTCACAATTAAAAAGTTTGCATCAGACAAGGTTAGGATGTAAGCAGTCTTGGTTTTCTAAAAATGTACCTTCCTTTTTGCATGGCTTTGTTCATGACAAGAAAACAAAAAACATTTTTAAGGAGCCAAATTGTGTTATAAAAACATTAAGACAAGTGACTTTTTAAAGAAGTTCCAAAGGGAAACTTTTTTTTAAGGCATAGACTTTTTAGTTTGTCATCTAAATACTTCCCCCTAAAAGCAACCAAGTTAGAGGTGAAAGATCCGGCGCCAGGAGCACAGACAATGAGGTGCTGGTGTGGCCCTTCCTGAGTTTCGGCTGTACGGCCTTGGATTCATTGTTAAGTTGTCTGGAACTCAGGCTTCCAAGGAGATGGCAGGACGATGGGGATGGAGGGAACCACGAGTGGGAGGAAAGGGTAAGGTGGATAGAGGATCCCAGAGCAGCTTCTCAATTTTTTTATGGAATCCAATTATATTTTTCTTTTTCTATTTTAGTTTTTACAAAGTAGTTCATTATTGTGTTCCTGAATCAAACAGCCATCCCCATCCTGCCTCCAACAACTTATAATTAGGTGTTGTCGGGGACCGAGGCTGTGCTTGGCTCCTGGCTGAAGCTCTGCTCCTTTGCCTCCTCACACCCTTCATGCAGCTGCCTCTGAGAATCACCACTGAGCCCGGGACCTCCTCCTCCAGGACTTCCCGCCCTGTTCTGCAGAAATGCACACCTGCACATTCTTGTGTGTGCGGATTTGCCCAGGTAATCTGCTTTACTGCACAATTCCAGAGAGATAGTTCCCATTTTCCAACACTCCTGGGAATGCGCCTGGATGCACCAGAAAAATGCCTCTTAAAGTATTAATAAATAAGAACTACATTGGAAGTACATATGCCAGACTGGAAGTGGCTATGTGCTAGGTCAGTGGAGGCGAACCTACGGCACACGTGCCGCAGCAGGCTGTTTGTATCGTTGAAAGCTCTAAAAGGTTCGTCATCACCGTGCTAGGTGAACCTCCAGAATTTCAGGGCAATTTTAGTACAAAACAGATTCTCCTGTCTGTGGCTACTGAGTTATTTCCCCAAACAGACATGTGTTCCCCTCTTCGGAGGGGAGTCCAGGGTACCTGTGGGGTTTGGAAGCTAGTGCGATGCTTGCCCAGCTTGGTCTCACTCCACTAGCCTCTCCCTGGCGTGGCTTGTGCATCCTCCACCTGCCCGAGGCATGGCTGCCACCCACATGGAATCTGTTGCTTACCAGAGGTGGACATGTGATAAGCAAATTCCTCTCCAACTGGAGAGAAAACAAATGTATTTTCTCTGGATGTCACCTCTTCTTTTTGCTTCCCAGTTTTCTGGCTAGCTGGAGTCACTTGTGGGGCCAGCGAGGTCTTCCTTATTTAATTGTATCTATTGATTACAGCCTTGTTACACACAGGTGTCTTATGAGTTCTGCAGTCTTTAGGAATTGATCAACAGTGCAGGCAGGAAAAATATTGAACTTGGATAAAAAGCACATCTTAAAACACAGTCCTATCTGATTGCTAATGTTGTTGTGGTTATTGCAAACTGATGTGCTCTCCACGGGCCTCTGATCGTCTCACTGGTCTGGTGTCAACTGGACCTGTAGTCAGGGTCGGAAACGATGTGGTTAGGATGCAGGAAGCTGGGAATTAATCTCAGCATCATTTATGCTCTTATGATGCAATTGGAATTGGTTGATCAATGTCTTTTCGAGCAGCCCTGATACTGTAGTCCCGGGTCCTCGATATCTGTTGTCATGAAATCCATCTGAATGCTCAGAAACCGCATAAGTACACACCAGTAATCCCTTTGATCCAAATTCGAGGTTGCAACTATGAAAGCCATGCCATACCTTTAGCTGAAAAGGAAATGGCCGACTGTGATGATGGGGCCTCACTCTGCTGCTGACTCCACCGCGGTGCAGAAGCCAACACAGCGGTTTAAAGGGTGCTATAGATTTTAATTCACTTTATTTTATTTATTTATTTTTTTTCTGTGGGTACTGGGGGTCGACCTCAGGACCTCGTGTGCCAGCAGGCACCCGTGCCGCTGAGCAATATCACCGGCCCTTTTTTCGTATGTGGGTTCCGGGAGTTGAACTCGGGCCCTTGCGCTTGCCAGGCAGGCACGTACACCACTGAGCCATCTCACCAGCCCTTAATTCATTTTAAAAGTCCACAAAATAATGGATTTGTACTCAAATATTAACCGTGGCCTTGGAAAAAGATTATCATTTGAGTGGGGTATCACTTGAGGGGGCCACCACACAAGCCGCCCCTTTGACAATTTAGCTCATGGCTAAAGAGGTACCAGGTGCAGCCAGGTGTTTAGGAGACTGCTCGCAGGGAAGGGAAGAAGGGGGTTTGCAGAGTCACCCAAGTGTCTGAAAATTCTGTATTCACCTTTGTGCTGCTACTACCTGCCTTATAGAAAAAAAATAGATTTTCTCAAATTAGTTATTCAGTCTGTGGAAGGCTATTTGTTCAAACTTGTTGCCAGGAGGAGGGTGGAAATTGCATGGATTATCCTTCTGCATTGGGATGATAAACAGGTGTCTAGTGAGTTCTGTTTCTACGAAAAGAATTCAAATGAAGCATATAGTGGACTAGTGTATTCTCTGTGCTGTAATTTATGTGATTTTAACTATTCGCCTTTAAGAGGGAGATGGTGAGAGGGACAGACGGAGAGAAAGACGGAGACAGAGGGGGTCTGCTCTTCCTGTGGTATTGTCTGAGATGGCTGGAGTGGATCTGATGTTCCCTCACAGCTCTGCTCCTGTGTTCCCTGTCTCTCCTGGGTTCGCCGAGTGAGATTCTGTTCAAGGACAGTCAGGCAATACGGCTCCTACACACAAGCCAAGTCAGTATTCATTCAGCTTAGTTAAGGAAGCAGATTTATCCAAATGTTGGGGGCTGGGGAGATAGCTCAGTGGCACAGTGCCTGCCTGGCAAGGGCAAGGTCCTGAGCTTTATTCCTGGTACCAAAAAAAATTTTATCCCAATATTGGAGGAAAACCTGGCAAGGCTGGGTTTGAGGAAGCAGGATGTTGGCAACCAGCAAGTATTCCAGTGAGTTTTCCAAGGGGGCTGTTGTTTCTAAATGCTTAGGGCCTCACACACTTTTAGAGAAGCCCCTCAATGAATCTCATTCCTGATGCCATTGTCCTTTGCTTCTCGCAAGCCATACTCCCAGAGTAAGAGTTCTATATCTCATGTCAGGCCCCAAATGTCCTTGGGAGGTTGGGTAGGCATTTATTATTTCACTGTTTTTGCAGAGAGAGAGAATGGTGTTTGGATTTCCCAACTCAACCGTACGTGGCTAAGGATTCACATCTGCATATCCCTAACCCTTCCCTCTTTCCACTTGGCAACATTTCCTTTGGATGCTGAATCTGAGATTTTTATATTGTTGGCCAATAGGAAGGGGGTGATTTTCAAAGCAGATGGAAGTATTATCCTGCTCCTTTCTTTATGCTCCACATGCTTTGATATTTACTTCCAAACTGACTAAAGATATTAGCAATCATAGTACCCTCATTGGGCATTTATTGGTTTCATTTCATTTAACTACAAAGAAACGTAGTGGTTAATTACTATTATTATTATGCCCATGTTACAGATGTGGAAACTGAGGCTCAGAGGAGTCACTGTGAGATACTCACTGTGTTAGTTTCCTAGGGCTACCATGACAAGGAAACACAAACTGGACGGGTGAAAACAAGAAATTATTCTCTCACAGTTCTAGAAGTCGAAAGTTTGAAACCAGAGTGTTGGCAGGACCATGGTCCTGCTGAAGGCTCTAGAGGAGGACCCATCTTTCCTCTCACTGGTGGCAGTGGTTGGTGTCCCTGGTGGTCTTGAGCTTGTGGCAGCAGTGCTGTTCTACCTCTGCCTGTCACCATATGACCTTCCCTGGGTATCTGTCTCTGCCTCTTCTAAGAATAGTTCACATTGGATTAAGGGTCCATCCTGCTCCACTGTGATGTCATCTGAGGGTAGCTCATTACACCTGCAAGTCCCCTATTTCCAGATAAGATCCAGATCTGGAGTTCTGGAAAGGATGCCTATGGGGGGGGGCTTTTTAATTATGTTTCTTCTTCCTGAATACAGGGAAGACCTGGATACACAGCCCACAGGTAAGGCCATGGACCTGGCTTCTGGCCAATAGAACAGGGGCAGAAGAGATGTTCCTTGTTTCTGGGGTTGGCCAGAAAACATCTGTGCCATCTTCTATACTCTCTTTGCTTATCTGTTGATTGAATTCAGGAGATTAGTGGACGGCTCACAGGAGGTCCTGGAAGATATTAGAGACATAAGAGGGGAAAAGCAGGATCCGCATCACAGCAAGGTGGAATCTCTTCTGAGGACCAATTTTTTTTTTTTTGTGTGTGGGTACCAGGGGGTCGACCTCAGGACCTCGCGCGCCAACAGGCACCTGTGCCGCTGAGCGATATCACCGGCCCCTTTTTCGTATGTGGGATCCGGGAGTCGAACTCGGGCCCTCGCGTTTGCAAGGCAGGCGCTTACGCCGCTGAGCCATCTCACCGGCCCCTGAGGACCAATTTGATAAAAAAATAAATAAACTTCACCATGGTAAGTCACAGAGTCTAGGCTCTCAACCAGCTAGACGTCTTGGTTTCTTGACAGTTTCCTTGGCAAGTTGAGTGGCTATTTTATGTGTGTAGACCGGTGTTTAGCAGGTGATGGCACTCGTGTGCAAAGTGACCTGTTGTGATACTGCCCAGTGGTGATCCATGCATGCAGTGTTGGCTGGGGCCTGAAGTCACAGTCCAGGGGTACTGGGATGTTCTAGAGTGCTTTTCTCTGCATCAGCACAGAGGGGCTTAATAAAGAACTTCTGCATTTACCTGTTTCTTAGGAGGTCACCAATTCCCTCCTGTCACTCCTCTTTGTACTTCTAGGTTCTGTCATGTCTCTTTGAATCCCATGTCCTTCCTGGGAGGCTTGGTGGATTTCACTTCCTGCCTCCTGCAGTTTCTTGGGTGCACATCATGTGTCAGGCACTGAGGGGGCACAGGAGAAGGAGCCCTGCTGTCACAGAGTTCTCATTCCAAGATTAAGTTCCAAGGCCCACAGACTGGGGCCACATGATACAAAGGAGAAGCTGGGGACTAAGAGAGGTGTGGAACTGGTGGACTGGGCTTTTCTAGGAGGCAAGGTTTCCGAAGGACCAGAATTTGAGGTGACACAAGAGAGTTCACAATAGCTGAGCCTATGGGGAGAGGATGTTCTGAGCAAGCGCAGATCTGAGCCCTGAGACAGGGAAGGCGCAGCAGGCTGGAGCAGGGTATTCAGGACTCTATGTGATATTGTGCAGTTCTTTTTTTTTTTTTTTTTGTGGGTACTCGGGGTCGCCCTCAGGACCTCGTGCGCCAGCAGGCACCCATGCCACTGAGTGATATCACCAGACCTTTTTTCATATGTGTGTTCCGGGAGTCGAACTCGGGCCCTCACGGTTGCCAGGCAGGCGCTTACACCGCTGAGCCATCTCACTGGCCCCTGTTGTGCAGTTCTGAATGTACCTCTAATGGTGTCTTACTATAAAAGTTTGGGGGCTGGGGATATAGCTCAGTGGAACAGCACCTGCCTGGCAAGAGAAAGGCCCTGAGTTTGATTCCCAGTACCAAAAAAAAAAAAAAAAAGAAGAAGTTTGGAAGCAGCTCTTTATTTACTCTTGACTTTTATCTTCTAGAAAATTCTGCTAGGCCTCTGAGGTAGCACCAGGCATTAGCAGAGACACAGAAATACACTTGTGAATTTGTTGTGATCCTCTATCCTCATTTTCCATTTTATGCAACAGTTTCCCTCACTTCTTGTTATCTAGGGCCATGTTTTTTTTATCGAGTTTAAGCCAACCTCATGTTGTATAATCTACTCTGTTCCTGAGAGTTTCTTATACAGTATATTGTTTTATGAGCTACTTGGAACATACACAGAATTATATAATATACACAAATGATATGTGAACCTACCACCCTGCCTGAATAATAATTAAGTGACTCATCCCATAGGTAAGAGCTTTAGTTTTCTCTCACCACTTTCTGTTTTACTTAATAGTCACACTTTGCTTAACCACAGCAATCCATTCTGAGAAAGCATGGAGAGACAATTTCATTATGTGTGAACATCCTGGAGTGTGCTAACACAAAGTCAGTGTAGCCTGCTGCACACCTAGGTTATATTTTACATGTACATATATGTGTATATGCACACACACAGGGTATATTTGATGTCGCCTATTGTTTCTAGGGCCATGATGAACAAAACAACATGAGATTAAATCAAGCACGAAAGAAAACAATACAATGAAGAGACACAGTGAGGGTTGGGGATATAGCCTAGTGGTAGAGTGCTTGCTGACTGTGTTCAAAGCACTAGGTTTGCACTGAAAAAAGGAAGGAAGGGAGGGAGGGAGGGAGGAGCATAAGAGACATCGACATACAATAAACACAAGATGTATGAGGCTACTGCCAGTATCGTAACACGGAATGATATTTTTACAGTAAACCTTTTAGAATAAGTAGAATGAATACACTCTACAGTAACAATACATGTGTGGTGTAGCAAATACACAGTAGCAATAATCACTTGTGATTATCAAGAATTAGGTACTATGCTTAGTTGCATGTGCTATGTTTTGTTTTGTTTTGTTTTTGAGATGGTCTCACTATTTTGTCCAGGTTGATGGTGAAATCCTAGGCTCAAGGGATCCTCCTCGCTCAGCCTTCCATGTGCTGGGGCTGCAGGAATGTGGCACCATGGTGCTACATGTGGCATCAGCTGCTACACACTGATGCCACTGGCGGTGAAGTAGGTTTGTTTGTATCAGCTTCACATGAGCACACAAGCAAGGCATTGTGCTACAGCAGTACAATGGCTAGGATGCCACTAGGTGACAGAAACTTCTTGGTTCCATTATGATCTCATGGGATCACCACTATATGTGTCTTCTATCATTGACCAAAATATTATGTGGCCTGTGACCGCAATTTTTTAAAATTTTAAAAATGAAATTTTAAAGGTGATTTTTTTTCTATTAATAAAATTATCATTATTAATTTTATAAGAAAAATGTGATGATGGAGTTTGTTAGTTTTTGAAAAATGGGTTAATTGACATAACAACCAACTGTCTCTATTTAAAGTGTAGGTTTGACATATGTACACACAGATAATTTCATCACTACCATCAGGTTAACCCCCATGGTAATCCTTTCCTCTTCTCCTTGTACCCCATTTACTTTTTGTCACCACAGATTAGTTTATAAATTCTAGAATTTAATATAAAAAGAATTACACAGTCTGTACTCTTTTAATTTTTTTTTGGTCTAACTTTTCCGTACAGCATAATTACTTTGAGATTAATTCCTATTGTGGTATGTATCCATAGCTCTTCCTTTTTATTGCTGAGTAATATTCCATTGCATAAATATATCAGTTTATCTATCCATTCACCTTCTTAGGGACATTTGCTTTGTATACAGTTCAGGGATATATTACAAATAAAGCTCTATGAACATCCATTCAAGTCTATGTAGGGATATAGGCTTTAATTTTTCCTGGGTTGAGAAAGGAGGGGAGGGTCCCACAGTCCCCACAAAGTACTTTTATTTTATAACTGCCCCAAATACCTTGCAGGTAGCCTGATTGTATCAAGCACCCCATGGCCACTCAGGGGGATATTTGCTTAAGCTGCAGCAGGCCTCAGTTGCAGTCCTATCCCAGATGACTATGCTCTGCAGCCTCTCTGGAAGATTTGGCCCCTCTGCAGCCCTCTTCATTCAGGTCTGCATGTAGCCCTGCTCCTACCCATGACGAATCAGAAGGTCTGACATTCTACATGCAAGAGCCCTCCTGTTTGTCTTTATAAGCAACCTCCCCCTACCCTTAGCAGGTTTAGCCCCTGCATGGTTCCCCCTTATGCTGAAGCACAAGTCCTAATCAGGCCTCTTCCAGGTGGCATAATAACTGCCTATTTATGATTCCTATCTCAAGTAGAACACACTAAGCTGGCACACCGAGGGTCGCTGGCACCAAAAGCACATATAGAACAAAATAGTTAAATTAACAATGACAATTGTCAGGCCACCATTGTTTATGAAAACCAACATGGAGGAGAAAAAATTTATCTTAGTCCTTCATTTATCTTAATAAGGGTTTCTCCCTGCCATGGGATTAGCAAATGATCAAACGATGCACGGAGAAATGTGTAGGTTAGATATATTTTTAAAAGGCTATTAATATCTGCCCCCAAAATAAATGACACAAAACCAACATGAGCATAAGCCCGGACAGGCATTATTAATGGTGTTTATTTTTCATTAGGAAGCTAGAACAATTCCCTAATTGCTAGCAGATTCCAGGAACTGCCTTATTTGTAAACAGTGGTTCACAAAAAAGCCATTAACAAAGTAAACAGCCAGTTTGGAGCAAAGAATTGCAATTATAAACTGTATTTAACAGTTTAAAGACTATCTGTGATATTTTGCGAAGGCTGACCTCGCCCACATTTGAACTGGCGGGCCTGGCTGAGAAGACTCCACCCCGAACCGCAGACCAGATCTGTCTAGCTGGTTTCATCACTTCCTTTCAAAATGTTAACTTTCTGATTATAAAGCTAACTCATTTTCATTATACCAAGTTTAACAAATACAGAAAAGAGGAGCAAAGTAAATAATAATCCCTCATAATCCTTTCACGCATAACAATTAACATTTTAGTTTCCTTCCTCCTAAGCAAACAGTTTGTAGTTGAGCTTGAATTCTATATACCACTGTGAATCTGGGATCTTTCCTGAGCAAATCATTGTGTAAACCCTTTGCCAGTGTGTGAAAGCATTTTCTCTGTACACACCATGTTAATGAATTAAAAATTTCCCAACTCACAGCCTGCCCATAATGCTTACCGTTATCCTTGTTATGGGTATTTAGGTGGATTCTTGTTTTAGATCTAAAATGTTCCCCAAAAGTCTTATGTGGGGCCTGATTGGAAAAGGCAGGTCACAGGAAAGGTGCCTTGGAAGGGTGAATTCTTGTCCCCGCATTCCTCCTGCTCTCTCTTCCTGGTTGCCATGATGTGAGCAGTTTTTCCTCTGTGCCAGTCCCTTCCACCACGCCATTTCTGCATCTAAGCCTGCTGACCGTGAAGTGAAACTTCTGAGACTGTGAGCCAAAATAAACCTCTCCTTTAAGTTGTGGGTGTCGGGTATATTGTTCCAGCAACAAGAAAGACTAAGACAGCTCTAGTTGTTCTCTAACATAAATGACATTGCTGTCAGTACCCCTGTGCAAAAACATTTTAATTGTATTTAGAATCATTTGCTTGGCATATACCCAGAAGTGACATTTCTAGATCAAAAAGTATGAATGTTTTTGAGGCTCTTGAAATAAATTCTATTATGTGTGTAATGTATGACCATCCTCTAAGAGTAATCAAGAGACTCAACCAAAAGACAATTTTCAGGGTTAATGAGATCAGGATGAAACAGGACTCTGCTGGCACCTTTGGTTGTGGGTTGAGCTGATGAAAAAGAAGTCAGGAAGATGTAGGTGTGTAGGAAGAGGGAGGTGGACACAACAAAGCTTGTCCAGGTTTGAGTGGGGGCTGCAAGCCCCCCAGAAGATAATGATGATGGCCAGATACCATGTGGTTCTTCCGTCAGTTGGGAGGTCATCAACAGGAATTATCAGTAATCCGTCCTGGTTATTTAAATCATCTCTGCTTTGGTAGATGAGGCAGGCATACAGCAGGTGCTTACTAAAGATTTTTAGCTCCCAAAGTGCAGAATCAATGTTTGTTGTGATCATTCTCTCTAGGCCTAGTATTTAGCACAGTTCATACTATATAATAAGCCTTTAGTAAACTGGCTTTATGAAACAGAATACATTTAGGCAGTTGCTATTGAGTAACCAGTCAGTCAGATACACTCAGATAAGTACTTGTGGGAGGATAAAAAAATCTACTAAGTTTGGTTGAATCCTACTGTGTTCTTCCTTTCCCACCCCTCAATACCCTTATCTGCTTCTTCTGCCAGGTTGAACTAAGAGCCTCAAGGCCAGGGAGTAATATGATGCTCGTGTCTTTTAACATGAGCCTGCACCTGAACCCATGGGGATAGGGGCATCTGGCCTTCAACCACTTCACTAATGAAGAAGCGAAGTTGCTGAGTGTCTCTCTTAGCAGCGAGGATGAGGTTGCCCATGACTCCAAGAAATAACCTCATCTTGAGGCTTGGTCTTCTGATAACTTGTGTTAATCAGTTCAGCACCCTAGAATTTATTCCAAATTCCTGCAATAATTTATCCTCCTAGCTGTGTGAAACTCCTGATTTTCTAAGTCAGTGGATGGGACAAACCAAGCTGCTAGCAGGCTGATGTTTCAGTAGCCATTGCTCTCACTGCCATCACATCACCTAGAACCATGGTAGCCCTGTATTCACCATGGCAACAGGACAATGTGCAGCCTCTGTATTTCTGTTATCCTTTGTTGGTTCCCTAAAAGCGGATATTCTCCATGTCACAATTTTCTTAGCTTACCAATGAAATTTTGGAATTCTTTTTGTCTGAGGTTTCTTCTTTAGCATTTGAAAAACAAATTTGTGAACAGTGGTATGAGTTCTAAACTGTAGGAAGTGGAAATAAGCTTGGGCACTGACTGCATTTTTTGAGACTGTATATAGAAAAAAAAGATTAATTAAAACTCTGTTGGATCATTTTTATGTGGAGAAATCAATTCTCACTCAAAGTGTAATTAGGCTTCTAATCTACTTGTGTTAGTTAGGGTAGGCTGGATAAAGTTCTGTAACAAATAGCACTCAAGTCTTAGTGGTTTTAATGTGACACAAGTTCATTTCTCGGTCAGGCTCTTGGCCTGCCATGAAGGACTGTGTTCCATGTATTCTCTCAGGATCTCAGGTTACTAAGATGCCATCACCGGGAATATTGTAGCTGCCAGGACAGATGGACAGACAGAGGGTGGCTTAGCAGCTCTTCTAGACTTTAGCTCAGGAGTGACATTGTCCAGAACTAACTACAAAGATGGTTGGGAAAAAAGGAAGGCAAATGAAATATTTTTTGCCAAGATCTATATTAGCAGTTAATTCATTGGCTTATTTTTTTAATAAAAGGATTAAGAATTCGTTTTTCCTCTTTGTGTACCCATTGTATCTGATCTAGTAGAATATCTATATGTATAGAGTCTGAACGTCATAAGGGGGAAAATTTTGCTTTAGTTCTCTTTATACCTGCAGGGCCTAGTGGGCTATTGGCCACATAATAGTTGTATGATCAGTGGTTATTGACAAACTGCATAAATGGAATTTTTTTTACACTGCCAGAAATTATGCCAGGGTGAAGCCAAGGAGTTGTAACTACAGAATTCTACAGTGCCGGAGAAGGGTGGATCTTTTGTCTAGCGCATGTGAGGCCACCTTGACCATGAAGACTCCAGGGCAGGGCCACCAGGTCAGGTGCAGAGTCAATGATTTCTGCTCATCTGGGCTTTCTTGAAAGATGCAGTCCTATCCTTGACTGGGACAAGCCTATGCTTTCATGGGAAAAGATCAGCAGGAACTGGAATTTTGTCTTTGCCATTGCGCCTCTCTCCCCTTTCACGTTCGCTTTAGTTTCTACATTGAGGTTGACTTTCCTGTTGTTCATTCCTGTTGTTCATACCCAGGAACTTGATGCCATTCTCAGCCTCCTTTGAAATCTAATGTTCAATTCTTTTTTTTTTTTTTTTGTGGGTACTGGGGGGTCGACCTCAGGACCTCGCGCGCCAGCAGGCGCCCGTGCCACTGAGCGATATCACCGGCCCCTTTTTCGTATGTGGGTTCCGGGAGTCGAACTCGGGCCCTTGCACTTGCTGGGCAGGCGCTTAAGCCGCTGAGCCATCTCACCGGCCCTAATGTTCAATTCTTGAAGCAGCACAGTATAGTGGAAAGGACTTAGAGGTCACATAAGGGAGTGCTGGATTCGCCTCTCCACATAAGGAAGAGGTGTAGGGGATGCCACCTTTTGGACTACTTTCCTAAGGAGGCCAACATTTCCTGGCATGCCCAGGACTCAGCACACAGCATGTGCTTCTTGTTTAGAGACTGATAATAACAGTACAACTTGCTTCACACCCTTCTTCAGCTTCTTCCTATGCCCAACACATAGCACCTTCCCCTTTTAAATAAAAGTGGAGCTACTACTCAACATTCCCTGAAAAAAGAGGGGTGAGTTTGCCCCGGGTGCTCTCTGGACATCGTTGAATATCAGCATGGGGGTGGGTTGGGGATCTACCACATCAGACTGAGGCAGCCAAGATGAGGGAGGAAGCTGAGCAAGGTTTACCAGGCATATGGGTGTATGGGCGCATCATCCGACATCACACACCTGGTATGGGCTGCTGGCTGGGCATGATTTTGAATGATTTGTAAACGTAATTGTCTGCAAATGGGCTGTTCAGAACGATTAGGTGATCGGCACCTTGGTTAGGGAGGTAGCTCATCTACGTACGTCTGAGTGGATACAGAAGGCACTCCAAGGCTTGTAAGGTCCAGTATGAGGCATAGGCTGAAGGCTGTGCATCCCAAAGAGGCCTATGTCTGCCGCTTCACTGTGCCCAGGCTGCTCTGAGAGATTGGTTTCCCTCAGACATGGAAGAATCAATGTCATCTTCTGCCTACCCCATCATGAAATCTTTACTCCCTGGATAAAGAGTTACTGGCTGCAAGACACTGAATTGGGCCCAGAAGAACTTGACCATAGTAAGGAAATGAGAAGAAAAGGTAGGACTGGAATGCAAGTGCCAGGCACTGGATGGTATGATCCTTCTCGCTTCCCTTATTTGGTATATATGTTATATGGTATATACGTTAGGGTAGTGTCTCCATTTTCCAGTTGGGGAAACTGAGGCCTTAAGAGATTAAGTAACTGCTATGGTTTAAGTGCATCACACAAAGCTTGCATGTTCAAAACTTAATCTCCAACAGTGTGAGCTCTAGAAGGTGGGTTCATGATGTTACCATGGGGGTGAGTCTGTCATCACAGGAGTGGTTCATTATAAAAGTGAGTTTGACGCTCTCTTGCAAGCATACTCCATTCCCTTCCAACTGTCTTCCTGGAATGAGGAAGTGAAAAGATGGCAACTCCTTGATCTTGCACTTTTCAGCTTTCAGAACTGTAAGAAATAAATCTCTGCTCTTCATAAATTTTCCAGTCTATGGTATTCTGTTATAGCAACACAGAACAAATTTACAATCACTGTAATTGCCACCCCAGTAGCAAGCCTTATTGGGTGGCATAGGCCTGGCCAAGAGATCTTCGAACTATGGCTAATAGGTCACATCTGGCCTGCTATGAGCTAAGACAAGTATTTTACATTGTAAAGTGGCTATGTAAGCACTTGATTTTACCTGTTGGCCTTTGAGGCCTAAGACATTCACCATTTGGCCCTGTAAGGAAAAGCTGTTGAGCCCCAACCTGGGTAAAACACAGTGGACACTGTGGCGCACTGCCCATCCTTCCCCTTTCCAGTTGGTCCCCAGCTGCTGGCAGTGTTGGTTCTGCCCCTCCCCAGGGCATTGTGCAGCACTTGATCAGTGAATGGGAACAAAGATCCAGTTCCCTCTGCTCGGTGGGCCAACGCTGGAGGTCATCCTAGCTCCAGAGCTCCTGTGGGATCCTTCAAGGCCTCTATGGTGAGTCACAGTTCCCCTCCATCCCCCTCAGTCACTCTGGTACAGATGTGCACAGCATTCTGCAAAAACCTGTGTCACATGCCTCCCCCATCATTTCTCTTTCCCAGAAGCTCCACCCACCTGTGAGCACAGCTCTTCCCTCCCTCTCCTGTGATGCATGACCAGCATGGTGCTGGGGTTATCAGGAAGATCATCCTGACTGAGCATAGTAGGAAAAAGGGGTGCTTTCAACATCCACCCGAGACAGCAGCAGAGCTGGAATTTTACTGGGTGAGACCCTCTGGGCCCCTTGTGTGCTGGCTTCACTTTATCTCTGCAGACCTCTCTGAACCCCCTTATGCTGCCCACCATTGATGCTAAACTCCAGCCCTGGGGCTGCTCTCACTCTCCTCCACAGACCCTGTCTTTGTCTTGTCTTCCTCCTTTGAGTATTATGATGCCCCTAAGAAAGATTCCCTTCTGCGTTTATTCCCCTAACTTACCTTCCAAGGTTATAGTCAACAAAATAATACATAATACAGAGGTTTCACTCCATGTCAGGCACTGTTCTAAGCACTTTATATGCAATAGCTAATTTAATGCTCTTGATAATCCTGTGTTTAGGGTTCCAATATTCCTTTTACAGATGAGGAACTTGAAGTGCAGAGAGGTTAAGTAACTTGCCAAGGTCACACAGTTAATAAATTGTGGAGCAAAGATTTGAATGTCCAACTCTGAAGTCCAACTGGGCTGTGAACTTGGTGATATGATGCATTTTTCTAGAACAGCTTCTCTCCTCCAGTGACCCGCTCCAGGCCTGGTTAAAATGTCTAGACGTAGCACTTGACCCAAGCTGGCTGATGAGTACCTCCTCTGGGAGCTTAGATAGTGAAAGTAAATCTTAAAGATATTCAGTGGCCAAATTTCCAACTGTTTGGGGAAGACAGACCTGGTAAAAGAGGTAAAAGAGTGGGCCGGGCTGGTCCTCTTACAAGCAGAAGACAGGCCTATTCCCGAGGCCTGGCTATATCCCACTCTTCCTTGTCCAATACTTGCTGGATTCTGGGAGTCAACGCTTCCTCCATTTTGCCTCAGTAAGTCCTACTTGGGATTCTGACAGAGATGTCAATTAGTGTCATTGCCTTGCAGTAAGCTGGCTCAGCAGGAAGCTCAGGGCATGGGTTCCTTCAAAGACAATGGCTGACAAATTAAAACAACAAGTCCAGGTTAGCTCTTGGGCAGCAATTTTTACCCCTTCCTAGCTGAATGAGAAAATCCAAAGTTTTAGATGTGGTACGACCACAGGCCCAAAGAAAGTCAATGTCAAAATCAACACATTTCCTATGGAGCACTCTGGCCAAGGCTGGTGTCACCAGAGGTGGGATACAGGTTCCGGAAATCTTGAGGGTCGTTCAGTGAGATGAGCCTATAGTTTCACCACAGTGACTTGGCTGAACTGGCCAGACAGATAACGTATAGGCAGGTACCTTTATTCCCTCGATGTGACAACTTTCCCCACAGAGATGGTACCAATTGATTAACAAATGTGAGTCTATGTCAGGGTGCTAGAATTCAAGACATACAGAGATAAGGGGGTAGTGGTTCATTATAGAGAAGAGAAAAAGAAAGCAGGAGCCATGCAGAGATAGAAGCCATGAGCAGGCAGAAAATGTGAGTGAGGAGACAGAAATACGTAGGAGTGGAAGGGTAATAAGAGCAGAGAGCTGCTGAGTTGCCCAAATAGTAGAGCCCTGGTGTCAGAATGGATAGGTGTTGGCTCTGAGTAACCAAGGTCAAGCGTAGAGATGTCCTGAATGACCATCTATTCCCAAATTGTGCACATCCCCACGAAGCCAATGGATTGCTACTCCTATCATCCTCATAGCCAGGTATATCCTTCTCCACATTGCCTAAGGTCACCAGACAGTGTCCTTTCTCTGACACCTAAAGAACAAAGCCAACATAAAATAAAGTCGTAGAGAATTCTGTACCATTGTTGGGAAAGCAAAATGCTTCAGTGGCTGTGGAAAAAAGTATGGCAGTATTTCAAAAAATTAAAAATAAAATTACCATATGATCCCTCAATCCACTTTTGGATATTTATCCAAATGAACTGGAATCAGGATCTGGAGGAGATCATAGCACCTCGGTGTTCACTGCAGCCAAGATGTGGAGACAATCGAAATACCCACAAGAGATACAATAGATAAAGACCATGTGGCATACCCATGCAATGGAATATTGCTCAGTCTTAAAATGAAGGAAATTTGCAGTATGTGATAACATGGATGACCCCTGACGATACTATGCTAAGCCAAGTAGACCAGCCTGGGAAGGACAAATACTGCACAAGTCGACTTATACATGTCAGTCTCATAGATTCAGACAGTGGAATGGTGGTAACCAGGATCTAGAGGATGGAGGAACTGGGAAATTACTAACCAGGGGGCAGAAAGTTTGAATTATACAAAATGGGTAAGTATAGAATAAATAAGCTATACAACATTGTACCGATAGTTGTGTGTTTAACCATACACTTAAAATTTTATTAACAGCCTAGACCTCATGTTACATTGTTTACTACAGTAGAAAAAAATTTTTTTTTAAATGCTAAAGCAACAAAGAGAATACAGAGAAACCTTGGGCAAAGACATCAACTGGGGAGGCCCCGGTGGGCCAGGAAAGTCACTTGAGCCCTGAGCAATCCTGCCAAGCTCAATGGCTCTCAGCTCACCTTGGTGGTACTTTTTTTTTTTTTTTTTTTTAATCTGGAGATTGGTGGCCTTTGAGTGATTACCATGAGAACCTGAACATAAACCTTTATTTTTTCACTCAATTAACCACAATGGATGATGCTTTAAACAAATTTTTTTTTTTTTGTGGGTACCGGGGGTCAAACTGAGGACCTCATGCACCAGCCGGCGCCCGTGCCGCTGAGCGATATCACCGGCCCTTTCTTTGTATGTGGGTACTGGGAGTCGAACTCAGGACCTAGCGCTTACCAGGCAGGTGCTTATGCCACTGAGCCATCTCATCGGCCCTAAACAAATTTTTGAGATGAAATTCACATAGCATAAAATGAATCATTTTAATTTGAACGATTCAGTGGCATTTTAGTCCCTTCACAATGTTCTGCAACCGCCACATCTATTTAGTTCCAAAACATTGTCATCATCCCTAAAATTCAACATTGTATCCATCAAACTGTCAGTCTCTGTCCCCCTTCTCCCAGCACTTACCTGGCTTCTGTCTCTATGGATTTAGTTACCTTAAGTATTCATATAAATGGAATCATACCTTATGTGACGTTTTGTGTGTAGCAGAGTTTTAATATTCATCCATGGTGTAGCATGTCACACTACCATACTCTTTTTACTGGCCAAATAATATTCCACTGTGTGAATTTTCTTTATTTATTTATCAGTTGATGTATATTTAGATTATTTCTATATATATATATATATATATATATATATATATATATATATATATATTTTTTTTTTTTAGTACTGGGGATCAATCCCAGGGGTACTTTATCACTGAACTACATTCTCTACCCTTTCATTTTTCATTTTTAGACAAGGTCTTACTAAGTTAAGTTGCCCAGGGCTGGCCTCAAATTTTCGATCCTTCTGCCTCAGCTTCCTGAGTAGCTGTTTCTACCTTTTGGCTCTTGTGAATAGCAGTGCTGTGAACATCTTTGGCTGTGTTTTAGAACCACCAAAATCACTGAGACAAGACCAGAGACAGGTGCCAGGAATATGCCAGGGTATCCTGGCAGCCCCCTGTGCAGAGTTCACATGGAAAGAGCACTGCGCTTCTGCTGTGGCAGGTTTCAATTGTAACATACAGGGAGAGCCTCTGCAGGCCTCTCTCAAACACACCTCTTAAAAGCCCACCCTGAGGTTGCTTAAGAAATTACTCAGTAATTGAAGCAATAACTTTCAAGACCAAATATATATTTTCCTCCTCCATAGAGCACAGTGCCCATAACTCCTGTGATGATTTTAGCTGTTCTTGGGAGTAAGCTGACATCCTCTCTCCTTCCCGCCTGCACAAGCAGCTCAAAAAGGAAAAAAAGGCACCATCCAATGGGAATCATAAACAGGAAACAAAGGAATGCTCTTTTTAAAATTCTCAAAATATTTAACCCCAGAAAAGTACAGATAGAACCCTGTCTCTAACCTGCTTCCACGTGTACCTCTCTGCTCTTCGGGTTGCCTCCAGAGTCAGAGGCCTTGTTCTTCTTACGGATCTGCAGCTGGCTCCATCCTGCAGTCTTGAACACATTTGAACCAGTCGCTCCATCGGCATCCTCAGCAGATCCTCATTTGCATTCCAGTTGCGAGCATGAACGTTGTTTCTTCCAAAAATGTCAGCTCTCTTAATTCTTCCCCCTTTCAAATAGATCCAAATGATTTTCCCCAATTGAAGTAAAAAGAGTGTAAATATTTTAGCATTTCATGAAACTGGAAACATTAGAGGCTACTTGCATAGTCATTTGAATAACAGCAAGAATTTCCTCCACATTCTAATCAATTAACTTTCCAGAGTAATTTTTCACGGGAGCAGAATTGTCCAACTCCAGCCCGACCACACCTGCTGTCATTTTCACCACCGTGGATAGGAGAAATTCATCTATAGGGGAAAAGAAGACTTCAAATGTCTTGGACACAATAAAGGAAGTGTGTTTGTACGAGGGACAAAGTGGTGCCCAAGGAAGCTGGCTGTGTTCATACCCTGTTTGGGAGAAGACCAGGAACAGAGCTTTTCCCAAAGCAAGAGCATCAGAGATGAGGAGAAAGAACAGGTTGCTGTCTTCCCCCAGCAGCAGAACAAGCATTCGCAAATGATAATTTCCATGGCCCCAGCATGTTGGCTAAGCAGGTACTTTGCAGAGTGTAATTTCAGGTAGCATTAAAAAAAAAAAAAGGAAAGAAATGAAACCTTGGCAGGACTCCCTCTACTAAAGGCCATCTGGAAGAACTTGAAAAGCTTAACGATGCCCTGAAAGGTTGTGGAGGAGAAAAAGTACCTACATCAGCAAGTGTAGAGAGGATGGACCTTCGCTGGGGAGGGACTTTGGAGAGTCCTCATTTGTCTCTTGCAGAAAGCGTGACATGTGCCCAGCCCCCTGCAGGGACACCAAACAATGAGTTTGCCACCAGATTTCAAAAGGTGACCTGTGGTGTGGCCTGTGAGTCTGCAGACTTTTAAATTTTATTTTAGTCCCTTGCAAATGAGAGGAGTTAAGGGCAACTGGCTGTTGTTTCTTATTTTGAGGGTACCTGGATGGGAATGAGACAGGGCGCTGGAACAGCCTATTAGGAGGTGTTGCATACTTGAGATCTGGTTGGTTGAGAGGCTCCAGCTCACCTGGCCAGGGCTCCTGGGCCACAGAAGGGGCCTCACCTTGGGGAAGTGTGAGGTACCCAAACAGCAGAGAAGTACACTTGGAAGCAGGTTAGAGACAGGGTTACTTTATTCACTTGACCCCAAAGAGTAAGTAAATGAAAAGCAGAAGACAAGAAGGAGACCATGTGTTTTACCTGTCCTCACCTGGTAGCAGGGTGAGGAGGGGCAGGGGTGGTGGCTGCACTTTGCATCTAGAGGGGGATCAGGACCCAGAACACAGGCTGAAGTCCTCCTTATGCAGAAAGATGCCGCCTCACTGGCCCAGGATGACAAATGTGGTCACAGAGCCATAAATATCCGGAGTCGAGAGAAGATGGGCAGGGAGAAGTCATTAGCTGTGACAAAGAGTCTCCGTAGCTGAGCATTTCTCGCCTAAAAATGATTGCTAAGGTTAAAGCTGGTGATGAGTGAGAGGGAAGGGAGAGGGGGCTGAGCTCAGAGCTGCACCGAGATGGCAGAGGCGGACCTGGCCCTTCTTCCCACTCCGCCCTGCCACAACCGGGAAGCCGCTTTTCGCTGGTTTCTCATCCAAGTTGGAGCCCTGCAGGATATTTGGTGTGCAGGTTGCTGAGATTTCACACGTGGTTACACATCTGCATTTCAGAATAGAGGCTGACAGCTAGGAAAATCCCAACATTTTCTTGAGAAATACTGTCTCAATTAGCTGTCT